>LPNX011152583.1:49854-162692 GCA_001517045.1 Pseudotsuga menziesii | reverse complement strand
CAAAACTAAACCTTCACGGCTACCCGCAAGGAATATGTGGGCTGAATGGAGTCTCTGGGGCTATTGTTCATAATGCACCCATTAGGGTGTGACAGAGATTGGCACCCCGAGGTCACTTTTCAGGAGTTCCCCCTTCCTTTGGGTATTTTGCCACCGTAATGGTTTGATCTAGGTGTTGGATTTTCACCTGATGGTTTGTCAATTTGGGAGAGTGAATCCTAATTATACTAGTCACTCAAGTGATTTTGATATAGCTTGACTGATCGGACGAACCACAGCCAAGTGCAGAGCATACACACCAGATTCTTGTCAATTTTAGTAAATTTTGAGATGGATGTTCTTGTTAAAAAAAAACCCTCCAGGAACCTCTTTCGATCCAAATGGATCTCAATCGGGGAATCAAGGAGGGGTTAATTTTATTAAAGCTGAAGAAACAGTTGATGAAAAGAAAACCAATATACACAATGTTGTTTCTCTAATTAGTCCTACCACGCATCTCTTTCCCCTTTCGGGTCAATCGGGAAGTCGTGGGGTAAGTATTAAATTAATTTGAAGCCTTAGATATGGAATATGGAATTGATAATAAATCAAAGTATACTACCCTGCAGATTAGAACTACGCTAGATCGCAAAAAAAAAAGAACGAAAAGCAAAAAAAGGACACAGATGCAAATCCCCCCAGGGGGGATGGGGAGCGGGCTCGAAAGAGCCTACTCAAAAAATATTTTCTTTATTATTATTGGTTACAATATCAGCAAACTGAATTATCAGAAACCTCTTGGTCCTTATACGGGATGAAACCAAGATCTTACAACTTTGCAAAATTTTTAAATTTTAGTGAAAGGGGAGACCCTTGGGGGGATTTGAACGCTCCTGAGGCCACTTTCGAATAGCAGCTTCTTTTCTTTTCTGTTACACCTGCTAAAAACCAGAAAGCATGTTAGAATAACATATGCCCAAAAGCACTTTAAGATTACCTTTGGATCAGCCTACCTTAACTCAAAAAGATTAAGTTGAAACTAGCTAAACAGGTGAAAAAGGAACCAAGGAAAGCAAGCTTTCCTTGGGATCTTGGCTGGCTATTTGTGCAGCCAATGAAATATGCACTGATTGCTAGATTTATTCTTTTTAAAACAGAAAAGGAAATCTAGAGCATGCAACCTACTGATTTTCTTTAACTTGCCATGCAAAATGGACGATTTCCTTATGCTAGATCTAGAAGGCTTAATGATACTTTTCAGAATTAAGATCTAGACTATGAGATTTGAAATATAAGATCTATGTAAATTTTACTTTGATATAATAGATCCAAATGATGACAAAGCTTTCGAACATAGTAACCACGTAAGAAAATTGATTTTGAAGGAGGAAAAGGAGAAGAGAATTGCTTGTTGCTAAAGCAGATTTGCAATGGAAACTTGTTAGTGGAATACAGAGGGGAAATGCCTTCACAAAGCTTTTGGATGTACAGTGGAGTCAAACTAGATCCACAGCTCGTCCAATCCTTGCTACCTAAAAGCTAAACACACAATCCTGCACGAAACCTTATGAGATCTGGATATATATATGTATATGAAAAAGAGACAAGAATTACATGCAAATAAAATTATTAAACATGTATGATCTAGATCTTCTAACATATATGCTATGAGATATAAGAAAAACAAGTAACCTTACTTGCCCAACTATACTCCTATTGATTCAACTAAATCATTCAAGCCAGACAAGGTTTAGATGCAGAAATTTAGAGAAAAGCCGGCAACATCAATAGCCGTAAGACAATGCTTAATCCACACATATGAGAGCATTACACCATTTGGCCTCCAAAGCTTCTTTATTTCAACAATCAAAAGATTACAACAGTATTACAATAGCTAAGGTCACCGCCAAGCGAGACACCAAATCGATGTATGAGACCCCCTTGTTAATGGGACAAGGGGTGTAAAGTCTACAGAGGTGTACATATACTACCCCCCTTTGGATTTGAACATGTGACCTCCTAAGAGGAAACACATGCTCTTAACCATTAGGCCCACTCATGATGTACCAAAATCCACCTTTGGATTTGAACATGTGACCTCCTAAGAGGAAACACATGCTCTTAACCATTAGGCCCACTCATAATGTACCAAAATCCAATTATAAAAAAATATGCATTTTATAATTGTTTTTGTGATCATCATTGCACAGTCAAATTAGAAGCTATATAGTGAATTCTTATGAGCTACATTGTAAAACAAGGAGTTGGACAATCCATAAAACTCTATAGGTTGAAGACTATATGTATTGAGGAGAAAAAATAGTTTCTCAAACAAACAAAAAACTCTTCTTCAAACTTTTTCAACACAAAAACAAAATTCTAAAACTATCTAAATAGTTACATACTTGTTTTTGTTTAAATTCCAACAAAACAAAATTAATCCCTAAATATAAATGAAATTTTGATGACCGTTTTGTGTTTTTTATGCCCTTCATTTTACATGTCTTTCAAATTTTAGTTAATTTTGTTTTACCTTTTACCTAAATTTATGTGTCAAATTTTAGTTAATTTCACAATTTTTCTCTTCTTTAAATTTTGACTATACAATTTTCTTTTTTAAATAAAAAAAATTGTCATAATAAAAATGCTAACCTAGATAAATCTAATCTGTATTGTGAAAGAACACAAAAATAACTCTAATTTGTATTGTCAAAGAACACAAAAATAACTCTAATTTGTATCATAAAAAAAACACAAAATAATGTATAAGAAAAAACAAATTTTAATGGGGAGGTAGGGGGTGGTCATCCTTGACCCAAGAGGACATACGGTAAAAAATTTCTCTTGGGGATTGGGATACAAGACTAATAATGAGGCTGAGTGGATGGCTTTTCTTTAGGGTCTAGAAATTATAGACAATAGAGACATATCTAGATTGCTAGTCTTTGGGGACTCCACGACATGTTGTCCATAAAATGACATCTGGCTACATATCTGGTTCAATCAAGTGCAGGAGGTTGTATGGCAGGATCACTCAGCTTCCTCTCCCAGCTAACATCGACTTCTTTCACATCTTAAGAAAGAATAATGCCCAGGCAGATGCTCTGGAAAATATTGGTGCCTCTCTTCGGCAAGGTTTCATCTCTCTTAATAATGGAGAAGCTAGATCCAAACCCATTCCTTAACACAATCCATGAGGCTTTACCCTCAATTCTAAGTCTTGGGAATATTTTTAAGTAAAGGTTCAATATGGACATAGTTTCGTTTATAAGTTGCAGCTTATCCTATATCCAATGGGGAACATGGACTTCTCCCTCCTCCCTCCTTGTTTCGCCTCCCTGGCCATTTAAGGCAGTCCCCTCCAGCCTTAATGATTATGGTCTATCCGTTGGCAATGTGTAGTTTTCCCTGCTCTTAGATGAAGGACTCTCTCCTGAAGATATCTTGGGATAGTCTCATTTCTCCCACCATATTTTGGTGTTAGTGAATATCCGATATTTGACTCCTTCCTCCCTGCAATTGTCTCTCGGTTTTGGTGAGACCTGGTGCCCTACGCAGCTTGTGCGCTCAGCTCTCTCCTCAGGTGACATTCTCAGTCAGTTTGGGTTCGTCGATGATTTAAGGAGCAGTTTTTCATCTCTGTTTCTGGGTGAAGGTGTGGGCAGGTTCTCGGTCGTAACTGTTGGTCCTTTACTGGGTTCAGGGGACTCCTTTGAACGAGCCTTACCCTCTCTCGTTCACGTCGGTAACAACACCCTTTGGATCGAATCCAAAAAGAGCTACTGCATCAAAATTCCTTCGCTTGTTTCAAGAATGGATCGTAGATGAATTGACCCTGGTGAGAGAAACATTAGAGAAGGGTTCGATGACCTGAAAACAAATATCCGGTGCCTGTCAGACTTTGTGGCCATTGGAATTTCAGATAATAGGGATGCTACTAAGGTGGTTAAACAACTTGTGGAGGATGTCAGTTATGTCTCTTATTAGACAAGTTGGCATGACTCTAGAACAGATGACAACGAGATGAATCTCAAAGAAATCATGGAAAAGTTGATTGCATCCAGGAGGACCTCCAAAACCTGTTGCAACTGAATCAGGGAAGCCACGTACAGGAAAATCCAGGAGCAGTGGTTCAGAAAATGGAAGAGGATTCTGTCACCCAGCCTGTGGGGTTACCAGGAAAACAGAAATGATTTCCTTCTAACCTTATGTTTTTCTGCATCCTTTTAAATCAACAGTTTATCCATGTTTATACTAAGCCCATACATATCCAGAACAATATCTCTTTCAGCGGCTTTAAAAGGCTCTCTTCATGGCCTAACTTTTTTCCTGCACCTTCCTTACTTATAGAATCCTACATCTATTGTTATTTTGTAATAAATGGCTATGCACAACCTCTCTAACATACTTCTTTTCGAGTTTCTGTTAAAAAAAGAAAAAACAAATTTTAAAACAAAATAATGTATAACCAAACATTATGTTACCTTAATATGGGGGCATGGACATGGGAGGTTAAAGATGGAGCCCTATGAGCCCATTTTGATTTCTATAGAATATCAAGAGTTATATTTAACCCTTATTTTAATAATAACATTAAATGAGTTTTAATATCAACATAACCTTTATTTTTAATAATAACATTAAATAAGTTTTAACATCAACATAACCCTTATTTTTAATAATAACATTGAATAAGTTTTAACATCAACATAACCCTAAATTTTAATGATAACATTAAATAAGTTTTAACATCAACATAACCCTTATTTTTAATAATAACATTAAATAAGTTTTAATATCAACATAACAACTCTTGAAAGGATAACAAAAACTAACCTAAAATTATACATTAATTTTCCCAAATATAGAAACTAGTCCTTTAGCTTGTATGCTAGTTGTATATCAAATAAATAAGTTAACAGGAGGCAGAGCAGTGACTTTGTTTCCCAAATTCAATTTCAAAACGACTTCTCTTTATAACAGATGTTGGGTTTTAGCATGAGCAATTGACAACTTAAAATAATTACGAAATTTGCTCATTTGGCATTCCAGCTTTGGAGGAAGCGGGAGAAAAACTCATCGATTATACTCAGGTATAGCAAAGCATAATAGACAAGGGAATAAACTCCTTGGAGTACCTTAGTTGAAATCTACGTCTTAGGGGACCAAGCCACTCAAAACTCCTACTAGCACACTTTATTACAAAAACCCCATGGGGCATGGTCATTTCAGCATAAAAATAAAAATGACTAGCCAAAATTGGCTAGGCAAAACATTTTGAACTTCTGTTGCACTGGATATGAACATTGACCATGTTCAGCAAACGGCGGCTCAACAGGAGGTTCAACTATGGTACAAAATAGTTGGTAACACTTACAAAAAAAAGTTATGATGACCATTACACCTTCAATCAACATAATTCTTACGTTAACCATACACCAGATTTGGCAAGTGGAGTTTTTAGCAACCATTTCGACCAACGGAATTAAATTCCGCCAAATCCATCCCATATTAAACTTTTTTCATTTTCTGTAAGCAAAATAATTTTGTACGGTTAATTTTTATTCCAAATCAATGCTGCATCAACACGTGTTTTGACTTTCCTGCTAAATAAAATTTCGTTGAGTTTTTAAAAATTAACTACGCAACATTTGAACTTGCGAAATTTTTATGGCTGGGTGATCTATTGGTTCAAATGATGCAGCATGCACATGTGGTTTGGAATTCATTACGAGCATCTATATTTTGCAAATATTGAAAAAAAAATTCGCGTGCTTGTTGATGGTGCAAAATCCATGCGCATCATCGGATGATATGTGCTTTCACCTGCACCGTTGATCTACCTTTTGATTTGCACGAGATTAAACAAACAAATTCCTTTGGAGGAATGCCTCTTAGCTTTGAGTTTGCTCCATTGATTGTAACTGTCAGTTTCACTTCCCATAGGCACCACTCAGTCGCTTGATCCGCCAACTATGAACTGATACGATGCCAAGTTCATCCTTTTACTATTTTACTACGCTTCTCTATTATTTTCGATGTTGTCGTTTAGATCTATCCAAGCGATCGCCCGCTTCATGCCAATAGCAAGATCAATATGAACCATTCGTAGAAGATCAAGGAGATTCAAGGAGTTGCCAATTTGACACCTCCACAATTGTGTGTGTGTGCGCACGCGTGTGTGTATTAAGTTGGAAACTTCATGTAATTAACATGTTTTATTAGTTTAAAATATAGCACTTTTAGTTTTAAAATGTTTGCATAATTTTATTAATAAAAATTATTGAAATTTTAAAATTTACATTTTTAATTTAAATTTAAAATTTATATTGAAACATTAAAATTTATGTTCTAAAATTTAAATTTTAAATCATTTGGATAATTTGATTTATTAAAAGGACTAAAAATTTAGAAATTATGGAAATGGTATTGAGAATTTAAAAATTATTAAAATGGCTTAAGATGCAATGTTAGTAACTGATGGATGAGAGAGGGGAGTGGGGGATTTGAACTCGAGAAACCTTTTTTAACATGAATCTACCTAATTTTTCATGCCTTGTAAATTTCGTGGTGATTTTGTTCTTACGTGCTCAATCTTAATTAATCCATAATGAAACTCGATGAAGTGGACTATGGAGAGTCAGGTCCCAGTCCGATGCACATCTTCATCTCTAGCAATGAATTCAAGGAAGTGAGTTGTGGGACAATCCCAACCCTCCATTTAGATCCTAATCAGACTCGGTCCTGTGTTCTCACTACAAAATCTCTTAGGGAAGGCAAGGTGGATATATGCGATGGTTTTGGGCTGCCCTTTCTAGAATTCCTACACTATAAATCCTATCTTGAAATACTTGCCAAGTTAAATAAGGCCTCTAACTTAGGTACTCATCAATCACCACATCAAGCTAGTGCTCTCGACCTACAAAAGTCTATGGAACCTCTAAAGTCTATTCACAAAAAAGGAAACCCACTTATATTCAACTTCGAAAAGAAAAATACCAATTGGTGTATGGGTCTAACTAGTAGATTAAAGATATACCATCCGATCTCAACTAAGATTTGGTTGGTTTCTTTATTGGGAATGTTATGTGGTTTAACCCTTTGTGTTCTTGGATAATGGATAATTGGGATAAAGTATTAGGCTAGTCTCCGGCATTTCATATTTTATGATGTCGTTGGTTATGTTTTATTTTAAAAAATGAGGAATACAGGTGCTTATCCCAAAGAGATAATGGTCTTGAGGGGCATTGGTCTTGTATATCTATGAATGGAGGGTAGAATTCAATATGATACATGAATTTGTCAACTTCATGCAATTATGGGTTATTCTTCCCAGATCGCCCATTCCATTACGAAGGTATGAAGTGTTAGAGCTTATTTGAAATAAAAGTGGATGCTTCATAAGGCTTGAAGGCAGAGCACACCTGATATTCTTGGAGGGAGAGGCAAATGATCAGGGATCACAAACATGCAAATCCACCCAGAAATCGAACCGGAAGCAAGAAATCTTGATAACTTGCCAGACTCTGAACTCGAGAAAATCAATCAGAATATGCACAACCAGGTAGCAACTGATCCTGCAGACTTCTGAGCAGGAGATCTAGAGACAAGATCAAGCCAGAATCAACAAGTAAATCTTGTAGAATTTCATAATCCTCCATCGAGCAACTTCACGCAAATTCTAGGAGTAGCGATCCAGCAGAGAAAAGCCGAAGCCTCTCCGAGCAAGGGATGAACGCGGGCCAAAGAAAACCAAGAATCTTCTTCGAGCCCAAAAAACTTCAAACTGTCATTGCTAGATCCCATCAAAGGTTTCAATCATCGTAAATGACATTTTAAAACTTTGAGGTAATTTTTATAGCTTGAGGATTCAAGGTAATTAATCACTCCCAATTTGCGTTTGACACTTTTCTCATGGGAGGAGCTTCAACCATAGTAGTTAAGAGATTCAACCAAATTATGGATCTCTTCACACATGCATAAGGAGGAAAAATAAATAAAGGTAAAAGTCACATCTATGATTGTAATACCTCTCCTCCTCTGTTAAATGAAATAGCTAGAATTTTGGAATTTTCCATATATAAGTAATTGGACATCATTCAAGTACTTGGGCATGCCTCAAAATCACTAATTGGCTCAACATTGTAGAAAAAATAAAAAAATAAAAGTAAGATGCAGTAATGGGGGTCTTAGTGGCTCAATATGGCTAGTAGAGTGATTCTAATCAAGTAAATTTTGTTAGCATTATCAATATATGAAGGATCCACAAGATACTCCCTTCACCCAACATGAACCATATTGGAAGGGATATCCATTAGTTTTCGTGGAAAGGGGACTACTAATGAAAATACATTCCAATTGTTGAAGTGCGAGACAGTGAGAGTCTTTCGGAGTAATGGTGGATTGGGGATCAAAGACCCAAAGTTGTTAAATCTAGCCACGGGTACCAAGATCCTTTGGAGGTTATTTAAATGAGAGAAGGGGTGGTGGAAGGTTGCACTTACAAGGAGTATCATGAGGCAACACAAGAGCTACATTTGGATTGCTTACAATAGGAAATCAAAGGATTGTACATATGGAATTTGTGCAAGGACATGGCATCTCTAATAAAAGACTATTTGTTGTGGGTTCCAAGTAATGGAAAAAAAATAAACATTTTGGATGAAATAAATTTAGGGAAAGTGTCCTTTTCCTCTCATCTTGAGCTAAGTTGCGTAAAAAATAGATTTATAGTTGTGGTGCATGATGCAATAAATTTGTTGGATTCCCCTGTATTTTGATCTATCTTACCAAGGTTGCTGTTATTTTGAGGTCTCTTGCTCCAAGAAGATCGTTCCTCTCTTTGGTGGAATTCTCATGGATGTTGGAGGGGACCCTCCTCCTCCTCTTCCTCCTAAATTGGTCGCATTTAAAAGATTGGTTGCATCATGTTGCAAGAGGAAAGGGGGTCCATCGCAGAGATTTGTGAAGAAGGTTGACATCCCCTTCTTTGAACTGCCCGCTGATAGGATCTGTCGATCGACCCTCAATCTTATTGAGTGTGGGATCATCGGGAAATTCACTATCCTCTAGCCTTTTCCTAAGGATATCGATAGTTGGGTTCAAACAAATTGGAGGCCCTTAGTAACTGAAGGCATTCGAAGTCACTTTGTTGGTAGAGGCTACTTCATTTTTTTGTTTGATTCAGTTGAAGACCATGACCTCATCTTTCGAAATGGACCATACTTCATGGGCCCTCAGGGTCTTTACCTGAACAAATGGACTCCTGATTTTGACCCTACCCAGGATGTTCCATCTGCAATCCCTTTCTGGGTAAGGCTCCCCCACTTACCTCTTCACTGCTAAAACTCATATTCTTTGGAAGCCATTGGGAATAAGCTTGGAAATTATATTGACATGGCATAAAGGAAACACCAATATTCGTGTGCTAGAATCTGCGTTGAAGTTGACTTGGAGGTTGGACTTCCAGAGGCGATCTAGCTTACAGTAGCTGACTGGTCTTACATACAAGAATTGGAATATATGAGCAAATTCCTTTTAAGTGTCGATTCTATCATGGTTATGGTCATTTTTCCCATAATTGCAAGAAAAAATCTGAAGAGGAACTTCAAAACAAAAAGGATGACCAGTGGACTCAAGTTAAGAAAGCAGGAAATCCAAACCAGGATCCTAGAAAGAAAGGTAAATATGGGAAGACTACGAAAGGTGTCATTGCTGTTGGGAAGAATCTTCCTAATCCTCAAGCTGTAGAAAATAAATCTTCCAATCATTTTGTTGTTTTAAGTACTCATGAAACTTCTGTTATTCAAGAAGGTGAACTGCACCAACTAGAAGGACATGTCGATGTACCTGAATTCAATGCTGGACCAATGGAACAAGTCATAGTTTATAATTTGGAACTTCCTAGGGAAGGTGAACCATTGCAACCAAATTCTCCAGAGGGAGTCAAAGCTTCTCCTTCTTATCCTGATATAACTAGGAAGAAGCAGGTTGTTTGTTCTGACTCCTCTGATGAAGATTCAATCGAGCAACTCTCTAAAAAGGCTGGTAGGAAGTCAAAAAAGGAGAGCCACGAAGAAGAGGCTGAGAGGCTTAAGATGCAAGGTAGCTAGTCCATCATTGAAATGTCATATGGTAGGAGCAAGAGGTCAAGGCCCCCAATGGGAGTAATTACTCCCTCCCACTTGGGTAAATAATGCAGATAATTTCTTGGAATTGCAGGGGATTGGGGAACCCGATCAAAGCTGAAGCAATCAAAGATATGTTGAGGATGGTTTCTTCAGAAATTGTCTTGCTCTAAGAGAGTAAGATAGAGGAGGAAGCACTTCTTTTCCTTAGAAAAACAAAATGGAAATTGAATGTAGGAAAAGCTGTTAGCGTGAGAGGTACCTCCGGGGGTTTAGCTACTCTTTGGTGTGATGAAAACTTTCAGATAAAAATATGGTTTGTCACCCAAAATTGGATCCTTACAGATCTCTACCATATCTCTAGTAAGATCTCTTTGGCTCTCTTTAACCTATATGTTCCTGTCAATTTCAACGAAAAAAAAGATTGCTGGAAAACGCTATTTGATTCTATAGAGTCTAATTCTCCTTTAAACACAGTAGTTGTTGGAGATCTTAATATATCTCTAGTCCCAAGTGAGAAAAAGGGTGGGCTCCATGGTAAAGATCAACTTCAAGACACGGTTGAGGAATTGATTCTTTCCAGCGATCTGAACGATATTAAACCCAAGTCTGGACGCTTTACGTGGTCCAACAACATAGCTGGTTCAACCAATATATCTGCTCGACTCGACAGGTTTCTAGTTCACAGCACTTTGTTGGATGGAAATTCCATCATTTCTTCAAAAAAATTGCCTAAACTCACATCTGACCATCACCCAATTTCTCTGCTTTTCAAAAAAGAAGAAGATCTCGGGCCAATACCATACAGTTTCAGTCCACTCTGGACTGAGAGAGATGGTTTTATGGATATAGTTTACCAAGCATGGTCACAATACGTAGATGGATCACCTAGTTTCGTCTGGGAACACAAGCTTAAAATAACTAAAATTGCTTTGAAAACTTGGGTTAAAACTCCTTTGAATACTCCAACCAGCATCAGACAAGAGAGAGTGGTTGAGTTATCAGTGATTCAATTAGGTATGGAAGATAGAGAAATCACAAAATCTCAGTTATCTCTGGAACTGTTTGCTCAACTTAAAACCTCTCAATCCTTTCGTCAGGAAGAGGAACATCTTCCGTTGAAGTCTCGAAGTCTTTGGTTGTAGGCAGGTGATAAAAACACTGCCTTCTTCCATCGCCAATGTAGGGCTAGATCAGTTTTCTCAACTTAAAACCTCTCAATCCTTTCGTCAGGAAGAGGAACATTTTTCGTTGAAGTCTCAAAGTATTTGGTTGTAGGCAGGTGATAAAAACACTGCCTTCTTCCATCGCCAATGCAGGGCTAGACTGTCTCGGAACCATATTTCGGAAATCTCTATTGGAGATGGGGTCATCATTAAAGGTCAAGATATTCTAAAACAAGCTGCAAGTAGGCACTTCTAGCTCTTGTTTCAAGAAGATGGTCTTGCTGATGGTGATGTGCCTGCTGAATTTTTGGACAATGTTCCCTCTCTTGTCAGCACAGAGGATAATCAAGTCTTAATGAAACCATTTTCTGAACAGGAAATCTTGGATGTCATCCAGGCAATGAGGCCAGACAAAGCTCTTGGGATGGATTGCTTTTCCTTCGATTTTTACAAAGTGTGTTGGAACATAATCAAATCAGATCTGATCCGTATGGTGACAACCTTCCAAAAAAAAGCTAAAGTTAGCGGGTGTACAAACTCTACATTCCTTGCTCTAATTCCAAAGGAAATTAATCCTTCTTCTTTTGATAGGTTTCGACCTATTTCTTTGTGCAATTCCTCTTACAAGATTTTATCCAAACTCCTCGCCAATAGATTCAAGTTATTGTTAGGTAAGCTCATCTCTCCTCTTCAGGGGGGTTTTGTAAAAGGCAGGCACTTAGTTGATAATGTTATCGAAATCCAAGAAGCACTCCATTCAAGTTTCCAAAGGAAGGAGATAGGAATGTTAATTAAGTTGGACATGAAAAACGCATTTGACCGTGTAAAACTTCCCTTCCTCTATGAAGTTCTTCTTTCTTTTGTATTTAGCTCTGAGTTTGTGAATTTAATCAAAGCTTGTACATATAGGCCCTGGATTGTGCCTCTTGTCAATGGTAGACCTACAGAATTTTTCCAAGCCACTAGAGGTCTTCACCGAGGATGCTCGATGTCACCCTTTCTATACATCTCGATGGCAGAAACTCTTAACAGAAAACTTTCAATTGAAATGGAAGCTGGTTACATCCTGGGCATTAAGATCGCCAAGGGAGTGGACCCACTAAACCATGCTCTCTTCACAGATGAATCACTTCTTCTAGGAGGGCCTCATTGAAGATTGCCATGGACTTCAATGTTATTCTTCAAATTTTTTGTCTAATTTCAAGAGCCTTGATCAACAATACAAAAAGTGCAGTCTATGGCTAGAATGTAAAGCATCCTTCCATTCTTCAAATATCAAGCTTCTTAGGCTTCTCTGGATTTGACAAGTGGGAGAAGATAAAGTATTTGGGGTTTCCTTTAACTCTTGGTCCAACCCCTCCTTCTCTCTGGCTCGAAGTGCTTGCCAAGATGAAAGCTAAAATTGTCTCCTAGGGTGGTCAATGGTTAACTAAGGATGGAAAATTGATTTCGATCAAGTCAGTTTTATCAGCTCTTCCTATCTTTCAATCTTCATTGTTGCTTGCCCCCAAGTCTATCTCGATTCATATTTCTAAACTTTTGTGTGATTTTATCTGGAATGACGGTAAAGGAAGTTAGAATAAGATGCATTTGGCAAGCTGGGAAATTATTAAAAAATCGTTATCACAAGGTGGACTACAAACTCGTGACCCCTTTCTGGATAATATGGCGTTGGGCGAAAAACTTATTTGGCAGCTCTATGTGGACAAATACCATCCTATCAGTAAGACTTTTAGAATTAAATATCTCAAAGGTGGCTCACTTAGAAATATAACATCGTCTAATACTCCCTTAGGTACGACTATTTGGAATTCCTATAGAAGAGGCATTGACAAATTTAATCACCAGTTTTTTCGAATCTCTGGCAATGGAAAGAAGATCCTCCTCTGGGAGGAAAAAATCTATGGAAATCCTGCTCTTCCCTTTGTCATTTCATTAG
Organism: Pseudotsuga menziesii; assembly: GCA_001517045.1. Lineage (NCBI taxonomy): Eukaryota > Viridiplantae > Streptophyta > Pinopsida > Pinales > Pinaceae > Pseudotsuga > Pseudotsuga menziesii. Next base: position 149,481 of record LPNX011152583.1, on the reverse strand, counting down.
CAGAGATTATGGGTTGGTCAACTAACAAAGGATTGCTTCGCTTGGCTAACATTTTCTCTTGGGATAGCATTGGTAACTAGGTGGGTTGGTATTTTCCTGGCTTCCTTGACTGTATTGTTTCCCAAAAAAATATGTTTATTTCCTCTCTGTATGGTCTTTCTCCAGTTCACAACTCATACAAAGATAGCTGGGCTTGGGGAAACATTGGTTTTTACTCTGCTGCAAAAGGCTTTTTTGAACTTCAAGCTTCACACTCTTCAAGCCTCTCCACTGTGATTTGGAAATCAATTTGGTCATCGCATTGCCTCCCCAAGGTATAAAAAAATTCATGGCTGCTCTTGCACAACAAGGTGTTGACTGGCGAAAATCTACTAAAACGTGGATTTAATGGACCTTTTTGGTGTTGTTTTTGCAAATTATACTTTGAAACAGCTGACCATATCTTTATTGGCTGTGAATTTGCTAAACTGGTGTGGGCATTGGTGCTCCACGACACTAAATTTCCTGTTCATGTTCAAATTTATGTCAAGGATTTATATCTCTATTGGAATGAACGGCATCCCCATAATAACGGTGATGATGTTTTCTAGCACAAGATTTGCCATTCGATTCCTAGGATTATTTGGTGGAAACTACGACTTTCCAGGAATAATTGCATTTTCAATAATTAGTCTCTAAACCCGCAGACCGTGGCTTTTAATGCCAAAATGTTAATTGTAGAATCAATTGACAACGCAATTTCCTCTTCTCCTTTGGCTGCCGCGTTCTCAACGTGGTTGGGCTCCAGTTCTATTGGATCGAGAAAGGTGGTTTGTATCAAACCTGTTATTGCTATCCCCTGGCGTTTTCGTGGGTCTTTGGAAGAATTAAAAATATTATGGATGAATTCTTCTTCTGCGACAATTTTTTTCAATGGTGCATCCAAGGGGAACCCTGGATTTTCATATGCTGGGGGCTTGTTTCCTCTCCAGATAGGGTGAGTGAATTCAGTTTTAGCTGGGGTCTTGGAATCATGTCAGATAACTAGGATGAAAGTTATGGTCTCCTTATGGCGATCCAGATTGCTAAGGATAATGGATATAAGTCAATCCAAATATTTGGTGACTCTGATATGTTGATTAAAGTGCTAAATTCAGTTGATTGCTTCAATAATTCTGCCTTGAACAAATCCCTGTAAAGAATTCAGAATTTATTGAAAGATTTTGATATGGTCGCTTCCTTCCACATCCTTAGGAATCTTAATAATCTTGCAAATGCCTTGGCTAACAAAGCATGCCTGCTATCTCAAGGTTTCCTTAGCATCAACGGAGAATCCAACTATCTTCATCCAATTCCTTAATTGTGTTTCATTAATTTGTATTTTGTCCTATTGGGAGACTCTCTCCTTATATGTATGATTTTGTACAGTTTCTGGTCCTATTGAAGTATTTATTCTCGATTGTGTAATTTGGTTGATTGGCCATTGCCATTTCAGACAGTTGTTTTTTCATAAACATAAATAAAAAATATATTCGTTTGAGTTAAAAAAAATTACCTCAAAGTTTCTTGCTTGTTTCTCTCACACCAACCGTCTACTGAGGGAGTCTTCCATCAAGACAAATAGGATATGCAACAAAGGGAATCCATGAGAAAGTCTTCAAGTGATTTGGAAAAATTAAGTATGCCTTCCACTAACAAGAGGAAAAATCAAAGGGATTTTGATACAAGCTCTAATCCAATTGATAATATTCTCCATAAATCCAAATCTAGACAAAATAATGTGCATAAAAGAATGACAGACTCTATCAAAAGCATTAGCAAAATCTATCTTTGTAACCATACCTCTTTCACTATTTTTCAACTATATTGTGTTGCTTCTTACACCAACAAGAAGTTATTCATGGTGTGCTTCCTATACATAAAGCTGCCTTGATTTTCTAAGATGAGATTTGACATATTCTTCTTAATTATATTGGCCAGGGTTTTGGTACGTATTCATACACAAAATTGTAGAGGGAGATTATAATATATCTATAAAATGACATAGTTATGGGATCCTTGGGAATCAACATTGTAAAAGAAGAGTTTGTGCTATCCTTTATTTTTGATCTCTTCCTATCCCAATTATGTATTTTGCAAAGATACCATTTGATAAATGATCAGCATGCCTTGAAAAAATGTACTAAGAATCCATTTGAGCCTGGAGCCTTGTTTGACTTCAAACCCCATATCGTCTCGACTGCTTCTTCCTTTGAAATTTCTTTACCTATTTGCCTATTTTCAAATTCACTTACTAAATGAGGGATTTCTTGGGTTCATCTTTCACATCCTCAGTGTATAACTCTTTGAAATGCATGAAGGCCTCCTCTGTATTGATTCAAACTATGTTTATCTAGTATCATATCCCCTTTCTATTTCTCTAACATTATTCCTTAACTACTTGGACTTGGTTTGATTACATAAAAAGGTAGTATTTTTGTCTCCAACTTGAAGTCATAAACTTCTTGATTTAAGCCTCAAGTGTTTCTTCTCTCGCCTGCATGCATGTAAAAGCTTTGTATTTAAATCTCTTTCCTCCTAATGTCTTATTTTGAGACTTCTTTATATTCCATTCTTACTAAGCATTGTGATCAACTTATATGCTCTTATATGTCTAGTTTCTCTTTATCAAGGGGTCAGTATGAAGCCTTTACCCACATCTTCAAATATTCCTTTACCAATCTCAAATTAAATTCCCATACAAAAGTCATTGATCCTTGGATCCCTGTTTCCCAAGTTTGTCGAATGATTTCCCAAACTACACTCTCTTGTGGCCATAGTGGAATGGAAAATAAGAGATAGGAGATCACGGTCTAAAGTTTCATAGGGAATAATAGTTGAACTAATGAGGGTGTTATCTAGAAAAAATCGTTATGTATTAAAAACTCAACCTAAGTGAGCTATGATGTGATCTAGACCCACCCTTCAATTCGTCCATGTGTATTTACCCTTCATGGAACAATGTCTATCAAGTCCTGCTATGCTATCAAGTATTCCCATTTTTTCCATGAATTTATCCCTCACTGTAGTGCGTCTGTTTTAACTTTTTGTGACAAAATTATGTTGAAGTCACCTAAGACAATGCTTTTCTATGAAAGTTTTCTAGTAATCCATCTCTTCTCCATATTGTATGGTGGCATATATATTGAAAAACCTGATTTGATGCCTAGAATCCTTGTTTACTAGGTTCACTAAGATCCAGTGTTGTGTGGGTTGATGGGATGGGAAATCAAAGACATATGAGTCCCATAGAGTGCAAAAATCCCTAGATGCTCCCCTATCTCTCACTATTATGCAATAACTTATTCACTAACACTTTTTACTTATTTTCGACATTTCTTGCTTTTTTAGTTTTTTTCTCTTAGAGTAGACGGACAACATGTCTTTCCATTCTTATATGATCTTTTATTGGTACGTTTTATTTCTACTTACTAGCCCTCTACAATTCTAGAAAAATACAATCATTATTTCCCTAACGAAGGTTGTGAAACACTATGGAAGCGATCTACCAACTCCTAGATTCCAAGGCTTTTTGAAGGGTAGTTTTTAGTATCAAATCTAAAAGAGCTTTCTATAGAATTTTGCAAGCCTAGATTTTTCTCTCACACCGTTATTTCCTCACTTTTGTTTTTAGTGTATTTCTTCTAGTATTTTTAGGGACTTGTTCTTATTCTTGTTTTCTTTCTTCTTAGTAACTACTCCACTAATTACTTAGGAATAGATCACTTCAACATCAGGAACCGCGCCATTTGTTTCCAGGGATTCCATTAATGGAGAGGTTTCTTCAATAATTGGTTGAGAAGAAATGAGGATGTATCAAGGTTGTGTAAGGGCTTCAAATTCATATATGGGTTGCATTTGGTCTTTTAGAGGTGGATTCGGTCTTGCATGCCAGAGAACAATGAATCTGCTGGTGGAAGTTTTAAAGGTTGATGCTTTGGGAGTTAAGGGACTTATGTTACCAACTAATTCCAATCCTTGTTTCACTTGTTTCTAGTTTAAGTCCTTTTCCTTTGTGTTATTATGGGGAGTGGATTACTTACAATCTATTACAAAGGATCCATATTCATGTCATGTTTTTCATTGAAGTGAAATTTGCTTGTAATCGAATTTCCAAGTATGATTCCATTTGTCAATTAAAAGACTTATTTTTTTAGGAATGACCTTCTTCAAATGTACTTCCATTTGAACAAATATGTTTGTCACTAGTTTCCATTAATGTTCAACTAAGACATTTGATTTCATGCATTGGAGAAAGGGTGGTTGATATTAAATGGTCACATGCATGCAAAAAAACCCTGGGGATTGAGGGATATTGGATGGGGGTGAAAAAATTCAATGGTGGATATAAATTGTGGAGGCCAATGGTTAGTGACCTCCTCGCGTAAATTTCCCTCCACACATTTCATGGGTCGTTGATTTGTGGGGTCCTCATCAAACGGATGGGATGGATTATGGAGACAACTTGTTATGGACTTGGCCATACATCCCAACGTCGATAATGAACTATGGATGTAGAATTAGAAAGCCAAACCCAATAGTAAAGGAATGTGGCGAAGGCTATTGCATCATAGGCCACGACTACAAAGTCATTTTTTTACACTACTAAGATTCATGTGAGAGCATATTGACACTCTACCTAGAATTATGATAGCTTTAATCTTCCTAGAATTATGATGGAATTAATCTTTATTGCTTTTACATTACCCGGAACCCATGGAAAACGATATATGATTAGAGATACAAAGGTCTTGCACAAATACAATCGAAACATCACTCTCTTGTTTCCCTAAGACATTTCTTATGAAGGGCAACACTCCACCACTTCTTTCCTCTTGTGAATAACCTCCAAAGGATCTTGGCACCCATGGTCATATAAATCAACTTTGGGTCTTTGATCCCCGTTTTGCAATTACTTTGAAAGGCTCTCATTATCTCCTACTTAACCAAGTGGGGTTTATTTTCATTCGTCTCCTTAGCATGCCACAAAAACTTATGAATATTCATTCCAATATTATTCATGATGCTTGAAAGGACTTACATGTCACATCCTTGATAGATCAATAATGCCAACAAAATTGATTTAATAGAATTACTATGCCAACTAGATTAAGCCACTAAGATCCCTGTTACTGCGTATTAATTTTTTATATTTTCTAAAATGTTGAGTGAGTGAGTGAGTTTGGGGAATTCCAATGAAATGGGCATTCACACGTACTTGAATGTTGTCCAATTACTTGTATATGGAAATTCCAAAATTCTATCAATTGAACTTAACAAAATATAGGTGTTCCAACCATAGGTGTGACTCTTTTTTTTGTGGAATTTTCCTCTAGATGCATGCATGAAGAGATCCAAGATCTGCTTGAATCTCTTGGCTATTATGGTTGAAGCTCCTTTGATGAGCAAAGTGTCATATACAAATTGTGAGTGATTAATTACATTGACTCCTTGAGTTATAAGAACCCTCTAATTTCATGCTTATTACTCTCACTCCAGCTTTTTGTTGAGGGATTCTACCATCAAGATGAATAGGATAGGCAACAAGGGGCATTCTTAATAGATTCCTTTATTGATTTGGAAAAATCAGGTACACCTTCCATTAAAAAGTTATTTCATACAAGCTCTACTCCAACCAATAATATGCTCTACAAATCCAAATCTAGACAAAATAGTATCCAACAAAGATTGGTGGATTTTATTGAGAGCATTAACCAAATCTAACTTTATAATCACACCTATTTCACCATTTCTTTGACTAGAATGCATTGCTTCTTGCATTAGAATAATTGCATTAGTAATATGTTATTCGTGATTTGCTTCCTCTCCATAAAGTGACCTTGATTTTCTAAAATGAGGTTTGGAAAATTCTTCTTAACTCTACTGGCCAAGATATTGGTAAGGATTATGTAAGCAAAATTGTAGAGGGAGGTCAACCTAATTCTATATATTGACACGGGCACGGGCTTAAGATCCTTGGGAATCGATGGTATAAAATAAGAGTTTGTGCCTTCCCTTATTTTTGGTCTCTTCTTGGTCCAATCAAGCATTTTTCAGAGATCACATTTGATAAATGACTAACATGCCCTGGAAAATTGTATGGAGAATCCATTTGGGCTTGAAGCCTTGCCTGAATCCAGACCCCATATTGCCTCCATGACTTATTCCTCTAAAATTTCTTTACTCATTTCCATATTTTCAATTTCACTTGCTAAAGAAGGGATGCATTGCAACATCTATTCAATAGTCGGTGGGTCGAGCTTTTTCCTCTTCAATCTACAACTCTTAGAAATCCATGATGGCCTCTTCTTTAATTGCTTCAAAATTTTCCAATATGGTGCCATCTCCCCTTTCTATTTCTATAACATTATTCCTTAACTACCCGGCCTTGTCCTGCTTATGAAAAAAGGTAGCGTTTTTTTCTCTAACCCAAGTCCACAGACTTCTTGATTTAATCCTATGATGTTCCCTCTCTCACTTGCATGCATGTTGGAGCTTTGTATTTAGCTTTCTTTCTTCTCGGATGTCTTGTTTTGAGACTTCATTATCTTCCATTATGGACTATAATCTAGTTAGCTACTCTCGTATGCTTAGTTTGTCTTCGTCCGGGGGTCGATATCGAGCCTTTTCCCATGTCCTCAACACTCCCTTTACCAATCTCAACATTAATTCCCATAAGAAAGTCGTTGAGCCTTGGATCCTCATTTGCCAAGTCTATTGTTTTCCATATTGCAATCTCTGTAGCCATAGTGGATTGAAAAAAGAGAGATGTGATCTCATGGTCTAAAGCTGTATATGGGATAATATTTTAATGGATAAAAGTGCTATCCATAAAAAGTTGTTATGTATTAAAAATTAGTATGAGTAAGCAACGATGTGACCTGGACCCACCCTTCAATTGGTCCATGTGCATTTCACTTCTTTGGGATACTGTTTATGAGATCCTACTACATTATATAAGATCCTACTACATTATATAGGCATTATATAGGCTTCGCTTTTTTCCCTAAATTTATCCGTCACTGTAATGCCATCCTTTTCTCTCTCTCTTTTTATTTTTATTTTTATTTATTTATTTTGACAAAATTATGTTGAAATTAATTGCCACAATGCTTTGCTTGTGCATTCTTTTCTCTTTTATTTCTATTAAATTTTTATAAGGATCCATCTTTTCTCCATACTGCATGGGAACATACACATTGGAAAACATGATTTGCAGCCTATAATCCTTATTTACTAGGTTCACCAAGATCCAGTGATGGATGGGTTGATGGGATGAGACATACAAGAAATTTGAGTCCCATAGAGTGCACAAACCCCTGGATGCTCCCCTAGCTCTTGCTACTATGCAAGACCTTGTTTACCAACATTTTTTACCTATTTCCAACATTTCTTGCTCCTTTAGTTTTGTCTCATGGAGTAAAAGGACAACATCTCTTTCCATTATTATAAGAAATTTTAATGAATCCATTTTATTTATACTACCTCACCCTTTACAATTCCAAAATAACACAATCATTATTTTCTTTATGAAGCCTATGAACCACTACCAAAGATTTCTACTAGCTTCTGCATTTAGCAGGGTAATTTTGAATATCAAACTTGAAAGATATTTCTATTGAAGTTTGTAGGCTTGGGTTTTTCTCTTCCATTGTTATTTCCTCCCTTTTATATTTTAGCAATTTTCTTCCAAGTTTTTAGGGGCTTGCTTTTCTTTTGATTCTTCTTCTTCTTGCTTTTCTTTCTTCCTGGTGCCACTAGTTAATTGGGAAGATTTCACTTCAACATTAGGAACTGTGGCATGTGTTTACAAGGATTCCATTCTTAGAGAGATATATTCAATAATTGGTTGAGATGAAATAGGGGTGTATTGAGGCCGAGTTGGGGCTCCAACTTCATATTTGGGTAGCATTTGGGATTTTAGAGGTGGATTTAGGTCTACATCCTTGAGAACAATGAATTTTTTGGTTGAAGGAGCGCTAGAGGCTAAGGATTTGGGAGTTAAGGGACTTGTGTTGCTAGTGGATTTGGATCCGTTTTTATCTTGTTGCTAGTTTGAATCATTTTCCACTCTCTCATTCTAGGGAGTGGCCTGCTTGCAATTTAAAGGGAAGTTCCTTGCCAATTAAAAGATTTATAGTCTCAAGAATCCCTTTCTCCAACTTCCACACAAATCTCAGAGGATATGAACATTTATGATTTGGGTTCTAATCTATCTATATAACAACCAAATGAGTTCCCAATAGCTGCAAGATCCTCATCACTCCAATAGTGAAGGGGGGAATAATAGAGATAGATCCATATTGCCATAGTTGAAGGGGAATCCATCTATGTGTCGAAGTCCAGAGTCCATTTGTTCATATACATTCCTCTTGGGCCCATGCAATAGGAACCATTCTTAGTAAATAGATCTATGTCCTCCTTTTCAGTGGAAGAGAAATGCATAATATACTCTATCACATAAGCAATGAAACATATTCATTGGATCATAGGTTTTTGGTTCTTTGATTATCCATTTCCCTTGTAGAGGGCCATAGCCAAATACTATTGGCCTATGAGCCCATGCTCAACTAGTGCGATATCTTTATGTCGAAATGCAGCGGAGGCAAGTTTGACATTAAATATTTAAGTGGTTTGCTTGACAAATTGAGATGTGGCATGCCCTAACTTGAAGACGTTTTTGAATGACTACAAAAAATTGAAATACAACTACATTAGAAGACGAGGGCAAAGCATCAACTCTTGGAGCCATGTCAAAGAGGGATGGTAGCAAAAGCAACCATCAAAAGTTAAGAGCTATGATAAAAGTGCACATCTCTTTAAATATACATATACAACAATATATTTAGCACAAGGTATGTTCCATTAAATACAACTAAACATTTTGCATCACCACTAAACATGAACATTACTTATCAATGTCTAATGAGACCCCTAAATTCTGGTCCCATGTTTTTTACCAAGGTTCAAATCTTGTCTAAACACATGAAAAATTTGGTCCAATCATACTAAATCATTTTATTTAAAAAGAACACAAAGTCTTAAATTCCTCTCTCCCATTAAACTTTGCATTTTACGTGTCCACATCCACAAGAATCTATGGGCAATAATGTCTAATCGGTTTCCTCTTTCCGTGAAGAAAGGATATGTACGCTTGAAAGAACATATAATTTTAAAAAAGGTAAAGTTTGTAGTAAGAGAATCATAGAGAAAAAGCCCCAAGGGTTAGCTCAATTGGTAAGACGTGCGCACACTCTCTCGGTTCGGGGGGAGGTCACGAGTTCGAGCCTTGAATCATCTGGGGTTAAGCCTTCTGCTAGGATGGCCGGCGGTTTACCACCTTTACCATCCACTAATGTGGGGAAGTATTGTTGGGTTTCCCATGGATCTTTCCATCTGAAAAAAAGAATTGCAGAGAAATAAATAAAATGCACTTTCAAATTTTCTAATGGGCGAGTGTTTCTTTGAGGCAAGCAATTTGGGCGAGAGCTAATGATAGAGCTGCAGAGTCTTAATGACTCTGTCAGCTCATGGGTCTCCATAAGTTCATCCATGATACCATGGAGATCCAGCACCTGAACCTTCCCAGCGACGTACTTTTCAGGCGTTGACAGGACGACCATTTACTTACCTCAAGGAGAGCTGACGATAGGACGGCCATTTACTTACCTCGAGGAGAGCTGTAGTGTCTTAATGACTCTGTCAGCTCATGGGTCTTATAAGTCCATCCATGATGCTATGGAGCTCTGGCACCTGCACCCTTCCCGCAATGTACTTTGCATGCGTTGACTGACGGGACATCGAAATATTTAATGAAAGCTTGGTGCCGTGTTTCTCAAAGCGTTATCTCTTCAACTGTTCTAGATAAAGCTTTTTTAGATTATTTATTTTAAAGTTTGAGTAATCTAGGTAAAGTTATTTTTACAATAGGCTTTTTAAATAAGTCAAAAAAGGTTATAATTGAGTAAGTGTTTTGGATTGAATTTTTTAAATGATAAAATTTATCATAATTTGGTTTTATAGGTAACTGCTATAGTTATCAAAGGCGTTGCAGTTACGGAGGAGCGCAGATTGATTTCCACCGATCTCAACACAGGTCTATTGTTTGCAGATCATTAATCTGCAACTTCACCGGATGATTTCCTAGGGGGTAGCAACGGGATCATAGGGAGAATTTGGTGGATTTCTTCAACCCAGCTAGGCTAGGCTAGGCTCCACTCTGATCTAAGAACTTAGCCCCAACGCTCTGCCCAGGATTTTGAAACTTTGCAAGCTTGATCGGTGTGGATTTTGAAACTTTGCAAGATTGAGACTTTCACGTTGGCCTTCTGGCTCATGCTTCTCGCTCATTGCCATACACGATGGAATCACCATTTAGGACAAATAAAATATTTCTACGATCCACCCCTCTAACAAAATTATTATCTCAAATAATCACCAAAATATAGTCGAAAATATTTACAAAGAGTTATGCCCAATTCAATGATAAATTTATAAAAGAGTTATGCCTAATTCAATGATAATTTATAGGAGTGAAAGACCTAAGAGGGTCTGGACCACAATTAATTAATAATTTTACACTTGCGTCTTCATATATTCTTTTTGGTTTGCTTGAAAGTGTCACGTTCTCTTGAAAATGTGAAAAAGGCTTCCTTGTTGCTTGTTTTGGTAATCGTGTTGTTTTTTCTTTGGCACACCAGATATGATTATATCCTAGCTACCCGGGATAACTTTCTTTCCCTTGGTAAACAAAAATTTAATGCCAATTGACAACTAGTATGAAGAGTGCATTGAAATATTGGTATAGAATCCAGAGATGATAATAGAAAATAGAATATGTTCATCTGTTGAATTGCTACTATCAACTTCAAAGTCTAGGCGCAAGTCTCTTGTAGTGCTTCCAAGGTCACGGATTCCATGTAGCATGCTTAATTACCTGCTGAATCAAGCTTACAAAATTTTATATTATACAACATTACAAATGAAACTATGTGCTCATATTTTAAAATGTTTGAATTACTCTCGTATTTAAAGGTTTTACAAATGAAACTATGTATGTGCTCATATTTTAAAATGTTCGAATTACTCTCGTATTTAAAGGTTTTGTAATTGATGCAGGTTATTGACGATAGCCTATAACCGCTCGTCTAGTATTTTAAAAAATTCAGCATACTGTAAATACATAATCATAGGGTTGTCACAAAAGAAAAGAGATGGAAAAAGCATAGGTGAATCGTCACTGTCAATACTTATTATCTCCAAAAGAAGAATTCTGAAGCTGAAGACATCATCAATTTGATCAGCATCTTTTACCTCAGCAATATGGTGACTTTGCTCCACCTCCACCTTCAGTCGTCGCCTCAGTGGTCAAGGTAAAAGAGCCCTGAACTGCCTTAGAACAACAACTATTCACATAATAGAATAGTAGATGCATAATATTTTTGGCAGTAAAAAGAAATCAAAATTATTTCCTGCTTTCTTAGCTCTTTTGAGCACTTGTTTAGAAGCTACACCTTGTACAATCACCTTCTATTGGTTGCTAAATACTCCAAGGAAAAAAGCCCTTAGAACAACAACTATTCACATAATAGTAGATGCATAGTATTTTGGGCAGTAAAAAGAAACCAAAATTATTTCCTGTTTTCTTAGCTCTTTTGAGCACTTGTTCAGAAACCACACTACACCTTGTACAGTCACCTTCTATTGGTTTCTCTCAGATACTTTTTCCACTCCTGAAAGCTAAATACTCCAAGAAAAAAAGAGTATGTACATGCAATGCAAAGCAAAGCAATTTTTCCCTTTTGTACATGGAATACCAACATAAATGTAAATACATAATGAAACTGATTTGTTTTTCCTTTTGTACATGGAAGACCAACATAAATGTAAATACATTATGAAACTGAAAATTGATAGCATAGATGGCAACAATGTTCTTTACCCGTTATCATAATTATCCGTAAAATGCATCAAACGTAACCACAAGAAAATACTAAGGGTAATTAGAGAAAAAATGTGAGATTACCTATTTCACAATGAATGTACGGATGAGGCCAATCATACATCCTCGAGAATTTCAGATGTGAGCAATAGGCGCAAATCCAAGAAACAACGATGGAAGTTTAGGGTCCACCTGCATTAGACTTGATAATTCTTCGGTGCCCACAAAATGGCATTACAGAAATAAAATTCTACAGTAGGAGTTCACAATCTTTCCTTACTCCTCTTGCCCAAGTGGCAATGGCAATCATGTTAGGGAAAACTTCATTTCCCTTGCATAACCTGCAGACTCAGATTTAAAAGACTACTTGTAGCTTCAATCCTTGACAAAGACGAACAATAGCTACTATTAAACATATTCTGCGTTTCCTTGTGGTCCAAATCCGTTGCGATGGTCACGATGTCAAATTCCTTTCCGAAAAGGGGAGTGGGCGGAGGTCATTTAATTGACAGAAATGGACAATCAAGCAAAAACAATTCCATAGAGAATGTGGCCTCTATAAAAGCATCCACCGTTGCATGGCACACTGTTGTACAAATGACGACATTGATGATATATCGTACAACCTCAGCCTCAACCTCAACCTCAACCTCAATCGTTGTTAAAGTGGGAATGCATGCAAATTGCAATATTGCACCTCAAACAATCAATGACGAGGTCGAGGTCTAGGCCTAAGATGTAGAGACGTCCACTGGGCAATGTGTTGCATGAAATAAGTTTGACACATGCCAGCATGCATGCATGCATTTCTGAAGGAAGTCGCTAGTGGTCGTCTTCTTGTAACATTGTTTTTATTCCCAAACCCTCCCCCCACACATATATATATATATTCTCTAAACGTCTTATGGGAGATATCATTCAACCCTTGATTGATTCAACTTGGGTTTCGCATTGGGATGTGCTTAGGATTATTCCTTGTGAAGAACCAAGTTTAAAAACCCCATGTCACCCTTTATGTACTGAATTTACCATCCTCCAGATGAGTTAAGTCCACATCACTGGAGTGGGTAGTTGGTTAGATCTAGTATGGATCGTACATGGGCGATAGTTGGAGCCGAGCAAGCATAACCCAACTCCACCTCCCTAACTGGCACAACCTGATCAGTGTGAATGGCTCTAACTAGTCCCTCCATAGCCCTTCCCTGGTGAACGATTTGTATAGCTACTATCTGTTGCGTCTGATCTGTGAATCAACATATGTAATATCGATGTATCACTCAATCAAAGCACCAGAACCCTAACTTTACGTTCGTGAAATACGATAATGAATATTTGGTTTGAAAAACAATATGCATCGTTGTGGTTTGGAATATATCGACCCTTGTGATATTGAATCATCTTTATTCGTGGTTTTCTCAATATAAATCTTTTGTGTAAAAGATTCTAATCCGTTTAGATTTGCACACAAACCTTGCATTGAACGTTTACTACTTGGATCTTGCCATCACATACATATCAACATTGGGATACGTTGAACTATCAACCAATAAACCAATCGAACTATCCATATAAAGTTGTTGCTTTTTTGTTACTTGAAGCAATTCAGTGCACAAATATTCAGATATTTAATAATGCAAATACTATATGGAACTATCCATATAAAGTTGTTGCTTTTTTGTTACTTGAAGCAATTCAGTGCACAAATATTCAGATATTTAATAATGCAAATACTATATGCTACTAGGTGCAGCCTAATTGCTTCAATGCACAAATATTCGATATTTAATGATGCAAATACTATATGCTACTAGGTAGAGCCTCAACCAATCATGCTTTTGGTTATTCGGCAACAATTCTATATACAAATATTTGGTTGACTCTATATACAAATATTAACCTACCTTGTCAACTCACAACTTTTTTGGCAAGTATCCGCAGCCCCGCAGCACTTGTTTTACATAGTTCTATTTGCATCTCCATATGGTGATCAAAACACAAGGTACACCCCCATAGTTGTCGTCGCACTCTCTATGTCATGCCATCACTATGATTTAGCTATAACTATTTGATTACTATGATTACCATTACTCTTATGATTAACTCATACAAAGGTCATATGTATTATGGCCATATCATATATTTTGATTGATTATTGGTACTTCTATTAGATGAAATCCCTTATATAGAAGCAAACCCGACCTATACTATAGACAGTATGCAGTTAATGGGCTTCGTTCATTTACAAAGTATTTATTTACATAGTATATAATTGTATTTATAAAATATTCTTTATTTTTTCAATAGGTAGGTGATTTAATTCTTATTTAGTTTTCCTTAGCATAGAAGATGTTCTTATTTCATTTTTGAGAGATTTAGTTTATTTTATGATAGTTATTAGTGAAAACCAATGGATTAAATAAAATTCATAGGAATTTCCCTTCATGTCTAATGTATATAGGTTTTAAGAAACATCATGGCTTGAAGGGCTATATTACATCTACATGTTTTAATTTGTTGTAGTTATTTTATGATTTTGGTTGAGTGGTCACAATGAAGGTTATTTATTCTACCTATTTCAATTAAGCCATTTGTGTGTTTACATGTATGCTACACCCTTCTCCAAGTTTATGTGGATGTATCCATATTTAATATGCAATAAATTGGGTCTTTGATCTTGAATAAGGATGCTTAGCACACATTTTACATATTTTCCAATTATCTTTGTTTCGTCAAAACATTGAGAAATCAATTCGATGGCTTATAAGTAATGAAATCGATTTGATGGCTAAGTAATTTTTTTGGCAAAATAATTTTCCTTTTTGTTACAAATTTGTGACAAAGTACCATATTTCTATAGCTTATATAGCAATACGTGTTACCAACTGCGGTGACATTGCGACCTCGTGGCTCTTGTTATTATTTTAAAATTAGTATTTTTTTAGGAGTATAATCTTGAAGGACCTACAATCATGAGAATTGAACCTCCAATCTCAATATCTATAGTCTTTTAAATCATGAGAATTGAACCTCCAACCTCAATATCTACAATCTTTTAATTGAGATTTTAAATCAACTAAGCTACCCTATGTGTTTAACAATTTTAATAATATTACAAAATTTATTTAATTTTATTTTTATTTTTTTTATGTTGATAAATGTAAGCAAAATATTTAATTAATAATTCTTATTTTACACAATATCATTAATATAAATAAAATGAATGTTGTATTGTTTAGAATAATAAAAAACAACATTATCTCGTATTTATATAAATAGTAAAAAATTAAAGTAAAAACTTATAATAAAAAATAAATAAAAATAATGAAGAATATCCACTAATATAGGATTGTGGAGATGGATGTCCATCCCACATCAAATGTGAAGAGAACAAACTATCCATGTAAGTATAGTCATATTCAAA
The DNA here is from genome assembly GCA_001517045.1 of Pseudotsuga menziesii. Taxonomy (NCBI): domain Eukaryota; kingdom Viridiplantae; phylum Streptophyta; class Pinopsida; order Pinales; family Pinaceae; genus Pseudotsuga; species Pseudotsuga menziesii. Next base: position 134,101 of record LPNX011152583.1, on the reverse strand, counting down.
TTCATATTAAGTTAATAAGGGCTATACAACTTTAATATTTAAATACAAGGAAGGCCATCATAATGCAATGATGCACACAATTAGGTTTAAACAATATTAGTGACAAAGTTAAAGGATGTTAATGTCAAAACATTGATACAAAATGCTCAACATTTTTACAATCTTTCATACAAAAGTCGAAGACTTAATGTTACGTATATTCAAGATTCACATATTATCAATATAAATTACTTACAAATAAAATTAACAATTTCAATTAAAATGGCATATTATTTATTAATTGTAATTAAAAAATTAATCAAATGACATTTATTCTAAAAAAAATCTATTGATTAACTCACTTATTGAAATAAAAACTAAACATTATAACCATGTGCAGCACACTTTTTAAACATATCATTCAAAATCTAAACTTAAAATTAAATTAAAAAATTAAGACACCTTAAAAGGTGATTTTGCTAATATAAAACTAAGTACTATTTGTCGATTAGGTCTAGATTAAGTGATTGCGAGAACTCTTATCCTCCCCACTCGGGATCAATAAACGCAAGTGGCATGATTACCTTTTAAATATTATGTATTGTTGTATAGACCTTGAACCGTCGAGAATTTGGGTTACTTTGGGTGCTATCCTTATATCAACATGCTTGGATTTTCACATCCAAGAGGGATCTTATTTAAGAATAGTAAGTTTTGTATATTGTCGAGTTCATTGAGAGGGAATCTCATTCAAGAGCTACATAGTGGAGGATTAAGTCACGATTAAGTGGACATTTTGAAGTGGTTAAGACCACTTAAGTGGTATATAAAAGGTATTTTTGGCCTAACATTGGTAGAGAAGTTAAGAAGTTTGTTGAGTGTTGTAAAAGTTGTCAATTGGTTAAGAGGAGTTAAAACACATGCATATTGATTGATGAAGGAATAATAGGGTCATAGTTCATCAGTGATAATAGTTCCCTAGTCAAAGTTCATGGCTATGAATTACCTAGAACCATGACCTGCAAACATTGGTTAGAGTTCCATGTTAAGAGATTGGGGAACTATGAAGAGACTATCAATTCTAAGCCATAGTTGGCCATAATTTCTTTCTTTGGCCAATGTTTCTTGGAACTATAACCAACATGAACTTATTAACAAATTGAAATTCATAGTTTATGTAATAATCGTAGTTCCTTCATTATAACTTTCCTATTGGCTAGATTCTTATGGTCATAGTTCACGTTGGTCATGGTTCTTATTAGATCGAGTCCTTGCTGCCCTTCATAGTCATAATTATTGAATCAAATAGTTCCTATGGTCAAGCCTTCTTGAGGTTCTAAGATTTCCTATATGAATTAGAGTTCCTCTCAGACAAAGTTCTTACATGCTAGATTTCATGTCGATTAGAGTTCCTAACAAGAACTTTGACATTTCCATGGGACCAAAATGAGGAGTAACTATTAACCTACTGGAATTGCCAATAACTATGAGGGACGGTACCCAAAGTGAAATGAACAAATGAAAATATGGCCTTGAAGCAACAAAAACAAATTTCAAAGTTGCATTTTTACATTGCTTACATCGTAGTATCTCTCACTTTTCAACTCTTTGCAAATGTATTATGTGAGAGCATAACACATAAAACCCCACATCACGACTAAGCGGTTTCTTAAGAAAAAAATGAATCAAGGATTGATAATTGTTTTTCAAATTTTTCTCTTTAGGACAATAACTTGAACACTAGGGTGGAAAGGTTGAGAATATCCCCATTGCACAAGCTTCCTTCCTTCTTATCTTAATGCAAGGCCAACTCCAAGGCCACTATGTGCAAGTATGTGGTGATTCTTCCACGTGAAATGAAGTTTTTGAGAGCCTTCATATCAAGGACTATAAATACTATTAATTTTATTATAATCATTGGCTTCAAATCCAACACCTAATAATATAGATGCACTATTGTCTGGCATGGTATAGACATATAGTAGTATATATCACTAGTATATATCAATCTATCACTAGTATATTGATTACATTGTACCATGAACACATGGGGTGGAAAGGTTGAGAATATCGCCATGACATAGGCTTCCTTCTTATCTTGATGCAAGGCCAACTCCAATTCCACTCTGGGCAAGTGTGTGATGACTCTTCCATGGGAAATGGATTTTCTCATATTAAGGACTATAAAATACTATTATTTTTATTTAATTACTGTATTCAAAGCCAACACTTAATAATCTAGATGCACTAGTGTCGAGCATAGTATAGACATACAATAACGTATATACTAGTATATACATTAGTTGTATATATTGGAATATATGTTATATTAGTATATACATTGGTGTATATACTGGTATATATACTAGTGTATATACATACTAGTACATACACTCGTGAAATACTAGTGTATATATTGGTATTTACGCTAGTGTATACACGATATATTGGTATATACACTAGTGTGTATACCAGTACAATATACTAGTATATGCACTAATGCATTTAATTGTATATACATTGGTTTATACACTAATGTATATAATTACGTCAAGAGGCGCTCTACAGTCCAGTATGAGGGAGATCTTGTAATGTTTGTCGATATTTTTTTGTAACATTTGTTACTAACAACCCATTGTTTTATTGTACATGGTTTAGGAGGGCCTTGCAAATGGTTTTAAGACCATCTGCAAGGCCTCCTAAACAACCCATGGTTTTATTGTACATGGTTTAGGAGGGCCTTGCAAATGCTTTTAAGACCATGTGCAAGGCCCCCTAAGCAACCCATGGTTTTAGGAGGGCCTTGCACATGGTTTTAAAAGCATGTATGGGAGAGATGTTGTAATGTTCGTTCCTAACAAAATAAAAAATAATAAAAAATATTATATGTCAGCCATAAATAATATTAAATATTAATAATAAAAATATTATATGTCAACCTTAAATAAAAAGTTGCGTCTTTTGGTTTGACTGATAGCTCCTTGAGTGCAACACCTAAGAAGAGGTTTGCACCTCGAGAGATTTGATCCCTCTCGATGCTTGATAGAACCTAGGATTTGGATCTAGGCTGGTTGTATATACATTAGTACATACACTAATGTATATACTAGTGATACGCTCGTATATAAACTCGTGTATATACTTCTATATACACTAGTGTGTATACTAGTGTATATATTGGTATATATACTAGTGTATATATATCGGTATATACACTAGTATATATACTAGTGTATATATATCGGTATATACACTAGTATATATACTAGTGTATATACTAATATAGCGCATATATTATAAAAACAATAACAATATATTGGTGGTATCTTGATTCCTCCACGGGAAATGAAGTTTTTGAGAGCCTTCATATCAAGGACTATAAAAACTATTAGTTTTATTATGATTATTGTTTTCAAAGCCAACACCTAATAATCTAGATGCACTAATTTATATACTAGTATATACACTATGTATATATTGGTATATATGTTATATTAGTATATACACTAGTGTGTATACTAGTTTATACTCTGATGTATATCACCAATATATCACCAATATATATGACAATAATGTATATATTGGTGATTACTCTAGTGTATATATTGGTATATATACTAGTGTATACAATAGTGTATAGACATATATACCCTAATGTATATATCGGTATTACACTAATGTATATACCATTATATACACCAGTGTATATAGTAATATAACATATATACCGGTATATACAGTAGTGTGTATACCAATATATACACCAGTGTATGCTCGACACTAAGAAATGGATGAAATTTGCAAAGAGTTGAAATGTGAGAGTTACTACAATGTAAGAAATATCAAAATACAACTTTGAAAGTTATTTTTGTTGCTTCAAGGCCATATTTTCATTCGTTCATTTCAATTTGGGTACCATTCCTCATAGTTATTGCCAATTCCAATAGGTTAAGAGTTGTAATACCCCCTGAATTAATACCCTGGATGCGGGTGTGAGTCACGCCAATGTGGACATGGGGGAGGTTGACGTGGCCCCTCTAGCCCAAGCTCAACCTACCACCAATGCTCAACCCACCGACAATGTTGGCCTTTAATACCATGGGAGACATGGCCACTCCTCGGTTAAATGACGGGACGATGCAGTCTCATCATAGCTTGGGTGCCATTACTACTCCTCCTGGCAGCCTCATTTCACACAAGCACCATTCAATAGGGATGATGGTGACTATTGGGGTCTTCTTGCTCTACATTACCGCTTTGCTCTGTCAGGTCTTACGCGCTCTCCAGGTTCTTGATGCTCTCCACTGTCATTCTACGTACCGGGGTCACCCCCCTTGCTCCATGCTCCCTTGATTTGTCCCCCAGCCCCCTCCATTGTTCCACCACCGTGCTCCATCCCCCATCCACATTACAGACCCTCCACCATCTCTACGCGTAATTTTACGTCCAACCCAATCGTCTCGAAGAAGACCTCTCCGTTGCCCATCAAAAACCCACCTGCAGGTTCCGGTAAGGAAGACAACAACTCCAGTGATGAAGAAATGGCGACATCTGGTGGCAGTTTGACGACATCATTAGATGATCTCGCACAAGCAACATCTCCAGCCTACACCTATCCAATCAAGGAGGAACCATGGCCTGGGAAAAAACCATGACACGTGGTCGTTACGACTACGTGTTCATCTGTTTGCTTGCATGGTTTACGTCCAGGTTCCTTCCTGGCCACGTGCTGCACATTTTGAAAATGTTAGGTTTTTCTTTGTTTATGCTCTATTAATTGGATGGATTTTGCCTTATCCTCCAAGAACTATGGATGTTTTTTGTCTTTGCTTAATTGGAAGGTTTGTTTTCCCTCTAGGAGGGAGGGTTATTTTGGACCTGTTTTCCTTCCGAGAGGGAGGTCCTAGATACTCTGATACTCTATATCTGCTCCACCTGATCAACTCGGTTTGTAACTATGCATGTATTACTATTTTCTTCTTTTTTAATAGAATAGATCTCAACTTACAAAAAAAAAACCCCTAAATTAATAATTGTTATTCTGCTGGAAAATACCTTAATTATTATTTTATTATTCTTTGATGGGAAAGTTAAGAATAATTTTTTTTGTAATAAAACATTCCCTATTCAATAAAATATGTTGAAGGGGAACAAAAGTGGATATAGTTGTTGAAGAGTGTTCGCTTACCCACAAGAAGAAAATGACAAGTGGCAAAAACCACCAAGTGAGAACTTGAGATGCAGGAGGAATCATCCCCAAAAATCAGGTATGCACTCCTAATTGAGTGCTAAAGAGCAAGAGGCTCATAAATGACCAAGTCCTAGGAAAAATACTATTTAATAGTATGTCCATGAGAAGCAGGAGGCTAGCAGTGGACAGGGGATTAACATCTATAAAATGCAAGAGATGGCGCATTGAGATATTTTACTCTTGTGGTTCAGCGAACAAGCTCAGGGGTTCAAGAGCAAGTAATTTGGCTGCTCTGGGAGTTGGTTGGGAGGAACAACTTCTCCACTTTTGTTTTCCCAGCGTTGGTGCCAGGTTCCTACTCTGTTTTCTTATGAATGATTATAGTTGCATTAGGATGTATATATGAATTGTTAAATTGTGGTTACACTTCGAGGCAGTATTGTTTAAGCATTTCTGTAGAACCATTATCCATGTTTTGTATATTATTGATATGTACAATGTTAGATTAGTCTCACTGCATCCAAGATCGGGCATCCATACCTGCATCAAGGATTGTTAGTAATGTATTATTGTAGCAATTATTATTTTGAGTTAAATTATTAAGGCCTAACTCTTGTTGATCTGTTATGGTTTCGAATTCAATATTTGAATGATTTAGAATTGACGAGTCTACATCTAACACATGGAATCCTATGTTTTAAAATATATTCCTATATTTAACTGTGTTTTCTAGTCTGTATCAATTCTGCTTAATCTTCATTAATTATGCTTCTCGATTTTAGAATGTTGATTGAAATGATAATGCTGGTTTCGGGTGAAGATCTGTAATATTCATTTTTTTACTGTTGAAAACCCAATTACAAAGAGAAAACCTTAAATTATTTTTGAATCCTTAATCAACTTAGCACAATTTAGATTTACGATTGTTATATCATGTTAAGACAGTGAAATCAAGACAAAGGTTAAGAATCAAGATAATCTCAAATCTAATTAACTAATAGTAAAACAAAAATCCCCTTTCAAACCAAAATCCTTTGAATCCGCAAGGTTAATTGTTGATTCGCAAAAGAAATTGGATTGATGATCAAGATCTAATTCTCAATGAGATCAATGGCTCATAGAATTTGCGGGAGACGGATTCGCAGAAGTTCAGTTCTAAAAAGTTGGAAGGAAATCCACAATACGTAAAGTTAATTGTCGATGCGCAAAAGAAGTTAGATTAACGATTAGGTTTATATCCATAAAGAGATCTATGGCTCATAGTAGCTACGGAGGCTCCATAGTGGAGGTTATTTGTAAAAGAAATTAAGGGTTTCCGCAATCCACATTGTGGAAAGCGGGAAGTTAAATTATAAAAGAAATAAAGGGTATCCGCAATCCACATTGCGGAAAGCGAAAAATGGAAAGTTAATTCGTAATAGAATTTAAGGGTTTCTGCAATCTGCAATCTGCATTGCGGAAAGAGGAAAGCGGAAAGATAAATTTTAAATGAATTTACGGGTTCCTACAATCCGCAATACGCATTGCGGAAGGGTGATTTTTATGTTTATTTGTAATTCCGCAACCCGCAATCCGCATTGCGGAAGGGTCCTTGCGGAATGAATCTCGTGGAAGGATTATTGTGGAATGGTCAATGTGAAATGATCACTGTGGAAGAACATTAAACTTGGCAAATTTTTGGTTTAAACAATGAAGTGTTTGGAAAACTAATTTTGAGAAATGGATTCTAATTTTTAAAGAAATGATGATCAATTTATAATGCCAAGGTTATGCAATAAACTCTCTAATGTTTGATAATGCTCTATAACAGTTAGGGTTTTCAATATTATGACTGAAGATATTTGGTTTAAAGAATTTTTATTTATTTATTTATTATTATTATTATTATGAATTTTGAGGTATGTTACAATAGTTAGTCCTCATTTGGTCCTATGTCAATGTCAAAGTTTTTGTTAGGAACACTAATCAACATGAACTTTAGCATATAGGAATTTTGAGACAATAATTGTGTAAATTATCTCAATTTGAGACAATAATTGTGTAAATTGTCTCAATTTGAGACAAAAAAAAGAGTTGTGTATTGTCTTAAATATTGTTTTTAAGTGAGTGTCTTAAAGTATTGTCTTTGTAGAGACAATCATAATAAGTAAATTATATACCATATTGTCTCAAGTTAAGACAGAAAAGGCTTTGTATAGTCTCAAATATTGTCTTTCCAGAAACGATTAACTTTTGTCTCTCTACAGACTATATAGAACAATGTATAAAAAATATTTAATCATTTCACCAAAATTGACTCAAGATTATTTTATTTAAAATAAACTGCATCTTATATTGTATTGAATTATAGTAGGGCACAATGGAATTGAACACTACCAACCTCTGCTTTGGAGATGCTCTACCATTGAGATACTACCCTTTAAAGAATAAGAGACTAAAACATCTCACCTATACAATTTTGAAAATGTAAACAAAGAAATTCCACTTGACAAGACGCCATTATGTTGCAAAATAGAACGTGAAGATCTTTCTTTTAGGGACACGATTCCCATTGAAAAACAAATCTTATATGTGACTTATGTTCTTCCTATAAGGGAGTGATAACTCATTTTCCAAATCAAAACTTGTGTTAAACTACTTGAATCTAAAAACAAATTTCTTCACATGTGCATAACCATAAGGCAATCTATCTTGCCTAGTATTGTTCTTGACCCTTCTAAAATGTAACTTGTAACCATGTAATATTATTGGAAAGGAAATTTAAGTATAATGTACAACCCAACAAGAGTACTTGTAACATAATAAGAGTATTATGTCATCAAAGAGATCAAATGCTTTTAGTGTTGGAAAGATTAAAGACGTGAGAATCGTTGCATCCATGAGATGGGTAAACTACTACAAGCGTTTAACTATATGATATGTGATAGAGTTACGAAGTCTCGTTGAGATCTCATCAATGAAGAGATCGTTGGTGGGTCCAACAATCATCTCTCCTAAAAAAAATTGAATATTTTAAGAATTATTTTAAAACTATAATGTTTTTTTTTGTGCATATAAACCTTATATATATATATTTGCATACACATGTTAGTTTATTCAAAACAACTTTTAATATGATTAGCATGCATACTAGTTGTGACACACTTTATTTTCCAAGTGGAAATCCCTCTTTGCATGCCATCACAAATATACAATCCTAGAATCTATTTAGGAACACATATTAAAGCAATAAATTAAGATTATTAAAAATGTCAAAAATTCAAATAGTACATTTCAATGCTACTTGAGTAGATTACAAGTTACATCTTTATAGACAAAATAGTTTCAAGTAATGCTCATACTATCTAAATGCCAACTTCTTGTGAAACTCAACCCCCTTGGCAAATATTGGTATTGATATTCATACTACTATAATTACTAATTAACATAAAGCTTGATAAATAAAGTACTTGGATATTCTCTTTATGATTAAGCAAAACACAAGATATAGGTTCTTTGTGACATGCTTTGCATCCCATATCTACATAATAGATAACAATCCCATTTAGCAAATGATCAAACAGAAAAACATGCATGATAGTAAAATAAGTTCAAGTTGGCTATTTTTTATAACACTGAGTGATCATTGTGAATGCATACAATTAAGAAGTAAAGAATCTTGTAATAAATTTTCCTTATGGTCGTAACATCCCCAGAAGTCACAACACATAGTTTCTTTTTAGGGTATGCAAAGGCAATCTCATTCACACCACCAATATGCGCACCAATCTGCAAAGTTGTATTAGTATTGTCTCTATAGCCTTGTATGACACAAGGAAACTGCCACAAAATGAAACTCGTATTTGAGCTTTGATATGAACCTGAAGTTGTTACCTCAAGTGGCAGGTGGAAATATAATCCTTGCGCATATGTGAATAATATGCTTGGAAAATTCCACTCATGCAAATTAGATTATATTAGTAAATAATATATCCGATAAATTTAATTCTAAAGTAATAAAATCCAGTGTCTTTCAAAAGTTATAAACAAGCTGAAACAAAGCAACTGTCCATTTTTTGTTGAGTGCGGATGCTTGTCGTGATGCTTTCCCAGAGTGCCTCTAGTGTCATTCTTTACACAGGTTGCACAAGGTTTCACTGACTAAAGAATCCTTACGTTCTCAAATGCACTTGTTGCTCAACTTGCAGAACACAAACATCGAACACGGGAATAAAGATCACTTGCAAAGAACATAGAACATAACATTGAGTATCCTCGACTATGTAGCTCTTGAATGAGATTTCCTCTAAGAATGATCATCTGAGTATAGCATCCAAAGTAACCCAAATTCTTGAGGGTTCAAGGTCTATACAACAATAAATAATCTTTAAAAGGTAATCATGTCACTTGTGAGAACTGGTCCTAAGTGGGGAGGGTAACAATTCTCTCAATCACTTAGTCTAGGCCCAATTAACAAATAGTACTTAGTTTTATATTAGCAAATCACTTTTTAATGTGTCTTAATTTTTTTAATTTAATTTTAAGTTTAGATTTTGAATTATATGTTTAAAATGTGTGTCTTGCACATGGTTATAGTGCACATGCTTCGTTTTATTTCAATAAGTGAATTAATCAGTGGATAATTTTTTTTTAATAAATGTCATTTAATTACTTTTTTTTTATAACTAAAATGGTTAGGTATATATAAAAAGAATATAGGATGGGAGTTATCCAAAGCAGTCGTTATTACAATAATTCATCTGTCATAATGAAGACTATCAAACCCTTTATAATGACCTCCGATCTATGGAATGGGTTCCCAATGAGCTTCTTCCTCATTTACCTTTAGAATTCCTTGAGACAGTAGGCAGCCCAAATTTTCCTTGCCATCAGCTTCGTTGTTTGAACCCCGCAAGATATGAAACAAAAGAAATGATGAGAAGTCATGCAACACTGACCTCAACCTTTACAAGGTTTTGTTAAGCAACAGATCATTGAACAAAGCATCTGAATTTAGGGTCTTTATAAGAATTTTCGAGTCCTCGAAGATTTGAACATCCTTGATCCCTTTCCCGCAAGCAATTTGGCAGGATTTCAGTAATCCAAGGATTTTTTCATGGTTATTGGTTTTGTGTCCAAGTCCCCAGCTGAAACTTTCAACTCTTTTTCCATCCGCGGAGTAAATCACCCCGCCAGCTCTTGCCCTCCCTGGATTGCCTTTGGAGGCACCATCAAAGAAGATCTAGGATTTCCACTAAGCCTTCCACCAAATCTGAAACTCAACATCCGCGTCTCTTAGTTGCCACCATGGGTTTGTACTCGGTTTTCCAAGGTCCTTTTCCCTCTCTCTGAAAATATATGTGCCCAACCATTTATTTTCCTCTGAAAGCAATGGATTACCCTTCTTAAAAGTTTGAACACCCACCGTTTCAATGAGGAAAGCTTTGGTTTTTGTTGCCACCTTAAGCGATATTTGTTGATTATTATTGAAGATTTTGTCATTTCTGGCCAGCCAAATGTTCTAGCATAGGTATTTGGGGATTGCTACCCAAATTCTGCTCCAAGCTGACTTGCCTTTGATTAGATAGGGGTATCTCGATTTTCAAGTGGAGAATAACAAAACCAACTAAATTTTCTCCGGGACTCGGATATTGAGGCCTTGAAGAGTGAGAGATAATACCTTTGAGGAAAAGGTAAAATCCACAAATAGATGGTCGCTGGTTTTCGAGTCTCTGCAACACATTTTGCATCTATGAGGACCAATTATACCTCTCTTAGCCAAGTTTTCTCCGGTTAACACCTTTCTATGCATCAAAACCCAAAAGGAGAAGTCAACCTTTGGAAGGCTGCCTGAATCTCAAACTTGCTTCCAAACTTATGTTGGAAGGACCGACACATAATTAGATTGTGACGTGGTGAAACCCTACGTAGCTGTGTAAACACCTTTTTTCCCCCAACCCCAACAATCTCTCTCCTTCAAATGGACTACTGCGATTTTTGTAATTCGAATTGTTGTGGAAGCCGTGGAATATCCTAGTCATGCCACTTCCCATCTTGTTTCCAGGTAACGATATCAACCAACATTAAATAACCCTGCATTTTGAGCCAGTCACAGATGCCTCTAATCCCCTTCATGCTGTCCAGATATGGTTGGCCCATGATCCTGTCCTACCAGAGCTGTATGTCCTTCCCATTTCTAGGTATCATGTATAATTCCTTTTGAAAAAAATGATCCATGTTTTGTAAAGGTTCCATGTGACAGTTCCTCTGAGCGTTTTGGTTTCCTGGAGGTTACACAGAGGTTCTCCTTTCAGATATTTCAGAATCAGAATTCTGCTAACAGGGTGTTTATTGGTTGAATACAGATTCCACGGGATTTTTCCTCCAAGAGTCAAATTCACCTGCCCCGAATCCCGAATCTGGAGGCCTCCTTCAACCATCGGATGTTTAACAATGTCCCACTTAACTAAGTGAAATTTCTTATGGTTCCCTTTTCCTCCTCACCATAAAATTTCCCAGATAATCTTGGTGATCTGATTAGTTATCATTTTCGGAGCTAGAAGGAAGGATGCTTGGAAAATTGGCAGCGCTGAGAGCACAACTTTCACCAGCGTGGGATTTCCTGCCTTGGTGAGCCATTGGCCACCCCAACCTATGATTTTTTATTTCAGTTTACTCAGAACTTCATCCCACTACACAGCTCTGTTTGGTCCCAGGGTTAAGAGAAGACCGAGATATTTAATTTTCTCCCAACTTGCAAAGCCAGTAAATCCTAGATCGTTTGCAATTCACTAGATATCATTTTGATTTTAATTCTAGCCATACACAACGCTCTTCCTTTTGTTGATGAGAGCTCTGAAGATGCTGCAAAAATCCTGTAGAATTCCACTGAATGTCTTGGCTATCTTGATGGAGGCTCCCCCTAGAAGCAATGAATCATCAACGAAGAGAGCATGGTTGATATGCTCAATGCCATTAGTTATTCTTATGCCTGAACTATCCCTACTTTCTTTTATGCAGCTAGCTTTCTACTCGGTGAATCATCCATTTTAATGTACAAAAAAGGAGAGAGAGGGAAGCCTTGCCTTATTCCCCTCGGGGCTTGGAAGAAGTTGGTTGGTCTACCATTTACAAGGGGGGGAATCCACACTTTTTCTATGCAAGCTTTGATCTTATTGACAAATTTAGAGTTGAATCCAAAGGAGAGAAGAATTTTGACAAGGAAAGAGTGTCTTACCGGATCAAATGCATTTTCCATGTCAAGCTTTATTATCATTCCTTGCTCCTTCCTGTGATAGCTAGAGTGGAATGCTTCTTGAACTTGAATCGTGTTATCAATGATATGTCTCCCTTTGATGAAACCTCCCTGATTGGAATAGATTAGTTTCCCAAGCAGAGGTTTAATTCTGTTTGCCAACAGTTTAGATAGAATTTTATATGATGCGTTACATAGGGATATTGGCCGGAATCTATCAAAGGAACTCAGATTCACTTCCTTGGGTATCAGAGAAAGAAAGGTGGAGTTAGTGTTGCCACCCACCTTAGATTTGTGCTGAAAATATTTTACCATTCTCATGAAGTCAGTCTTAATGAATCCCAAACACTGCCTGTAGAAATGAATTGAAAAGCCATCCGACCCTGGGGCCTTGTCTGGTTCCATAGAGCATATTATACTGTAGATTTCATCTTCAGTAAAAGGCTTTGAGAGGGCTGAGTTATCATCATTGTTGATCAACAGAGGGATGTGAGAGAGAAAGTCAGTGGTGGCATCCTCTCTTCCATCTCTATTGTCTTTGAAAATATTTTGGAAATGAGTTTCAGCTGCTATCTTAATTTGATCATGGCCTTTGTGGAGAGTCCCGTCAGAAGAGGTGATTTCAGAGATATGATTCTTAGATAATCTTGCTTTGCATTGTTTATGAAAATAGGAAGAGTTACGGTCTCCCACTTTTAGACACAAACTATAGGATTTCGGCCTCAGGAATTCTTCTTCTTGCAGAAAAGAGAGAAAGGCCTTGGCTTGGGTTGTTTGCTCTCTTTCAAGATCTGCAGTGGTGATGTCCTTGCTTTCAAGGTCGATTTGAATATTTTCCAATGTCTGGGAAGTCTCCTTTCTGCGGCTAATTGGAGTATTGGTGGGATTTCTGACCCATTCCTTCAAATTTGCCTTCATGGCTTTTAATTTCTGTTCCCACACAAAGGAGGAGGACCCAGTCACAGGTGTAGACCAAGCTGAGGTGACCTTTTCCTTAAACCCTTCCTTCTCGATCCAGAGAGGGCTGAATCTAAAGGGGATGGGGCCCAAGTTCTCTCCATCTTCCAACTTAAGCAAGATGGGTTTGTGATCTGAAGTAAGTTTTGGGAGATTTTTAGAGGAGATCACCCTCTTTTCCATCAAAGAGCTATGAACCAGGAAGTGGTCCAAACGGGAAGCTATGTGATCCACCCCAACTCTGTTATTTGTCTAGGTGAAAATGCCTCTTTTTGGCTTATGTCTAGAAGATCCCACTGCTGCATGATGTCCTCTACTAGGGAAAACATTTGATCCTTGCTATTGTTGCCACCCCTCTTTTCCTTTGAGTCGAAGATCAGATTTAGATCTCCCGCTATTATTATATTAAGGGGGGTGTAAATCTCAATAAAGCCTTTCAGAGTTAGCCAACATTATTTCTTTTCCAAATGAAGAGCCAGAACATACAGGTTGAAGAGAGAAAGAGTGAGCTTACTTGATATATGACGGAGTTCTGTGTAAATCCAATGTTGGGTTTCAAAAGAGCTTTCTAGTTCAAACTCCTCATCTGACCAAAGAGTTGCCAGGCCCCCAGAGGTGCCTCTGGCACTTATGGCCTTTCCAACATTTTTATTCCACTTTTAACTGCTGATCTGAAGAAGGGTTTCCCCTTCAATCTTGGTCTCTTGGAGCATGAGAATCTCGGGGGTTTCAATTTTCAGAAGGTCTTTTACTGCTTCGGCTTTTGATGGATTCCCCAATACTCTACAATTCCAAGAGACTAGCTGCATTACTTACTGAGATTTGGGTGGGATGAAACTCCCTTGGGAGGTCTTGTTCTGATGTTTCTCCCCATGGTCATTTCAATTGTAGATTGGTTTCCCTGCATTTTTTGTCTCTCTGCTTATTCCTCGCAGGCTCCCCTTCGGGATCTCCTCCCAACGTTTTTGAACGCCTCTCAAATGACTTGTCTTCTGAAGACCCAGAGGATTCCAGGGGTTTCTTCCTAGCTACCTCCGTGGAGGAGGGTGAGGAGAAGTCCCCTGCTGGAGATTGGGGATGAGTTGCTTCTGGAATTTACTTCTCGGCTGCTGGAGGAGGGGGCTAGTGCTCGATCTCCTCAATGACCATTTCTATGACCTCTTCCGCTACCCTGAGTGATTAGAAGGGATTTTCCTCCACTTCTGCCCTTGGCTGTTCTTTGTTTCCATTCTCTTGTTCCTACCTTTCTTTTGACCCATCTGATCCCGTTGCTGTTTCTTTGCTTTTTTTCCTACTATTTTCCTTTGCCGAGGCTGTTTTCTGTGCCTGGGTCCATTGATCTTTGGGGTCCTCGATCTCTTCCTCAAATTTTTTCTTGCAATATATTGCAAAGTGACCGTGAGTGTGACAGTACCTGGATTTGAAGGGAAGTTGTTCATAATCCAACTCTTGGATATGTGACCAGTCTGAAACCGTTAGATGGATTGCTTCTGGTAGCCCTATTTCCAGATCAACCTCAACACAAATTCTTGGGCAGGAGTACTGATCCTTTCTCTCCAAACAATCTATGTATTTCCCTAGAGTGTTGCCAATGGTTTCCAGAGTTTTCGGATTCAAGTAGTGCAGGGGTAAGTGTGGAAGGCGCACCCACACCGGGACCTCCGACTGCACATCTTGCTTAGGATCAAAGTCTGGAGTCCATTTATTTAGATATAATCCCTGTGGACCTATGAAGTAAGGTCCATTCCTGAATATGAGGCTTATGTCTTCTCCTTCTTTGAACATGAATACGAAGAATCCCTTTCCCACAGAATAGCTTCTGATGCCTTCTTTTACTAACGGTCTCCAGTTCCTCTGCACCCATGCGTCGACTGTATTGGGAGAAGGCCACAAACCTGTGAATAGGCCAATGATACCTCGATATGCTAGATTCAAAGCCAATCTACACGTTTCTTTAGTTGGGAGGGCAACGGTCAGGATACAGTCCAACTTTTTGATGAATTTGTGCCGAGACTCATTCATTTTCCTTTTGTTGTAGCTAGCTAACAACTTTTTGAAAGTCGCCAGTTCAGGAGGATGAGAGGAAGAAGCCTATGGGTCCCCTTCTAGGCCCATGGAGCCAGGATCGTGAGCAACAGAAGGCTGCTTCCAGCGCAGGTGTGCAGGGTTCAGCTCAAGCAGCCGCATGCGTGAGATCCCAGGGCAGCAAAAAAAACAAAAAAAATACTTTTATTTTAAATTAATAAGTAATATGTCATTTTAATTAAAATTGTTAATTTTATTTGTAAGTAAGCGCAACCCTCTAACTCAGTGAGCCTGACCTGACAATTGCATCAAATATTTGGCTTCAATTTCATTGAACTTCCACTTCTAAAAATTCTGCATATCTTCTCTGCTGCGTGAGCCCTATTTTTTCCCCAGTTCGGTTCCAGAGCCATATCCTACAGTGGGACCTATTGTAGTTTCACTGGTGCTTCTTGGAAACAAGTTTATCTCAATAGGAACAGAGAGTATGTCTTGCCAAGGGGATGATCCAAATATCCTTTACAGGGTTCCCCACATGAGCACCTTTAACTCTTTCTTCAATCAACCATTTTCTCTGTGCTTGTTATTACCCTTTGCTAGCTTAAATTTTTGGTAGTGAAAATATTAATTAAAAATAAAAAAAAACGAAGGCACATATTTTAAGACAAACTTAGATTTTCATCTCAAACTAATTTCTCAAAACGACCCCCCATGTAGTATTGGGCTCTATCTAATAAGAACCATGACCAATGTGAATTATGACCACAAGTACTCTATCCAACAACAGAGTTATAATGAAGGAACTATGACTATTAAAGGAACTATGACTTTCATTTTGTTAATAAGTTCATGTTGGTTATAGTTCCAGGAAACATTGGCCAAAGAAAGAAACTATGGCCAACTATGGCTTAGAATTCATAGTCTCTTCATATTTCCCCAATCTCTTAACATGGAACTCTAACTAATGTTTGCAAGTCATGGTTCTAGGTAATGTCATAACCATGATATTTGAATAGGGGAATATTATGACAGATGAACTATGACCCTATTATTACTTTGTTAATCAATATCCATGTGTTTTAACTCCTCTTAACCAACTGATAAGTTTTGCAACACTCAACAAACTTCTTGACTTCTCTACCACTGTTAGGTCAGAAATATCTTTCATATACCAATTATGTGATCCTAACCACTCCAATCCACCTAATGCTCGACTATGTAGCTCTTGAATGAGATTTCCTCTAAGCATGATGATCTGAGGATAACATCCAAAGTAACCCAAATTCTTGAGGGTTCAAGGTCTATACAACAATATATAATCTTTAAAAGGTAATCATGTCACTTGTGAGAATTGATCCCAAGTGGGGAGGATAACAGTTCTTTCAATCACTCAGTCTAGACCCAATTAACAAATAGTACTTAGTTTTACATTAGCAAATCACCTTTTAGTGTGTCTTAATTTTTTAATTTAATTTAATTTAATTTTAAGTTTAGATTTTGAATTATATGTATAAAATGTGTGTCTTGCGCATGGTTATGGTTATAGTGCTCAGTTTATATTCCAATAAGTGCATTAATCAATGGATAATTTTTTTTAATAAATGTCATTATTTTTTTTTTTAAATTAATAAATAATATGTCATTTTAATTAAAATTGTTAATTTTATTTGTAAGTAATTAATATTTATAATATGGAATCTTGAATATAAGTAACATTAAGTCTTCAATTTATGTATGAAAGATTGTAATAATATTAAGGTTGATTTTTATATGAAATGCCGAGTTTAAGTTGTTAGTAATGACTGAACATATTTGAAATATTTTTTTAACTATTGTAATTAAATTCTTTATTCTTGAATTTTATATTAATATTTCAATCCGAACCATGACATTAACATTCTCTAACTTGGTTACTAACCAGCATAGATCCAAATCCTAGGCTCTATCAAGCACCGAGAGGGATCAAATCTCTCGAGGTGCAAACCTCTTTTTAGGTATCCATTGATTTGATTCAAAGTAAAAGACACATCTTTTTATTTAAGATCCATATATAATATTTTTATTATTAATATTTAATATTATTTATGGCCGACATATACTATTTATTATTATTTTTTATTTTGTTTGGAATGGACATTACAACATTCCCCATACATGGTTTTAAGACCATATGCAAGGCCCTCCTACAACCATGGGTTGTTTAGGAGGCCTTGCACATGGTCTTAAAACCATTTGCAAGGCCCTCCTAAACCATGTACAATAAAACCATGGGTTGTTTAGGAGGCCATGGTTTTAAAACCATGTGCAAGGCCCTCCTAAACCATGTACAATAAAGCCATGGGTTGTTTAGAAGGCCTTGCACATGGTTTTAACATGGTCTTAAAACCATTTGCAAGGCCCTCCTAAACCATGTACAATAAAACCATGGGTTGTTTAGGAGGCCATCGTTTTAAAATCATGTGCAAAGCCCTCCTAAACCATGTACAATAAAGCCATGGGTTGTTTAGAAGGCCTTGCACATGGTTTTAAAACCATGTGCAAGGCCAACATTTTTTTGTGGATAATTCAATTTGTTTTTTATTATTATTATTTTGTTAGGTAGGAACATTACAACATCTCCCCCATATTGTGTTTTTTTCCTGACCCACATATTTTTTTACGGATAATTAAATTTTTACTTTTTTATTGTTTTGTTAGGGGGGGATTACAACATCTCCCCCATATTAGATTGTTTTTGTGTTTGACATTTATTTTGGCCTATAATTAGAAAATTTATTTTTGATTAATAAAAATAACGTTACGCAATGTTACATAAGGTTACGTAACGTTACAAGATCTCCCCATACTGAGCTGTAGAGCGCCTATTGACGCAATAATGCTTAAACCTAATTATGTGCATTATTGCATTGTGGATGGCCTTCCTTGTGATTAAATCACAAAGTGATATAGCCCTTACTAAATCTGAATCTTACCTCAATAGTTTATTATCTCTACTTTTGATGTGGGTAGGAGGTCCATCTCCACAATTCTAGATTAGTGGATTAGTGAGGATTCTTCAATAACTTTTTTAATTAAGTGTTTACTTTAGTTTTTTTTATCATTTTTATAAATAATAGATGATGTTGTTTTTTATTATTGTAAACCATATAACATTCATTTGAATTATATTAATGATAAGGTGTAAAATGAGAATTATTAATTAAATATTTTTTATAAATTTATCTATATAAATAAAAATAATTAAATTAAATAATTTTATTATAATATTAAATAAATAAAAATAAGTTATTAAAGTTTTAAAATAATAATAATAATAACAATAATAATAATAATGTTTGTTTCATAATTCATTCGTCTTTAATTTTGAGTAAGAGAATAGAAGTTAATATTATAGAAATAAATATCTATGGTTTCTTTTTGTTTTCTTAAAAAAAATAAAAAGTATAGATTTATATGTTTAAAAATATTCTTTTAATTTATTTATCAATGTTAAAGAATAATTATTCAAAAAAAAATTGTTTAAAAATACTTATTTTTAATTTATTTGCAAATTCTAAAAAAAATTATCTTAAAATTATGTATGATTTACATGTTATTGAATTTAACCAAATGTAAAAAAATTAAAAATAAATCTTTGATTTAAACTCTATAATTAAGAATATATTTAAAAATAATTCATTTATTATTATAATCAATTTATAAAAAAATGATTATTATTATTTTAATTAAAAAATAAAAAAATATTTTAATTCTTTTTTATTTTTTTAATAAATATTTAAATTCTTTTTTATTTTTTAAATTATGAGTTAAAAGCTAAGGTTAAACCTTCTTAGTAATTTATTTTATTTTATTATGTTAAAGGTTTAATTACTTTTAATATAAAAAATGAATATAAAAATAAAAATATCACTTTGAAAAAGTAATATTAATTATTTTAACTAAAAAAGACTTTGAAATAGTAATATTAACACGTATATAATTTAATTTAATATTATATCCATTTCTTAACAAAGTAAATTCATAATATTTAAAAAGAAATCCTTTCATATTACTAGTGAAAGGTAAGAAGAATTATCATTCACATATTTACGCTGAAGGCATTTTTCCTATGGGGACGCAGTTTCAGAAGATTTCTCGTCTACGTGGCCACTAACAAATCGACAGGTGTCGCGACGGATTAGCGAATGGAGCTTGGACAACTGTTGTGTCTCGATTCCAAAGGAAATTATTTCCATGCTAATCAAATGGCATGATGGAATTTTTTTTACTCCAGTTTAGTTGGGTCCTCGATTCTCCAGTCTCGATTTGGGAACTTCTGTCCCGCAGACCGTAGGTGTCCTCTGTGTTATGGCTGGTGCTGCAGGTGAATGGATTAATGGATTGATTTCCAATTGTAGATTGTTCTTTGCAGTTGGTGTTTAGTGTGTTTTCCTGACAGGTGGCATGCGTCTTTTCACTACACTTCTATTTGTTGTCCTAAACGATATCGGATTTTACTGTCCTTTCCTGTAATTCATTTCTCTCGATTCAGTAGAGTCCTTGCCAAGACTTTACACCAACGATTTTGCAAAAGTTTTCGTCTAGCATTTTTTTGTGGCTTTATCCTAAGATATTTTGGACGCGTTTTCTGGGTTTAGGCTCACAATTTGTGGGGTCATTTTGGTCAAGGTTTCGTTTCACTGGTGCTTCACTCAATTGAATACACTTTGCCCATGTCCCTTCATCCACTGCCATTTATGTTTCATCAATGCATTCTTTCTCAATTAATGCAAGAAAGCTTGTCATATGATTCAGACATGGGTCAATATGTTCATTTTTGCTCACCTTATGGCGATCTTAAAAATCTTGTTACAATACTGCATTTACCGCATTTGTTGCTGTACCACCATTGCTTTGCACATATAAACAGAACTTCAGGTAACCACTATTTCTTACTGTTTGTTTCACACATATTGATTTTGCTTCGCTTCATTTACACTAGAGATTTTCCAACAAAGGTTTTCATACCTTCTTAAATTTGCAGGCATTCCTTTAGTCTGCTTAAATGTTTTGAATATTCATTTAGTCTGGTTTTGAGATGGCCAAACACCTTTGCTTTGTTTTGACTGTTATTGTTGTTGTGTTGCAAAATTACTGACTTGTATTGGTTATGTGTCTTCATAATGGTGTAATACTCATGCTATGTCAATAAAATGATAGGTATCAGATTTTATGATGGAGTTGTTTTAGGTAAGGCGTTCAGCGTAAAACCTGCAAGGCTACTATAACAGTGGTCGCTTTTGATTTCCCCGATTTTCGACTTTCGTCAATGGGAATTTCGTATTTTTAGTTTATCTTGCCGATTTCTGCTTTCCACTTTGGAAAAATGCGGAAATCGGAATTTACATTCTCCAATATAAGTTTCTGTGATTTTTCGACTTCCGCTTTCCACCGTGCGTAATGCAGAAACAAGAAAAGTCTGTGGCAGATATTTTTTTGGAATGCGGAAATCGTACTTTTTCATGCTATGTCGATAAAATGATAGGTATCTGATTTTATGATGGAGTTGTTTTAGGTAAGGAATTCAGCGTAAAACCTGCAAGGCTACTATATCAAAGGTCACTTTCGGTTTCTGCTTTCCGCCGTCACCTTTCCAAGGTAGGAAAGCTAAAGAAGTTGTTTATGTAAATATAAATTGGGTACCAGTTCCGCATTCTACTTTCCGCAGTAAGGAACGGGGGACATGTATTCCCGATTTCCCACTTCCGTTAATGTGATTTCCAAATTTTTAGTTTATCTTGCTGATTTCCGCTTACCACTTTGGAGAATGTGGAAATCGGAATTTTCATTTTCGAATATAAGTTTCTGTGCTTTTTGACTTCCGCTTTCCGCTGTGCGTATACCAGAGTCAATTTTCTATAAAGCCTCTATCTGCAGAATACCGGAGTTAATTTTTTCCAAAAATAAATGAATGAAGAATCAATTCCTCTTTCCCCTTTTTGCATTGGAAAGCAGAAAGCGGAAAGGTAAATTGATAATCAATTTATCAATTTACCTTTCCACTTTTCAATGCGGAAAGCGGAAAGTGCGCAAAGCGGAAAGGTAAATTGATAAATCAATTATCAATTTACCTTTTCGAAATACGGAAACTCTACCTTTGGGATATATTCTTTGGATTTTGGTATTTGATATTTGGTATATATACGTATTAGGATTTCTGGATTTCCGAAAGCGGAAAGGTAAATTGATAAATTCATTATCAATTTACGTTTCCGCTTTCCACTTTCCGAGGTAGCAAGGTTGAAGAAGTTGTTTATGTAAATATAACTTGGGTAGCAATTTCGCATTCTGCTTTCCGCAATAAGGAACGGGGGCAATGTATTCCCGATTTCCAACTTGTGTCAATACAAATTCCAAATTTTTAATTTATATTGTTGGTTTCCGCTTTCCACTTTGGAGAATGTGGAAATCATAATTTACATTTTCGAATATAAGTTTCGGTGCTTTCCAACTTTTGCTTTCCGAATTACAGAAGTCAGTTTAAATATATTACCCTTATTTTTCTTAAATGAATAGTTTCAGCTTTCCCTGGTATAGAGTTTTTGCAAAGCAGAATGCAGAAATGTAAATTGATAAATTGATTATCAGTTTATCTTGCCGCTTTCCTCATTTGGCATTGGAAAGTGGAATGGGGAAAGGTAAATTGATAAATTGATTATCAATTTACCTTTCCGAATTGATAAATTGATTATCTTTCTACTTTCTGAATTACGGAAGTCAGTTTAAATATATTACCCTTATTTTTCTTAAATGAACAGTTTCAGCTTTCCCCAGGATAGAGTTTCCGCAAAGCGGAATGCGGAAAGGTAAATTGATAAATTGATTATAAGTTTATCTTTCCGCTTTCCTCTTTCGACATTGGAAAGCGGAATGGGGAAAGGTAAATTGCTAAATTGATTATCAATTTACCTTTCCGCTTTCCGCATTGGAAATCAGAATGCGGAAATGTAAATTCATAAATTGATTATGAGTTTATCTTTTCGCTTTCCTCTTTCAGCATTCGAAAGTGGAATGGGAAAAGGTAAATTGATAAATTGATTATCAATTTACCTAAGCGTCTTTCCGCTTACCGCGTGGGAAATTGGAATGCGAAAAGGTAAATTGATAATGAATAACAATAACCAGATTCATGAAATATGTTCATGCAAAATAAACTTGTTGTCATATATGCATTTTATTTGTTGTCATTCGATCACATGAATGTGTTACATTGCAATTTTTTTGTTTTGTTCATACCCTCTTTGATTTCACAGGAAAATATAACCGTCGTGTTATGGAGACTATGTTAACTGAAGATTCTATTTCACTCTTGCTACATGGTGCTATCGACCTTTGCCCGCTTGTACAGGTGTCATCATTAAACCAAGTGAACCCACTCAACTCATCATCTATTCGGTTCTGAATATCTATCTCGGACGGGCTTCATAAGCATGAGCTATTGCTTCCAACTATATATAGTAGTCTTGTAGAAATTGGACAACTAAAAGAAGGATCTATAATCAAAGTTACCATGAAACATTATACATAGTATGTTTAATTTCCTTGTTGTATTTCTCAACTTATTCAATTTCACACTATTCATACATCCAAAATTTTTCTATCCCATTGAACTCTAACATACTTCTTCTCACAGGACTATCGCATTGCTTGCACTCGAAGTTGTCACAGTGGATGCAATAATTATTGGAGATCCTGCACCTTACCAGTTACCTGCATCTTCTCCCTCGCAAAGTCGTTCCTTTGCTCCAGTGAATCCTAGCTCAGTAGATGAAAACCCTATCTTAGTTGCATCAACTATTCCATTCACATCACTCTCCTCTTCTAGCAAAGTTTGGAACATTCAAGGTCGAGTTATTGCCAAGACAAAGCTACATGAATATGGAAACAAATGAGGGTCTGGAAAAATCTTTGGATTTGACATTGTTAATGCTTCACACGATGAAATACATATATCTGCATTCAATGAATTGGCACTCTCTTTGGATGACCAAATACAAATAGGAATAGTGTACATAGTATCAAATGGCACAATCAAAGCATCCAATCCAATTTTCAACCATTTGAAAAGCCATAATGAGATTTTCCTAGGTTCCTCCTCAACCATCCGACCATGCTTAAATGAATACCCTTTGTTTGGGTACACAGGGTACTCCCAAAAGACCGAACACCTTAAGAAACCGCTTCACACAAATAGATCACAGATCAAAACACCGATGTTTGTCACGTGGTTAAAACCCTCGAGAGGGAAACAATCCACAGCCACAGCCAAATAGCTACTTGGAGCAATTTATTATGCAAAAGAAAGAAAGTTACATAAGCTTCTCATAATCAATCAACTAGCTAATGACCCTTGATGCTCTTTAAATAGAGATCATGGACCAATCGGGTGTTAAGCCATGGATCAATGGTAGGTATGATCTAAGAGAAGTTGAACCGTCGGATCAGTCTATGTCTAGAACATATCATGACCGTCGGATTAGAATATTTACAAATGCATACTAATGCATACTAAAGAAACACACTTTTACCTAACGGATATATTACACAAGTTGATCTTAACTAGCTCTTAAGTGTCTAAATATCCTAACATCCCCCCTTAAGAACAACTTGGGATAGGATTGAAGGATTTACAGAAGTGACACTATTAGGAGAAGGAAGGAGGCATTAGAGCCTATCCCCCCTTAAGGACACATTCCTGAACTCCTAGCATAGACCGAAGTTTAGAAAACTTTGCTTCTGTAAGAGACTTGGTGAAGATGTCTGCAACTTGATCATCTATAGGGCAATAGAGCACTTCAATAACACAATCATGAACAAGATTTTTGATGAAGTGCATGTGTAGCTCAATGTGTTTGTTGCGTTGATGTAGAACTGGATATTTGGCAAGCTTGATGGTACTTTGATTGTCGCACCAAAGTGGAGTAGGTTGCTGCTGCTCGAATCCAAACTCTGAAAGGATCTGTCGAAGCCATAAATATTTCTGACTGACATTAACTGCGACTCGATATTCTGCTTCTGCTGAAGAAAGAGCAAGAGCTTGTTGTTTCTTACAAGCCCAAGTGACAGGTCCAGATCCCAGACTGAAAACATAACCTGTAGTAGAATTTTGATCATCAGGATCGCCGACCCAATCTGAATCGGTGAAACCAACCAACAAAGGTTCCCCCCCTATACTGTAATGAATCCAATACTGAATTGTACCTCGAATATATCGAAGTATTCTTTTTGCTGCTTTCTAGTGACTTTCATGAGGAGTTTGCATATAACGGGCAACATGACCAACGACAAAGGAAAGGTCAGGACGACAATGAGTCAAGTATAAAAGACTACCAACAAGTTGATGATACAAGGTGGCATCTACTTCAGGGGAAGTACAAGTGGCAGAAAGTTTGACACCAGACTGGAAGGGAGAAGGGGCTGGTTTACAATCTTCCACGTGGAAGCGACAAAGAAGGTCACAAGCATACTTAGACTGGGAAAGAAAGATTCCTTCTTTGGTTTGCAAGACTTCGAGACTAAGAAAATAATGCAAATGTCCCAAGTCTGACATTTCAAAATTTTGCTTAAGACTGGATTTCACATGGGTTATAAGTTTAGGGTCACTACCAATAAGGATAAGATCATCAACATAAAGAACAAATATGATGAGATGGTTTCCTACTTTCTTGGTATATACATTGGGGTCAGAATGGCATCTAGAAAAACCAGTGTCAAGGAGAAAGCTATCCATTTTGGCATACCAAGCTCTAGGAGCTTGCTTAAGGCCATATAAGGATTTCTTAAGGAGACATACAAGGCTAGAGTTATCCTGAACATATCCAGAAGCTTTTTCTATGTGAATTTCCTCCTGTAAATCACCATGTAAAAAGGCAGACTTGGCATCCATTTGATGGACTTCCCAGTTATGTAAGGCTGCAAGGGAAAGAACAAGATGGATGGAATTCATTTTTGCGACAGGAGCAAAGGTTTCATTGTAGTCAATCCCTTCAACATGGGAAATTTTTTTGGCAACTAACCTTGCCTTAAGTCTTTAAACACTTCCATCTGATGCATACTTAGTTCTGTAGACCCATTTACATTTGACAATTTTTCTTCCTTTTGGAAGAGGAACAAGATCCCAAGTATCGTTTGCCATTAAGGAACGATATTCTTCATCCATAGCTGCATCCAAATCAGGATTTCTTGTAGCTTCTGTAAAAGTTTCTGGATCATGATTCTCGAAAACTTGAGCCAAGAGAGAAGAGGCTTGCTGAAACTGAGAATGTGTTCGACATTGATCTCTAGGATCACCAGCAAGATCATCAGTTGCTTCACATGTTGAACGGACCCATCGAGGAAGTATTGGTGCTGGTGCAATTGGAGGAACATGAGCAGGCAGAGGTGGATTTTCATCCCCACTATCATCATCATAAATTGGAGCTGGAAACATGTCAAGGAAGTTGGATGAATAAGAAGAAGGCACAATCTCCGAATCATGCTCGTAGGCCAAAGATGGCACACCCGCCAAGTTAGGCTCGCAGGCCAAGAGATTTTCATCAAATTTAACATCTATTGTAATGATTATATCATGAGAATGTGGCTGAAGAAGTCTATAACCTTTTACATCTTCTGAATATCCAACAAATCTGCATTTTTCACTTTTAGGCTGCAATACTTTCCATTTTTCATCCGGAATGTGAGCCCATGCTTCATAACCAAACACATGAAAGTGACTTACATCTGGTTTAATTTTACTCCATGCTTCTTTCGGTGTTATACCTTGTAAAGCTTTAGTGGGTGTGCGATTAAAAATGTAATTTGCACAATTTATGGCCTCAGCCCAATATTGAAGACTTAGTCCCTTAGATTGGATCATACAATTAGCCATTTCTTTTAAAGTGCGGTTCTTCCGTTCAGCTACACCATTTTGTTGTGGTGTATATGAAACAATGTGTTGTTGTTGGATTCCTTGTTTAGTGTAGAAATTAGTGAACTTGTTGTTAACATATTCTCCTCCATTGTCAGATCTTAACTTAATAATTTGATGACCAGATTGTTTTTCAACAAGGGCCTTGTATGCCAAGAACATGTTAAATACTTCGCTCTTAAGTTTTAGGAAGTAAACCCAAGTGCGTCTCGAGTAGTCATCAATGAAAGTTAAGAAATATTTGAAACTAGAAAATGATGCAGATGGGAGAGGGCCACACAAGTCACTATGCACAAGCTCCAAGGGAACCGAGGCGTGCCAAAAGACACGTTTGTTAAAACTGTCATGATGATTTTTTTTGAGTACACAACTGGAACAAACACCATCTTTGCAAGATACCATCGGAAGACCAGTAACCATATTGTCTTTACATAGTTGTTGCAATGAGCGATAATTTAAGTGACCAAATCGCTCATGCCAAAATTTGCTCAAGTTATCCCTATGAGCAACAAAAACTGAAGGAAAAGGTGATGACCCAAAGTTGTTAAATTTGTACAACCTGGTAATATCATCAACAGTTCCAGTAGAAAGGACATTTTGAGGATTTTCAAAATCCTTGATTACAACTTGGTGAGGTGTAAACATCACAGTTTTACCTTCACTCAAATGAGTAATTTGATAGACTGATAACAAATTACAGGAAATTTTTGGAACACATAGTACATCACTGAAATGACCATTTTCTACTGGAACTGTTCCAGATCCTACAACACTTAGAGATCTATCATCACCAACAAATATTTGCTTGGTGTTACATTCATGCATAGTAGAAAAGATGGCTCGATCCTTAGCCATATGATAAGATGCTCCAGAATCAATGAGCCATTCAATTGAAGTAGAAGAAGAAGATGCAGTATAAGAGTAACCAGAAGCACAAAGTGCATGTCCATGAGAGGTATATTCTGAAGATGAATCTAGGCTGATGTGGTGCTTCTTCATTGCTGCTTCCAAGGCTGCCATCTTCTTGAAACACTTAGATTCATCATGATTATCTTTCCCACAAAAATTGCAATGACGCTCAGTCTTCTTTCCTTTTGGATTGGATCCTTTGTCATTTTTTAAAGAAGGAGCTGACTGAGAGGGTTTGGGACCCTTATTGTTTGGCTTATTATTGCAAAAATTCTGTTTCTTGGGAGGCTTGGACTTTTCTTTCTTTTGGGACAATAAGGCTTTCCTAGATGTATCTGCATTGTTAATTATTCCAAGATGAATGAGCTTATCCTGTTCTCTAATTAAGGAATCACAAAAGGATTCAAGACTAGGCTCTTGATAGCTAGCTGCAGTTAAGGATTCTTTCATGGAGTAGAATGTAGATACAAAAACATAATATGCAGGTCCAAGTTTGGAAAAAATATGATAAATACATTGTTTGTCTTCTTTCTTAATCTTGCATTCTGCACATAAGAGTCTAAGAGTTTTATACTTAGATAAATAGTCTTGAATGCATGAAAAATCATTTGTATTCAAGGAAATCAACTCATTCTTAAGTTGATGGCCCCAAATTTCATTGTGTTTACTAAACACAGATTCCAACTTTTCCCAAGCTCGATCAGGTTCATCAATCCCATATATGTGGAATCGCAAATAAGTTGAGATTGACATCCCAATCAATCCGCGAGCTTCATCGCATCTATTTTTCCATTTAATTTTCTTATCATCATCAGTGGGTTCTGTTTCTTTCCCCGAGGTTATCTTGAAAAGTCCCCTACTTCGTAGAACATCCTCCATATGAGATTTCCATGAGAAATAGTTAGAACTTGTAAGTATAATATCACAAGGTGCGGCCATATTGTAAATTAATGGCTGAAAGAATATAAACTAACTGTTCAAATGCAAAGAGCTTGAAAAAATATGCGGTTTAAAAAAAAAGGCACTAAAAACTAATTCTAGAAGATGAAGTTATGCTTGATCAAAGAAAATGTTGAAGATGTTCCCAATAGTGACATGGCAGATATTAATTTGACCAACTAAAGAAAAGAACCCCCCCTCTTCCCAATATCAACCTTTGACAATCACTTTACAATAAAGTTGCTTTTAAGTGAATCACTTTTGCGGAATACGTGATGTTCACTTTACAATAATGTTACTTTTAAATAGTGCAGCAATAAATTAAAAGACTTAAGTGACTCTCTTTTTATCTTATTTTATTTGTGAGATGCACTTTTACAATAAAGTAACTTGAAAATAGAAATTGCATGCACTAAAAAGTAGCTTAATAAGACTTGAATTCAAAACCTATTAAGGAATAAAACAACTTTGGACCAAGTGAGTTAAGTTTAAAAGGTACGTAAAAGAATGGAAAGATGAAGGGTTTTTTTTTTATAATTTTTTTATTTCTAACTCTTCTCTCTCGTTCTCCGTGCTTGCTTTTTTTTATTCTTCCAAATCACAAAAAAAAACGAAAAACAAAAACAAAAATCTTTTTGCACACAATGGGGTTAGATCTTGGTTAGATTACCCAGAAAGTCTACATTTTCAATTTTTCTTGTTGTTTCTGATTTGCCGTGATCGCACAAGGTGCATGGCAAAGAGCATACGTAGCCGAGAAGAGAAGAAAAAACTTTACCTTACTGTTTCTAATTCGCCGCGATTGCGCAATGTGTACGACAAAGAGCATATGCAGTAAGGTAAGGCAACAGTTCGAGTCTAAAACAGTAAAGATTTAATTATAAAACTAATAAAATATGAGAGATTTAAAAAAAAAAAAAACAAATCCATCACTGTAACATTATACCTTCAGATTTTCCGAAATGGGTGTTTCTGGAACAAATAGAAAC
Source organism: Pseudotsuga menziesii (assembly GCA_001517045.1). Classification (NCBI taxonomy): domain Eukaryota; kingdom Viridiplantae; phylum Streptophyta; class Pinopsida; order Pinales; family Pinaceae; genus Pseudotsuga; species Pseudotsuga menziesii. The sequence goes on along the minus strand of LPNX011152583.1, from coordinate 104,933 downwards.
AATTTTTGATGAAACGAAAACTATTTCTCAATGGAAACGACACTCTAGACGCAATGGAATAGCTCCCATAGGCCACAAATGCACAAAAAATCCATAACCATAAACCCTTTCAAAGTTTCGATAACACTGGTTCCAGATCTTGATCAAAACCGAAAGCGACTCTTCATAAACACTCTAATACCATGTTCGGGTACACAAGGTACTCCCAAAAGATCGAACACCTTAAGAAATCGCTTCACACAAATAGATCACAGATCAACAAACCGATGTTTGTCATGTCGTTAAAACCCTCAAGAGGGAAACAGTCCACGACTCTAGCCAAATAGCTACTTGGAGCAATTTATTATGTAAAAGAAAGAAAGTTACATAAGATTTTCATAATCGATCAACTAGCTAAGGACCCTCCATGCTCTTTAAATAGAGATCATGGACCAATCGGGTGTTAAGCCATGGATCAATGGTAGGTATGATCTAAGAAAAGTTGAACCGTTGAATCACTCTATGTCTAGAACATATCGTGACCGTCGGATTATAATATTTACAAATGCATACTAATGCATACTAAAGAAACACACTTTTACCTAACTGATATATTACACAAGTTGATCTTAACTAACTCTTAAGTGTCTAAATATTCTAACACCCTTAATACATTTTTATTGCTTTAACTTTAAAACTATTCAAGAGATGCAAACTATACCTGTCAATTCCATGGTGGACCTTATTGGACTTGTCATTTCAGTTTCTCCTATATCCACAATACGAAAACGATATGGTGTTGAGAATGTTAGGCACACTATTGGACTCCGTGACATGTCAGGCTATAGTATTGACATAACACTTTGGGGAGAACATTGTCAAATTGAACGAGTTGGGCTTGCTAACCTACGTGGTTTACTTACGCCTCCAGCTGTAGTAATCAAAGGAGGCTGTGTTACATATTTCAATGGAAAAATTGTTGGAACTATTTCCAACACTATTGTTTTTATAAACCCAAAAAATGAAGACACTTCAGTTCTCCAAAAATGGTTTCATGACAATGGATTTTGCTCAGCATCACCATCTTTGAGTCGAAAGTTCAATGCCTCTCAATTTGGTTCTCATAAAGTCATTACCATCAATGACCTACAAACTCTTCAGGCATCTGCAAAACTTGTTTGGTACTCTCTTGTATTGACCATCACAAATGTTAACATGGATGACTTTTATTTCCTTGCATGCCCTCTTTTTGTTGACGGAATACAGTGCATGAAAAAGATTGCCCACAAAGTTGGAGACATTTGGAATTGTGCTAAATCTGATGGAGAGTTTCTTGATTGTGACTAATGATATATACTAAAGGTTGACTTGGAAGATATCGCTGGATACCTTCATGGTGTGATAGCGTTTGATGATGCTGCAAACTAGCTCATGGAAATTTCTGCAAAAGATCTGTCTCTTCTCTCAACTGAAACAACATCAATTGATGAAATAGTCTAGAGGATCTGAAACAAAAAATTGCTTCTGACTCTCTCATTTAGAACAGAGACCTTCTGTGGAGTTGCACGCCTAAAAGTTGTAATGGTTGAAAACACATAAACGACAATTTTAGATGGACACATAAATATATAAGTTTTTTCAACTTGATACTTAACCATTCTTCATTGTTTATAATGATTTTTTTCAATTCTCAATTTTAACTCCTTGTTTCATTGTTCAACATAGCAAGGTATTTTTTTAACTCTCTTATAGCACCACTTTCTTGCAGTTTCATACATGTATGTTGTTTGTTTTACTATTACAGTCATTTGTAAAAATAGATAAATTTTAACAGAATAAACTCTTTAAAATTTTATCAGTTACATTAAATCGATAACAGTGGGAAACCAAAGTTATGATTCAGTGCACTCATTGATTACAAAGGACTAGCAATAATATAGATCCATCTGAAACAGGAAAAATCATAATCTGTTCAAGAAACTTAATCAAATAAAGAACAAGAGATATGAAATAATATCTGGCTATATTAAATCAAGTTTGCAAAAAATTACAAAAACCTCAAGTAAACAGAGGTATCTCCAGTCTCTTGTCTAGATATTTCCCCTTCCAAAAAGTTCCTAATACATCTGAAGTCTACCCCTTAAATTATTATTACAAAGAATAGATCTCCATCAAACTGATATCGTAAAAACCCAAATAAAGCTAATAACCTAGAATATCACGCCATCTGTTCCAAATCTCCAACATTTTTGCTGGGTTGGGATAGTTGGCCGATTCAAAACCAAGTTGAGCATCACATCTATAGGTCTCTATTTCATTCTTAGCCAACTTGTGCCAAATGCAGAGGTAAATATGGATCGTGCCCTCAAGGGCAAGAGGTTGTCGGATTAACTGATCCATGTCTTCAATAGTGATATGATCAAGTGCCTGGATTTTCTCCTTCACTTCATCTCGTCGGGGTTCGACCTATTCGATCATCAGTTTTTGGCGGACATGCGTTCTCGATAAGATTCAGTGTGGTAAAACACAATGTTTCCATGATACCATCTACAACATACCACCTTCTTCCACATACAGCCTGTGCCTTTTTAATAGTATCCTCAATCATCTCATTCAGGTTGACCCAAGCCTGCAGTACAGTTCTCACCTTTTTCAGCTGAAAGCTGTTGAGGATGGTAATGTTTTCTAGCTTGTCCTTCATATATATTTGTCAATCTAAAAGAGCATCATAAGCTTTGGAATCTTGCTCTATCTTTCAAGTCGTTCTTCAAGGAAAACAGACATCTGACCAAAAGCAATTTGGGTTTCATAAATATCATTCATAGTTTGGAACAATTCAGTTATTAAATCGTAATGCTCTTGATTTGTTTTAATAGCCAATTCTTTAAATTCTTGTTGTGAAAACCTAGAGAATGAAGATGAAGCTGCACTTGCATTTGCATCTTCACATTGATTCTCAAAAAAGGCTATCCTCTACATCAAGGTAGAATTTGTAGTCTTCTCATACTGTAACTCATCCTGAAGGGAAACATTATTCACCTGTACTTCATTGTATTTGTCCTAAGATGTCTTCACAAGATCTGCAATATGAGCTTCATGCTCTATTTTGTTTTGTTCCATCTCTTCCTTCACTTTGCTTATCTCTTCTTTTCTTCTAGCAAATTCTTTGTTTAGTGTATTCACAGCATGAAAATTTGCACCTGTGACTCCCAAAGCAGTAGCAATATCTACAACATCTAATTGTGGATCACCAAACTGTTGATTCCAAACTGTTTGGTTAGAGAGAGATGTATCCATCTCACCTTGATCTTTGCTTCTCTTTTCCCCCTTATTAACCACTGCTTTATTAGACTTACTATAATGATAGTCTCCAAGAGAAATTACAATATCCTCATTAAACTCATCTCTTGACTCAGTAGTAGAAGAGGTTCCAACCACTGTGGAAACTAAAGAGGATGTCTGAGTTACAATGGGGAAATGCATAGGCAAAGTAATGTGAGTAGTAGATGATGGAGAAGGAGAGTCTATCTCTACAGCTGCTTCAGAAGTTGAAGAGATAATTGGAATGGTGGCAATTTCAGGGATTGGAACAGGAATGCTGATAGCTGGAAATGATGATGAAGACACAAAGACCTTCTCAGAAGCTGATGATGCTGGTAAAGTAAATGAGGGTATGTGCAGAGGGATCTTGAAAATTGGGGTTTCCTCAGCAGTAAAATGCAACATGGGAGTTTGAAATTAACTTAGGTATTATAGGATTAGATGTAGAAGTTGCGGTGTGGTAAATTTGAGACAATGAGGGAGGTACGGTCGCTTCAATAGGAAAGGTAGAGAGAGCTTTGATGGATGAAAGGAGCAATGCTGAAGATGAGGAGCTAGGCATAGAAGTCGATTGCGGAATGCTGGAAACAGGGATGGAAACCTTCTTACCATGACCATTAAACAAATCTGAAAATGCTTGCAACTGGTCATCCACTTCTTCCAAAATAGGCACAGGAGAAATTTCTTCTTCTTCAACATCGAAATCAGTTAAATCGATAGTAGGAACTGTAGAGGAAGAAACCTGGGTCTTCCATCTTTTGAATAGCTTCTCTTCAGGTGGATCATCAAAATTTTGAGTAACCGCAGTAGCTGTCTGAATATCAACAACATGATGAACAACTGCATCTACTTGAGTATCTAAAACAAAAAGTCATCATGCTTAACCTTTTTTTCAACTGCTGGGAAGTATGCATCAAAGTTTTCATCTGTTGGGCAACAGTTTCCCGTCGATGATCTTCCACAAGACCTTTAGATTTATCCTCAACTGGACCTGTCACCACTAATGGAACCTTGGTTAGCTGAGCTTCATTTTCTTCATTGTTATTTCTTACCTTTTCCAACAGATCCAATTCTAATGCCTTGTAGCTATAGATCCTATCTCTGAGATCCTTCTGATAATGTAGGATAATACTATGTTCTTCTTTACTTTTGGCCCTGGCCAAAACCTCAGGAAAGGTATCTACTCTGCTGTAGATAGAGTCACCAGGCATATCTTCATGAATAAAACCACCCTGGATATGGTTCTGCTTGAAGTGAGCATGAAGGAACCCTTTGGGATCATGCTGTCTCTTACTAGCAAAGCCAAGTTTCAATGAAACTATGTGCTCACTTAAATCTGCATCCTAGGTTGAGGTTGGGATGGCCAATGACCCAAGATACAGAGGGAATTTAGGCCAACCTTTTTTCTTAGGTCCAATGAGTCTCTTGTAAACCCCTTCGATGATAGTCTGGAAAGACACCTCCTCAATAACTAATCTGTCAGGGACAACCTTGGGCAACATGTGGACAACACTGCTACCGAAAATTCTGAAATATGAAAAGGACTCACCAACGTACCAATTCACCCATTGTAGCAATGAGATTCTTGGCCTTAGTGGAAAAAGCGAGAGCCTCCTTTTTGAAGATTAGGAAATAAATGCGGCCAAGGAAGTTTTCACAAATGTCATAGAACCTGGGTACATAATTGGTATCCCACAACTCTGCATGGTAGATAGGCACTGGAGGTGCCGGTAAAGTCCAGTTCCATCCCAAATTGGGATAGTGGAACTCAGTACAAAATACATCGATAATGAAGGCTGAAAAGAAGAAATTTGGTTTCTTCATGGCAGTGGCATTTTGATAAGACTGGATGACAATTCTAAGCTCTAGAGACAAAATAGAAGCCCATGGGAAGGATTCTTCTGTGGTCAGGACATGATGAGCTATTGGAGCCCATTCAACTTTAAAAAAGGAGCAATTGGGGAGACAGTAAAGTATACATAGCATGGCTGCTAGTAGAGAGTATGGTTCCCTAAACTAGGCAATGGGGTAAAGGTCATCATTCCTCTAAGAGAAATTACTAGATTTGCTCATCTAGGATTTTAACATTTCATCGAAATTAAACCTGGAATTAGAAGTTTTGGAAAAATCAGCGTCGAGGGGTTGTCTAGCCGGTTTAAGACCATAGGCTTTGACAAAGACATTGGGGCAGAAATTCATGAGCTATGACCCTGCACTGTCATTGAAGGAGTGGTATTTAGGGTTTTCGTGTTCAATAATCCATTTTACCGCATCATTATAAGGAAGGATAGCAAGCCTAACATCAATGGCATGGATTCTAGAGTCTTTAATTCTTTGATAGGTCGTTCGGTCTTCCTGTATGTCTGAGAAGTCATCATTGTTGAAAATGGAATATATCCTAGACCAATCAATTTGATAGGTTTCAGTGACTCTGCCACTGGTATTAAAGAAGATACCAAAGTTTGGGTCCTTGCTCAGCATGTCTCTTTGAAGGTTTTTGCATCGGGTAATTCGGGACATTTTTGGGAACCGAAAACACTCTATTTAAATGCATAAACAAAAAATCAAAACTAATTCAAACAAAATTATAGTAATCAATTTGAATGATGAAAACAAATACAACACTAACCTATAATCAGATTGGACTGTGACGCTATTGCCTGGTAAAAACGCAAAGTAAATTCATGTAGCACAGTAATTCACAACAGTAAAAATGGTAAAGAAATCGTAAAAGACCGATCTATATATAGATTTTATGGGGTCATTTAGGATCGTAGGATTAAGATAAATGAATGGTTGAGATTAAACCTCATGGGATGCAGGATATTATCGCGAGATCTAAATTTTATTAAATATCCCACAATTGCAGGATGCAGGATGACAAACGTATTGAAGTTTTCTTCAATCTCTCCCGCAATCCGCATCTCGCAAATTGTGGGTTGCGGGAACACGCAAAAAAAATCACAAAAAAAATCACGATTTGTGGGATAAAAAAGTTGACAAATTATAAACTTCAAGATCCGGCAATCCGCATTGCGGGTTGCAGGATGGACATAATTCTTTGAAAAAAAAAAGTTTCCGCAATCCACCAAAGGAATTCAAAACACGCAAAAACTCGAAGAATTCAACTAAGTTAAATCATAAAAACCATGATAAATATTATGGGAACCCCAAAATGACTTGAAGGATTCATAAATATTACCTTGTATTTAACATTGGGCTTCTCATGTTTTGGATAAAGGATGGGATCTGTTGTACCTACAACAATATACCAAATATCAAAATCCAAAATCCAAATAATATATGCCCAAGGTAGACTTTCCGCAATCCGAAAAAGTAAATTGATAATCAATCTTTCGTTTTCCGCTTTCCAATGCGGAAAGTGAAAAGGTAAATTCATAAATTCATTATCAATTTATCGATTTACCTTTCCTCTTTCCCTTTCCGTGGATTAGGTTTTTTCAATATTCATTCTTAGAGCCAGTAGAGCCCGATATTACAAGAATCCAAGGAGTAACTCGTAATTTCACATAAAATTGACTAGGTTCTATTGCACTATACACTTAGTTTTATATAATGAGTAACACCTACTCGTTAATACAAGGTACTATATAATAAGTCTATGGAATAACTCCACATGCGTCAGATACTATTGGAAGAGTAGCATACATCTGTGTAGCACCAATGATCCCGTGCAATTTGGGTTCATCTACATGGACATAATGTGATGTCGGAATGAAAAATTAACCGGTGAAAGGGAAATCAGAAAGGTAAATTGATAAATTGATTATCAATTTACCTTTCTGCTTTCTGCTTTCCAATGCAGAAAGAGGAAAGAGGAAAGGTAAATTGATAAATTGATTATCAATTTACCTTTTCGCTTCGGAAAGCCGAATACTGTTCTAAAATTCTGTTGTTTCAATGTCGAAACGTTAGCTTTCAACATAATTGCAAAAAAATATAGGATACGAAATTGAATTTTTCTAATAACTTACTACGTAAGAGTTACTCTTTTTTTTCATATATACTTTATCACACTACACTTTTTTCTTCTATATTGCTATTTTCTTACAATTATGAAACTAGCACTTGAAAAACAAAATTTACTCTAGTTATATTATTTTAAGTTACATTCTTACTTCCCCATATGCAATGAATTAACATGTGTTTTTTATCTTCTGCTTTATATAGTTTGCAATTAATATATATAGAAAATGTGTCGTTGCCAACAATCAAAGCTTCTAGGTGTTGAACAAGTTTAGAATTTTCTTGTAGGAATTATGCCAAATCGTGACAATGAACAAGCCAATGCACGAAGAATATTTTTATATGCACAAAACAAAGATAAAAACAACAAGAAACAACATCTTCTTTACAGGGCTGCTCGTCTACCTGTGGATATATCTTCTTCAATTTCTCTTGCGGAACCTGTCGACACAGTTTCACTTCCATGTCATGTAGCAAATCCATTGAACCTCAATGATGCACATCAACATTTTCGTAAAAAAATGGACCAACTAGATGATATGAATGTTTGCCCTCGATTTGCAAAGAATTTTACCCTGGTATTGTAACAAAAAAATTCCATGGTACATACTCTTGTTCTCGTTGTATTCTAGAATGAAAAGGCCATCGATTTTCATTGGAAAACAATATGGACCTGGGAAACCAACCAGTTGTCCTTGCAGTACTTACACATGTTGAATAAATGCTCATTAGTCGTGCTAACCCAATCTTGCAAGTGGCACATGCTCATGGTGGTCAATATAAATACTCTGGCCAAACAATTTGCTTCCCCCAAGACATTTCCAGTCTTGCCACATACCTACCACATTTAGTATCAGAACTCAACATCCTTGTTGTTCGGAAATGCAATTCTACAAATAATCCATATGAACTGTTTGTTAGTTGAACACATGTTCTTACTGCCCTTCAATTCAAAATGGCAAACGAAACGACCACCAAACGACCCATACTACAAGGATGTACAAGTCAACCCAATTGCATTATCTTCTTTGCCTCTTGTTTCAACAGACATTTCACCTTTGATTCCACATCTTAATAGCAATGATACATTATCTCATCAGCAAAACTTGTCCTGTATAGATCAACCACCAGATTCATTTGAACCCTTTGAATTGGAATCCTCGTCATTTATTTCAACACAAACTAATGCTAGAAATGAAGTTGAAGAAATTAGACAGTTGTTACACATACACAATATCCCACTACCACCTTCCATTGATTGGCCCCCTATAGAAATGTCCCCTATCAATGAGTACAACACAGAAGGCCTTCTTTCCATGGATTTTCCAACTTTGTTTCCCACAGGTACAACAATGTTATTATAACCACACATTCATGAGCCTTGATATGCATGAATATGAACTTCACCTCATTCGCTATCATTACAACACATTTGGACAACATCCTTGCTTCCAACACTATATATACAATCTAATTATGTGTCATCGAAGTAATACTACTGCCTCTGTTTTTTTCAAAAACAATCTTGAAGATACACTACCTCCCACAGTACTTGAGCTTGTCAACCAATTAGAAGACATGCCTAATGAGAAATTTGGTGAAAGGGTCGCAAGGTTTGGGTCTTCATTACGTGGAACACATTCGTATTGGAACAAAAGTAGAGCTGAACTCACAAATATGATCAATCAATAAGGTACACCAACGTTCTTCTTCACCCTCAGTGCAACTGACACAAAATGGCCAGATTTCCATGCTATAATGCATGTTAAACGTCCTACTGGTTTACCTCAAGAATATGAATCGAAGGTTCACAACATCATATCAAAACCACATATTACATCACAGTACATGCACAATATATTCAAAGCATTTCTTCAAGAGGTACTTCAAAAATGTTTTCATATAATAGATTCTTGGTGCAAGTATTATACCATCTATTCCTTCTTATTTTTTCTCTTCCTATTTTTCACTTTATACAATCTATTTCTAATATATTGTTTTTCCTCCCATGTAGATATGAATGGAAGAATAGAGGATCCACACACATTCATGGTTTTATTTGGTTGGCAAATGCACCAAATATGTATACGTTAGATTGGGAAGATGTTGTTTCAGTTGAAGCTGCAATTTTTTTGACACATATGTGACAACTTGGAATCCTCGTAATTCCCAATTGTCCACATTTGGGTCACACCATTCTACTAAAAATGATCCATGCAGTCTCACATCAGCATCAATATTTGTATCAAACTACTCAGCTGACTATAAATAACTTGTCAATTTTGTTCAAAGGCACACCAGATGTTCAGAGTCAACTTGCCTTCGCAAAAAAGGAACATCTGTTCAATGTCGCTATGGTTTTCCATATGAGCTACAAGCTACTTCTTTATTATTCATTGATCCAAATGGAGGGAAAACCTACAATCCTACAAGAAATGATCCCCTTTTAAATATTCACAACCCTACCATGCTTTCAATATGGAAGGCTAATGTTGATTGCCAACCTGTTCTTTGTAAACATGTTGTTCTCAAATACATTTCAAAGTATGCATCAAAAGCAGACCCAAAATCAGAAACCTACCATGCAATTCTCTCTCGCCTTGCACATGCTGCACCAAGTGACAACCCCATTCTTCAGCCAATGAAACAATTCCTTGCACAAACAGTTGCAGAAAGAGACATTAGTGCACAAGAGACGTGTCACATGCTGCAAAAAATTCCTCTTATGCTTTGTAGCCGTCACTTCTTTTCCCTAAATGTGAGCCAAACTGTCTTCCGTCGTGTTTCTGATGACACTAATAACACCCCTCTAACGCCCCCTTTCATTTTTTGCTTACATGCAAAGACTATTTTTCTTGAACATCTAACTTTGCTTGAACTTGCTCCTTCTTGGTCTTTCTCATCTAATAGGGAAAAAGGTCCATGGAAACAAAACTGCGTGACAATATTGTTAGAGTCTATCCACATTTCACTTCCATTCCTCCCTAAAGGGAAATTCAAGAGAATGTGACACTTTTAAGCAAACGAAAAATAATAGATGAAGATGTAGGTGTAAAATAAATTGTCATCCCAGGCGCGCCGACGTCTCCAATGTAGATTCACTCCTATAAAATTATCATTGAATTAGGCATAACTATTTTATAAACTTATCATTGAATTAGGCATAACACTTTGTGAATTTTTTCTACCATAATTTGGTGATTATTTGAGATAATAATTCTGCTATAGTGGATTGTAAAAATCTTTTATTTATCCCAAGTGGTGATTCTGTTGAAATCTTCTACTTTGAAGAAGATTCCATGTTGAAGACCACTGTGGATGGCAATGAGGGCGAAGTATGAGCCAGAAGGCCAACATGAAAGTTTCAATCTTGCAAAGTTACAAAATCCACAATGATCAGGCCATCAAAGTTCCAAAATCCTTGGTAGAGTGTTGGGGTTAAGTTTTTAGATCAGAGTGGAACCTGAATGGGCTGAAGAAATCCGCCAAATTCTCCCTGTGATTCCTTTGCTACTGTTCTAGGCAATCATCCTGTGAATTTGTCGATTGATGATCTGCAAACAATTGACCTGTGTTGAGATTAGTTGAAACGTATGATGAGAATCTACACTCCTCCGTCACTGCAACACCCAGACTCCACCCCAAACAGTGAGATATAAACACCGAACCTAATAATCACTAACCACTTAGAAAACCTCTGTGCACATATGGAAGAGGTGTAACATCCATAGTTGGATATTCTCAATTAAGTAATTTCTAAAATAACCCACATATCCATAGATAATAAAATATGAATAAATTGATCGATAAAAAGATGATAGAATATTACAACATAGCTCGCCTTTAATATGGATTGAGCATTTCATAATGAAGAGTTATGTCCCTTCACATTAATAGCTACTACTATAATAATTAACAATTATTATTTTATTTAATTATTAACCTTATTTAAGTATAATCCTATTTGTGTTCATTATATTGCCACTCCCTTATAAAGGCTTTGTCCTCAAAGCCTTATAATGTTTATGCATCATTTTTTGCAGTGTCGCAGCTGACGAGACATGTCGATACAAACTACTAAGAGTTGAGCACAACTTTCGATATGTGGATGAATCAATCCATCCCAAATTGATTTGTTGTGGACTGTTGGCATTCCATACTGATCTATCGTTAGGAGATTTGATCACATTGGTACCGCTATCTTTCGACATTTCCCACTTTTTAGAATATCTGTTTTTATGGTTGGGGTGTCGATATGGAATTTTCACAATGTCATTTTCTTTTACGAGTGTTATTTTTTTAGCATTGATCTGAGCAGAAAGTTGTATTTTCATCTCTTGAGGTTTTAAGGTTTCATTATGTATCTTTTCCAACTTGCTTTCTAATTGCATGTTATCATTTTGAAACTTCTTAATTACTTCTACATGTGATTTTCTGTCATCTTTAGACTTCTTAAGTTGTTCCTTAAGATCTTCGTTATGCCTTCTGATACAACGATTTTCTTCCTGTTTGTCTAGAATTTTTCCTTCAATGTCTTCCGTAGATTGTTCTGTCTTTTGACTACTTTTCAACTTCTTAATTTTTGTGACTAGTGTCTTGTTATGATTTCTTAATCTGAAAATTTCTTTGGAATTGCTTGATAACAGCTTGTTGACTTTTGTCAGTTCTAACTCATGTGTCTTCTTACTGTCATCATACTGCTGCTGGAGTTTTTCTTTTTGCTCTTTATGATGAAATAACTCTGTTTCTTGATTTTCTAACTTCATCTGAACTTGCGCCAATTCAGCATCTTTTTCCATGATGAGTTTGTTTAGATGCTTTATTTCTTCTTCTAATTCATTATCGCATCCATATGGTGATTTGTTGTCATGTTTTGACTTTCTGATCTTGTCTTCTAAGTTTTGATTATGAATTTTAAAACATGATATTTCTTTATCCTGATTAGATAACATTTTCTTGTTATCACTTATGGTTCGTTCTAGCTATCTATTTTGATTCCATAAGCGATGATTCTCATTGTCTCTCCACTCTTTCAACCACTTCTGCGTCTCAACGTCAACTTGTATACTTTTATTGATTGCCTTATATTGCTCTAACTCGTCCACTGTTGTTTGTAGCTGTGATTTCATTTCCGAATATGTAGGTGCCAATGTTTGTGACCGTGTTTTTACTTCACTTTTTTCTTCTTTTATTTTCTCTCTTTTTTTTACCTTCCTTTTTTTTATGGCAATCTTCCTTTTTCTTCTCTTGTTTTTTTCCAATAGTTTTGTAAAATACGAGTAGATTGGGTGGTTGGGAGGAATAAGTGTTACCTTCTCCACCTAGGTTCAAATCTTACTTGCTTCTTTGTAGTTATTATTATGCATTTTTTTATATTCAAACCCAAACCCACTTTAAGAAACCGCATGTGGTTTCACTCTTACCTTTTTTTTAACTTTTATCTTTTCTTTTCTTTTCTTTTCTTTTACCTCTTTTTTTGGGGGGGGTTACTTTTGCCTTTTTCTTAATTTTTTTTTAATTTTTTAAGGACAAAGTCCTATTTTTTTGGGAAACCCAAATCTACACAAGGTGTAATAATGTTGTCCAAGGTCCATATAGCTCTGATACCACTGCAACATCCATAGTTGGATATTCTCAATTAAGTAATTTCTGAAATGACCCACATATCCATAGATAATAAAATATGAATAAATTGATAGATAAAAAGATGATAGGATATTACAACATAGCTCGCCTTTAATATGGCTTGAGCGTTTCATTATGAAGAGTTATGTCCCTTCACATTAATATCTACTACTATAATAATTAACAATTATTATTTTATTTAATTATTATCCTATTTGTGTTCATTAAAAGAGGATGCTCCTTTGTCATTGTAACCACTTAGGCCTTCTCCGATCCCCATGAACAGGAGAAGCCAACAGATGGAAAATCTGATAAAACAAAAGACAAAGGCAACATTAGGGAGAAGCTTCGAAATGAGAACCTTTGAATACAAGATATCCCATGGTTCAAGAGAAGGTCCTTCACTGTGATTGTGCTCTATTTTGCTTGCTTGTAGATTACTGAATGCAAAATTCAAATTAAATCACAATGAGAGGGAATATGAATTATACAGGGACTGAGATCGCAGGTTTAAATTTCCTTAAATTTCAAATGGGCACCAGATCCATTCTACCAATTTGAAATTCAAAATTTTGTGCATTCAATGCGAAGATACATGTTACACGTTAGCAAAATCCAACTTGGTGGAAGTGGGACCTTCTAAATGCTAACGAAGAAGTGGGTTAACGATGTTTGGTTCACAGAGATGAAGTGCTGGTCACATAACGTGTGTTATGTGTTATGTTGTTTGGATGCATGCAACATGGACATGGGAATGAGACATCACATAAATGGAGGGTTGGATCATTGGGCTGTACCTACCATTAGTACTGTAAGAGCCCCCGCAACATCATTTATTAGTTTGCTGCAGGGTGCTTATTGCTTTCCTTTCTTTCAAGTACCGCGAGTAATGGTTCGATGACTTTAGTATTTATTTATTGTACAAATATAATTGGAATGGATATATTTATCGTACACGTGTATTGTAATGACATGTGATATTGGGTACTTTGTGTACACTTTTGACAATAAGATGCACAAATTTTAATGATGGTAAAAATATACTATTATTGTGAGAATCTAGTGTACTCGAAATGTCATTTTCATATTGCCCTTCATTATCTTAATGTCTTATACTCTGAGATACATCACATCAATCATTCCTTTGTAGTGTGTATGAATACGACGAAGGTTAGGAGGAAAGTCTTTGGTTGTATGTTTTGTTTTTTTCCTAGGGAATTTTGGTTGTATGTTGTCTTCCAATTTGTGAGGAAATTTGTGGAAATGTGTTTGCTAGTCTTCTATTTTGTGAGAACATTTGTGGAAATGTGTTTGCTTGGTCACGTTGGAGTTATAGGATATCAAGTTGGTTTTAAACATTTAGAAAGTTGGGCATACATATGATTCAAATTGTAGGATTTTGCAAATGGTATGATATCATGGATAGGAAGTAAGGTTTTGAAGGTTTTGGGGGTTCCCATAATATTTATCATGGTTTCTATGATTGAGAGATTATCAAATCCGCTCACTGTTCTGAGTATGAGCCCAACTATGAAAGTCGGCAGAGCATACTAGGTGAGGGATAGCAACGAAGTAAATTAATTAAGGGGAAAATGTGAGTTGCAAATTTTATTAGAACACAATTAAACTCTTCGATAGAGAGTGCTCTTGACTTTGTCTTATGACAAAATTTCAAGAGTCTTAGTTACTCTATATGCCTAAATGCAAGGATGATGCAAGACTATTATGCTCTCCGACAGGGAGTGCTCTTGACTTGGATTTCGGCAAGTTCAAGAGACTTAGATTTAAATTAACAAGTTAAAGAGTAAAAATGCATGAATTAAAGAATAACCACAAACCCTCTGACAAAGAGCACTCTTGATCCACCTCACGATGAGATTCAATAGATTTTAGTTCTTTTTTACTTTTGCAATTTATATTAAATGAAAGAAAGCTCTAAAATAAAGTTAAAAAAAAACAAGAAGATTTTTTCTTTTGACTTTTATGAAAGCAAAAAACAAGCTTTTCCAGAATTTGAAACTAACCTTTCCTATTCTATTCTAACCAATTATTCTACAAGCATAAAACAAAGCAAATTGCAAACCTGAAAAATGGACGATACAGGCTTCCCCCAAATGGGGGAAGTGGGGTGTGGGAGTGTAATACCCCCGGTTTTGACTCCGTTTGCATTAGAAGATAGATGATGTATATATTGTAATTAATCATGGTGTGGAGCTAAAGGCAAAAGCCCCACCATCGATTTGGTTGTGTTATGTTTCGGCAATGGGGATCGTTGCCGATGGTATATCGTGCTAACCGACACATTATAGTTTGGCATCATGTAAATATGCACATTAATTAAAATGAACCTAGAGCCAACTATGACGGTGCAACGTTAATGAAAAGGGCATGATTTTCCTAAGGATAAGGGGGGGAAATGTTAAACCTTGGACCTATGGGGAAAAGCCATGTGTCAGCCACCGATTTAAACTTCTGCTATCTGTTAGTTGGGAGCAGTTATTGCTGAGTAGTGGTGGGTGTGGCAGGGCTGTCAGTCCTTACCTAGGTTCCCACTCCACCAGTGGACTCTTCCTCTTCACGTCGCTTGGACATAGGGGCAACATTCCATTCTCTCCACTCTCCCACGACTCCACTCTCGGGAGGTTTTGGTCTTGCTCATCCTCACGTAGGGGGGTCGTTCTCTCATCCTCACGCACAGGAATATATTGGGGGAATCATCTTGTTGGAAGCCGGACTCTATTTTTTTCGGGTCGTTCTTCGGTCTGCGCATTGAACCCTGTCAGGTAGAGGTTGCGTTCTTCCCTCTACGCAGGTGGAGAGCTCGCGATTGTCCTCTGTATACATGTGGTTTTTACTGTGAGTTTGGGATTCTCCTGTTGTTTCAGTGATAAAAAGCGTGGCTGCTGTTCCTTCCCTTTTTTTGGGTCACTGTGGGTGCAATAATCTTTTGGGTCACTGCTGAGTTGTTTTGGACACGCTAGGGCCAAGAAAAACTATGTATCGCCTTTTTTGGCTCGAGGCGTGTCCACCATTTTGGGGTGTCACCATGTTTCCTTGTGTTTCTTCATAGAGCTGTGAAATGATTTTCTTTTACCGCGGGTATGCAGTGGTTGGTCTTCGGACTGTGTGGAGTGGGATTGAAGGTTGGGTATGCTTGAGAAACCTGGGTTTGGGAGCCACACAGATAGAGTTAGATGGCTGGATTTATTCTCCACAACCCCGAAAGAGAACTAGCAAGGGAAGTAAGGGCCTGAGGGACTGATTCCTAGTGTCGGGTGTGTGTGGGTGTCTTAGAAGTCAGGCTAGCTCCGGTGTAGGCGTCCTTAGCTTTTCCATGAGCGCACTAGTTTGGCATTCAACCTTTCCTAGCTCCTTGATGGCCTAATAAACCCAAATGTGCTGACTTGGTTGTATTGTGTATCCTTGGCTATGTGTAAGCCTGCTTAGTCCCTTATTCCTTGGGGAATCATGCCCAGCTCGGGGGTGGTAGTGTTGCTAAGAGATTGATGAGCACACTGGCCTATGGTTGGGTGGAACGTTGCAATGATGTAGCTGGTTGCAGGACGAGTTCTTACAAGATGAGTATTCTTGACCATTTCGTCTCTGCAGTTATATTTATTATTAATGAATAATGATGAACATGTTGATGCTCAAATGTATGTTTGCTTCCGCTTTATGTTGATTAATTATGCATCCTTGCATGTTTTCTGTTTTAATCATTTTATTTTAGCATTATATGCATGTTCTTGTTCATGGGGCTAGTTGCCCGGATGTTTGATGGTTCGGTAGCGTCCTCTTCGCCGGTCAAAGGGTCGGGGACATTACAATGTGGTATCAAAGCCAACGTTGCAGCATGGGCCATGAAAGATCAGCTAGCAGAGGTAGGTTACCTTCTGCCCAACAAAGATTAGAAAACTTCCACAAAAATTGCCTAAGTGCCTGAACCATCGACTCATCGAAAGACTAAGTAGGAAACTATTCTGATGCATTGGATCACCTAGTCAGAATGCTACCCGATGGAATATAGCTGAAAGAAATTTGAGGAAATCTCTCTAAGTGTCTGTCGACCGTCCGCAGAGAACAGTGGAAGGACCACTCGACGCAGACCGTCGGCGATCGGTGAAGGATAGATGATGAGATTACCGATGATTAGACGACGGGATCGTCGACAATTAGACGATGAAGTTTCCAATGATATGTCGACGGAGAAAAGAGGTTTGGTGGAATTTAGTTGATCGACTAGCCGAAACGTCGGTGGAGATCCCCTGAAGACCACCGAAACGTCGGCGAGAATTAGTGGACGAGAGCGCCGACGCGGAGGAAGAAGAGATTTTTTTTCAAAATTTTTCTAAGTGTTAAGACCATCGGTGATCGACGATAATTAGTTGATTGGATTGCCAATGGTTATATGATGGCGTAGCCGCAACGTCGACGGAAAATAGCGAATGAAATAGCTGATACAATAGCAGGTTCCTGAAGTAATTTTCGCCACAAAATTTTTAAGTGCATGTCAGGCCATCGACGAACTCTAGTTGATCGGATCAACAACAATTAGAGGATGAGGGTGCTGATGACGAAGACAAAACCAAAGAGTTTTGGTGGAAAATAGTTGAAGGCAAAGCCGTAGTTTCGGCAAAGATCTCCCGAAGACCGCCGAAAGTTCGGCGAAACTTAGTTCTTTGAGGAGCCGATGCAAAGAAGAAAATTTTCAAAAAATTATCTAAGTGAGGAACCCATTGGCAATCGGCGAAAGTTAGAAGATTGGAGCGTTGATCGACGGAAGTTAGTTGACAGAACCGCCAAAATATCGGCTCACTTAGTCGGAACCATTGGCGAAATTTAGAGGATGGAGCCGCCGATGCGGCGACTGACGTCGAAAAGTATTAGTTGTTTTGGTTGTCAATGAACGACATCAAAAAAATTTAGTTGTTCGTGTGTCCGCCGTTGCGGCTGCCTAGTGGACTATCCTTCCGATAGATAGAGGCTTCAACCGCTGATGCCGTAGTGATTAGTAGATCCGACAACTGATAAATGTCCACGGAACCCGCAGTGAGATCGCTACCCATCGTTGCGGCTGCCTAAGGGACCGACAACCCGATGAATAACGCGTCTGATTTCTGATACTACGTAAAACTATAGTTGTTCAAACCGCCGATACAATGGAAAGGGTTAGTTTTTATGGCCGCCGATGAGTGACGGAGGAAACTTGCTGTTGGGATCACCGAAACATCGGAGTTTTATTGGGGAAGAGATCCGATGGACAGTCCTTGGCATCGCTGATAAAGTTCAGAATCCTAGACAACTACGGATCCGACACGCTGGAGAGAAATAGATGAATAGACCACCGATGATTAGTGGAGAAAACTAGGTGTTTTGACCGTCGAAGTGTCAAAAATTTAGTCGGGAAGAGGTCCGATTGGGCCAACGAAAATTTGGGTTTTTAAGTGGGATTTTTCAAAGATTTCAGTAGTTTTTCAGCAAAATTCTCAGTGGATTTTTTAGCAGTTTCAGGGATGAAAAGGAAGAAGAATTCTAGGTGGCTGAAGTTAGCAATTCAGACCAAAATACAGTTGTGTGTTTTGCCTAAATTTGATGAAAACCATCATTTTAGAAGTGGTGTGGTTTTCACACCCGAGGCCAGAATGAAGCATGGGGATAGGCGTTGGAAAGATTATCTAGCAGGGAACAAGGAGGAATCACCTGAGTTTGAACGCAGAGCTACAAAGTACTAGTGACAGTTTGAAAAGGAAATGTGCTGCTGTCAATACAAATCCGGGAATTGCATGCCTAGAGGTAGCAAGACCATGAAGTCAAACTAGTTGTTGTGTGGAAGAGGAGTTCCATGCAAAGATGAGGGACTTGAAAAGGGAAATTTCCTTAAACCCTATCTTGCTAATTATAATTACATTTTATAATTTTTGTATATAAATTGTATGAGGATATGCGTTGCATGCACAGGGTATTACATGTTGGTAAGAGTAGTGAGAATTATACATTTATAATGAACCACTAATGGTAATTATTGCATTGGTGTTGGCATTCGTGGGAAAACCAATGACAACATGGACATGGCTGAATATTTGGCTGATGGTGACGAATGTGACCAACAACCCTATGGAGAAAGGGATAAGGCAACAAGTACAGAATCAAAAGTTGGTGAGCAAATTCTGCAATCTCCTGCAAGAGACCAACCAAACTGGTAATGTCAAGGGTATAAATAGGATCCATGCAGGTAATGGTTTAATTATAACAATTACATGGAGTGGTAAAAGCAAGAGGTCTCATACCATGTGGGTATTTGAAATTTATACTACATTCATATAGAAATGTATCATGCCTGTATATGTTGTTATGAGCTTAGTAGCTCAAAGAAAGTAAGTACTGATGATCTTGATTATAGTAATGCATCCTATATGAAGTAGTCATGGTTAGGCCATGCATGGTATGTTTGAATGCATAGTATTCCTGAATCAATGCAAGGTAGCATTGAGTGGATATGCATTAAAATATTTCATAAATCTTGTGGTTATGCATTGAATAGATGCATATGAAAAGTATGAGTAAATGTTGTAGATATGCATACATAATTATGGGTGCAAATGTTGTGATGCATTGCATGGATGCATCGAGATAGTGCATGTGTCATTATGAATAAATAATGGCTGAAATGATGAATTAACGATAATTCTGGAACCATTTCAAGAGCTGTTATGGATGCAGGATAGTAAGTGCATGAAGAGGGTAGTCATGATCGATTAGCTGCCAGAAATGCTCTATGGAAGGGCAAGGTGGTACAAATGATACGCTTGTGAAGTAAGGAGTATCTAAACATTTCATTTTGGCATAAATGATGTGACTATACCTTGCAATTTTAGTATAATAATGATTGCATGAAATAAATGAGTTTTGGTAATATTGATGTGCTAACAGCTGGAAGTATATGAATTCTGTAATTCTGGAAATGCTTTAGTGAGCTGAAAAAGTTATATGCATCAAGACTTACCAAGTGTGTGGTTGATTGAAGTTCAGATTTTAGGTAGATTGTTTGGGGCATGGAAAAGTGGGTAAGACCATGACAAAGAATGGAATCTACCATGTGAAAGAGCCAAAACTCACGAGAAGAGTCTCATGGTTGTGAAAATAGTTTGTATGCTGAATGAATTGTCAATTTAAATTTGTAAATTTTAGATTTGAGAAATTGCTGACAACTACTAATCCCTATTGGCTTGCATAGAATTGTGCCAGGATGACGCATTGTAAGTGGGTGTTCATGTTATGCTAGTAAGCATAAAATCATAATGGGCATAGTGGTGCTGCTTACAAGAGACCCACAAATGAGGATCACCTCATTGCCAAGCAAATCAATTTCTGTAGTAGACAGAGTTGTAAATTCCTATTGAATTTAATTACTAATGTCATTGCTTGGTTATGGAATAATCAATTTGGATTGTATTATCAGATAATGATTGATTATTTGGCTACTTGATGAATGTGCTAGGGGTACACATTGCAGGAAGACCATGTGTGATGGTCTTAAGGAGCCAAAATTTATGGGGAGGTTCTCCCCTATCTTGGAAATGGGTTTCGGGTGAAACTCCATTGGACATTTTGGAAATGTCTCATCTGCACTACATGTTTGGTAAGCAACATGAGTGAGATGGTATAGATTATGTCGGTAAGACATGTGTGGATATGAAATGTAAAAAGGAGTTGGGATGGCAAACCGAGGGACTGTCAACTCAGAGAAGGGAGACCCCGTTCCTCCTTAACGAAGGAATACTGCCTCAACAAATGGATAAGTGTTCTGTGACCGCAGCTAAGAATATGCATGTCAAATTGTTAAATTCAAAATGCAGAGCATGTTTTTATTTTATTTCCATTATGGTAGATTGCTTGAGTATGAATAGGACCTACATGGAACACATCGGAAGGGGGTGCACACTTTATCGATGTCATATCATGAAAGGGTTTTCAATATTGATTACACCCTAGGGAGTGGACGCACTCCTGGTGTCTCAATACTTGATAGTGAATGATGTAAAATATGATTACAGTTTTAGAACAATAATGCTGATGAGTTTGCTTATATTGCTTATGTTGTCAGGCTAAACAAATGCAGTCTGGTGTTGCACACTGAATGGACAATGGCTTGGGCTCATCCTACCCTCTATTGAAGAGCACAGAGAAGAGGACATTCCCGAGGGACTGAAGAGCAGAGAAGGGAGTGGTTTCTTGTGTTGTATGGGGTAGTGGAATTGGAGATCACTGCTGGAAATGAAACCTAGAAATGGTAATGGTAAAGTTCCAAGCCCAGTCGGCATGAAGGTGTACTGGCTGGATGGTTTAATAAACCCAACTGTAGGTTGGCTTGACTGTGTAATTATTTGATGTTGTGAAAATTGTGGAAATTGTGGTTGGCTGGATAGTAATTAATTGATGCTGTGGAAATTATGGGAATGTTATAGTGTTGGCTTGACTACCTGCAGTTTGATAAACCCAACTATTTGTCGGCTTGGTTGAGTAGCCTGATAAACCTAGTAGTGTATTGGTTTGATTGGATGTGACCTGATAAACCCAATTGTATATTGGCTTGGCTGGACGGTCTGATAAACCCAACTGTAGGTTGGCTTGTCTGTGCTTGATATATATAAAAGGATGTTGTGAAGCAGCTTGCGTGCTGACCTAACATCCAAGTCCATAGGCAATCCCAAGGCTTGCAAAGCGAAGCAGGATCTTGTAGACCAAAGAGGAAATGCACAATACAGATAAGTATTGGATTATTTTGCAATTTCTTGCTTATGAATATACATGTGTATATGATTTGGTTATGATATTCTAAGCTCTTGTTTAAGAGATAAAAACCATTGAGAATAAACTAAACATGTGAATCTATTCAATATTTGAATATAGGTATCACTGGGAGCGAGGACTATGAGAGCATCCTAGGGGTGCATGTGGACATGTGACTATCCTGAAGAGCTCAGAATGAGTAGTAATGAAAAAGGTGCTAGTGAGACTGTGAAGGTCCTAGCAGCTGAGACAAACCATGTGGGGAGGCTCCATGGTTGAGAGGTCTGAAATAGAGTGGAGACACTAAGTGTCATGACCAATAGGGATTGGTCTAGCATTCACGGTGAAGTGAAAGAGGCTGAGAGCATGAAAACCACAGTGGTGGTGTGGGTTCCAGGATGGAACAAGACAAAGAGGGGAAAAACTCTTGCTGCTCTCTCTTTCCTTTTTGATTATATATATATACTTATGCATTGTGAAAACAAAAGGTTGTTGAATGCATGTATGACTGAAAATAGAATGTGTGTATTTGCTTAAAGTAAATTGTGAATGCTGGAATAGTTAATTCCCTGCCCAAGAATGGACATGAATGAGCTCGTGTGCCTGTTGGGAAGGCATGAAATGTATGAAAGTCTCATTGATGAGACTTGGAATGTCATGCCAACTGGGAAATTAATTGACTGATTTTAATGCCTATATTATGCTTGGTCTAACAGAATTTCAATGATGCATTTCACAGGTGAGAAAAGTGAAATCAAGTAGTGCACATTGATCATGGTAGCAGACCAAAAGCTGTTGGACTTGGCCGGAAGTATTCTTCAAACAATTGCCAAGACCCAAGAGAATCTTGGAGAGATGCTCAAGATACAGAAAAGGCAAAATGAGATGAACCACCAGATTTTGCAAGACTCTATTTGTTTGCAAAAGGAGGTAAAAAGCCTTCTGGGAGCAATTTATAAAAGAAAGGAAAGTGGATCAATGATGGGACATTCATCCAAGCGATCCATTAATAAATGCTCCAGGCATGAAGACTCAAAGGAAATTGAGCAGGTAAAGATGAAGCATCCATCGAAATGTTGGAAATGCGGAGGACATAATTACCGTAGGACTGCCCAACAAGGTAACATAAAGAGGGTAGCAGACACAAAGTTCCTAGACTTGGGGATGAGCCGAAAGCTGAGAACAAGCAAGAGAAGCTTGTGGAAGCCGAGGGGCTTGGTCCTGAAAGTTCAAGTAAATAATTGAACGTGGGACAGATTTGCAAAATTTTGAAATTTTGGATGTGCAAATTGTATATGTATTCCTATGTATTGGAACACCGAGGACGGTGTTATTCCAAGGGGGAGGGGATTGTAATACCCTTGGTTTTGACCCCGTTTTCATTAGAAGATACATGATGTATATATTGTAATTAATCATGGTGTGGAGCTAAAGGCAAATCCCCACCATCGATTTGGTTGTGTTATGTTTTAGCAATGGGGATCGTTGCCGATGGTATATCGTGCTAATCGACACATTATAGTTTGGCATCATGTAAACATGCACATTAATTAAAATGAACCTGCAGCCAGCTATGACAGTGCAACATTAATGAAAAGGGCATGATTTTTCTAAGGATAAGGGGGGGGGAAATGTTGAACCTTGGACCTATGGGGAAAAGCCATGTGTCAGCCACCCATTTAAAATTTTGCTGTCTGTTAGTTGGGAGCAGTTATTGCTGAGTAGTGGTGGGTGTGGTAGGGCTGTGAGTCATTGCCCACGTGCCCACTCCACCAGTGGACTCTTCCTCTTGACGTCGCTTGGACAGAGGGGCAACATTCCATTCTCTCCACTCTCCCACGATTCCACTCTTGGGAGGTTTTGGTCTTGCTGGTTCTCACATAGGGGGGTCATTCTCTCATCCTCATGCATAGGCAGATATTGGGGGGATCATCCTGCTGGAAGTCAGACTCTACTTTTTTTGGGTCATTCTTTGGTATGTGCGTTGAACCCTATCAGGTAGAGGTTGTGTTCTTCCCTCTACGCAGGTGGAGAGCTCGCAGTTTTCCTCTGTATACATGTGGTTTTTGCTGTGAGTTTGGGCTTCTCCCATTGTTTCAGTGATAAAAAGTGTGGCTGTTGTTCCTTCCCTAGTTTTGGGTCGCTGCTGAGTTGTTTTCGGCACGCTAGGGCCAAGAACAACTCTGTATCGCCTTGTTTGGCTTAAGCCGCGTCCATCATTTTGGGGTGTCAACCTGTTTCCTTATGTTTCTTCACAGAGCTGTGAACTGATTTTGTTTTACTGCGGGTATGCAGTGGTTGGTCTTCGGACCATGTGGAGTGGGATTGAAGGTTGGGTATGCTTGAGAAACCTGGATTTGGGAGCCACACAGATAGAGTTAGATGGCTGGCTTTCTTCTCCACAACCTCGGAAGAGCACTAGCAAGGGAAGTCAGGGCCTGAGGGATTGTGAAGCAGAGAAGGGATTGATTCCTGGTGTCGGGTGTGTGTGGGTGTCTTAGAAGTCAGGCTAGATCTGGTGCAAGCGTCCTTAGCTTTTCCATGCGCGCACCAATTTGGCATTCAGCCTTTCCTAGATCCTTGATGGCCTGATAAACCCAACTGTGTTGACTTGGATGTATTGTGTATCCTTGGCTTTGTGTAAGCATGCTTAGTCCCTTATTCCTTGGGGAATCATGCCCAACACAGGGGTGGCAGTGTTGCTGAGAGATTGATGAGCACACTGGCCTATGGTTGGGTGGAACGTTGCAGCGACGTAGCTGGTTGCGGGACGAGTTCTTACAAGATGAGTATTCTTGACCATTTTGTCTCTCCAGTTATATTTATTATTAATGAATAATGATGAACATGTTGATGCTCGAATTAATGTTTGCTTCCGCTGTATGTTGAGAAATTATGAATCCTTGCATGTTTTCTGTTTTAAGCATTTTATTTTAGCATTATATGTATGTTCTTGTTCATGGGGCTAGTTTCCCGGACGTTTGATGGTTCGGTAGCGTCCTCTTCGCTGGTCAGAGGGTCGGGGACATTACAGGGTGCCTTTATCCCACTTGCTCTTTATTAATTTTTACAATGCCTTTGATGTTGGGATTCTTTTCTGATCTTGAAAGGCCTTCAATGCAATCCGGAGAAAGGGGGATGAAGAAGGGGGAATTAGGAGTGTTTTTTGGAGCTTGAAACTTCAAATTTTCTCCAGCATTTCCACTTAACTTGTCATGAAAAGTGAAAAACCAGTGAGCTACTTTCCTATAAAACAGTGGATTAGACAATAAAATACACTAAAATTTACAGTTAGTACTTGTGCAAAGATATAGTTTTTTATGCTACTTCAAGTACTAAAACTAAGGAAAGCTAGATCTAAACCTTCGTGAGATAAATTTTTTAGCAAAGGAAGCTCTTAGATATATATAACAAGAGATAGAAAAGATAATATTTAACACTTAGATCTACTTGTTATGGAACAAAACCAAAGTAACCGGAAAGCAAGAATTTTCTTTTTAAGTTTGAGGATGGATAAAAAAAACTTCAAGCCCAAGCTTGAGTAAATTTGATCGTGGAGGGAACCTGTGGGACAAGAAACATTAGAAAATTATATTTGAAGATAGATAATATGCAACTGAGCTTCGATCTCTACTTCACGTCGGGTGATCTGCAAAACTAAAATACCCTTCAAGCAAGTGATTAGATCTAGTATGTATAAACCAAACAAGAACCAAAAGGCATGAGTACAACTGAATAAAATATGCATTTCTTAGATCGTGTATAGCTACACATAAGCAAGGAAGTTTAAAATTCAAATGCCTCCTCTATGGATTATATTATAACCTTCTAATCTAGATAACACAGCATGCATGAATAATAAAATAACTACACAGATATCACCTTAGTTATAAGCCAGATATTCACCATGAAAGTTCTTGCACCATCAAATTGTCCTCTAAAGAATCAACTTTATTCATAACATAGATAAGAAATTGAAATCATATGGGCAGAGGTCCTTTGCAAATCCATCCACCCCGTAGAGCTAAAAGGAGCCTCTACTTATACAAAATATGAAGGCTAAAACCCTAAAACCAAACCCCATGATTTTAGCAACTCGACACCATAATGAAGAGTCCAAACCTAGGTTAAGGTAGGCGTGAGTGAGGGGTGGCCTCCACCTAGGAAAGGCACCACCACTCCCAACCCTAAACACCAACCTCCATCAAATGAGAGACTCCCATGTGTGCTAGCGTGAGGCTTGAGAGAGAAAGCGTGAAGCTTTGAAGGAGACACGTGAGCTTGAAGGAGGCGCAAGGTAGGATTTGTGGTAGTTGCAAGTAGGTATGATAGGTGCCAAAAAATTAGGGTTATCACATAATAGGGAATGCACTCAACTCTCTCCCTCGATCAAATCACCAAACAAATCACTGCTCTCCACCTAATCCAATTCGTGAGCTAGAGGAAGAGGACGAATTTCACAACTGAATGTATCTTAAATGCTCTCCGATTGTTGACTGAAGAGACTCGGTACCAAGTTGAATCATCGTAAATTCCCACTGCCATGTCATTTAGCCTTTAATATTATTCAATTTGGTTTATTTTGGACAGTTTTGGATTATCTCCAAAATATTCATTTTTAATATTTTAATCAATAATTTCTTTGTAAATGACTTTTTTGAGAAATTATTAATTATATGGCTGAATGAACATCTAGAACTTAGGGATAGCTGGACAGGTGATCATGAATGATTTTTGGCTTAAGGTTAGAGCCTTCAATAACTGAATTCGGACCCTTGATGACTAACATATTACAAATTGAAATTTTTCCATTTAAACTATGGAAAAATTTAATTAAAAATTAAAAATTAAAAAACCCAAATCCAACGTGTCTGGTAAAATTTTTTGAAATTTTTTCTGAGGGTCCTAGTGACTTAGGAAATGACCATAGTCTATTCTAATAATGTCTGGTAGGTTTATATACTTCAGTTGGGCTCTAATAACCCCCCAAGGCCCAGAATTCCAAATCGGGCATTCCAGCTTTGGAGGAAGCGGGAGAAAAACTCATTGATTATACTCGGCTATAGGCAAAGCATAATTGACAAGGAAAAAAACTCCCTAGAATAACTTAGTTTGAATTCTACGTCTTAGGAGATTGAACCACTCAAAAAACCTACTAGCACATTTTATTACAAACCCCGTGGGGCCATGGTCATAGTTACTGAAAACAAAAACTGACTAGCCAAAACTGGCTAGGCACAAAGGGCAGATCATCTGATATACCAGAACACAAACATTCATCATGTTTGTCAAATGGAGGTTCCTCAGCTAATCCAACTATGGTACAAATAAGTTGGCAACATCTGGCTCCAACTGCGGGACGGGTACTCGCTTGATTCATTGATCAAAGAGAGTGCCTGAGAATCTAGGAATCTATGGTACCTGTACGTAAACAGAAGTGTCTTAGTCCCATGTATATGATATAAAAAATAAGCCATGATGAAATACCAGAAAATATTTTTTTCTTTTCAGCATATAAACAAAGTATGACAAAATGCTAATGTACAAAGGTTATGATACAACATTTTGGTACATCAAATATTATGGTACAAAAATAAAAATACTTAAAAATACAACAAGGATGGGTTTAGAGAAGCCCTGGGATGACCCCTTGGTCATTTTGGAGGCTGTTTCGACAAAAAGGCTTCAAATGTTGACCATTCATGGGCAGGTTTAATGTATCTCCATCCATAGTGTTAAGTAAAAAAGAATTGGTGCCAGTAGTATCACGGATGATAAATGGGCCTTTCCAAAGGCTGTCAAACTTCCCATGCTTTCCATGCTTCTCCCTTCTCTTATCCCATAAGAGAACAATATCTCCTATTTGGAAGGATCTTGGGTTGGATGACTTATCAAAGGTGCCCTTCATGCTCTCTTAATGCCTGAGTGACTGATCAAGGCAAGCTCTTCTAGCTTCATCCAACTCTATAATCTGATGGATCCTCTGTTCCATTTCCAATATTTCCGTGTCATATTCACTCAATAGTGTAAAGATTGGAATTTGCATGCTGATCGAAAGGGTGGCCGTGAGTCCATATACTAACTCAAAAGGTGATTTTGCAGTTGTGTTTTTCTTGGTAATCCTATCTGCCCACACATCATACTTAATCTTGCTATCCCATGCTCTTTTATTGTCACCCACAATTTTCTTACGAATAGTCATTAAGTTTTTATTGGTGGACTCAGCAAGCCCATTTCCTTGTGGATAATAATCTGATGAGTGGGATAGGATAATGCCATATTTAAAACAGAAGTCATTTACTTCTCCCGAACTGAAGGCCTTGGAATTATCGATTGTTATTTTAAGGGGAGTTTCGAATCTGGTGATGATTCTTTCCTCAATAAAATCCATAACAACCTTCTCAGTGGAATTCTTAGTAGCTATGGCTTCTACCCACTTAGTGAAATAATCGATTGACGTAAGAATCCAGCAAATGCCATTGCTAGATTTATCCTTAAATTTTCCAATAAAATCAAGCCCCCATTGCTGAAAGGGGGCAAGGACCACAACAGGTGTAAGAGGAAGTGCAACCAACTTCTGCTTCCTTGTGAAAAGCTGACACTCCTGGCAACACTTGACATGTTTATGAACATTTGCGAAGATAGTGGGCCAATAGTATCTAGATCTCAAGATTTTGTGGGCAATTGTATTTGCTGCATAATGGCCTCCACAAAATCCTGAGTGAAATTCAGTCAAGATTTTCTTGGAATCTTGTTCATTAATACATCTGAGTATAATTCCATTTGGGTTCCTCCAACCCAGACCCTCTTGGTCCAGGCAATACCTAGCAGTTTTGAGTCTCAAATCCCTTCATTTGTGACCTTTGAGGTGATCAGGGAAAGTGAAATGGAGCAGGAAGAAAATGATGTTGGAATACCGGTGATTATCAAGTTCTTGAAGCGCAGGAGTCATGGTTGGTTGAGGGATATTGTTTTCAGCAATTGTTTCGATGGCTTCTTCATTTCTTTGAGTAAGCGTTTTAGCAAGGCCTTCTCCTTTGATCAATTTGGAAGGATTTATTTAAAGGTCATACTCCTGGATTTTGGATACCTATGTGCCCCTTATTCCTAAACAATCCTGTTGAGACATGATGTCTTTCACTGCAATATGGGGAACGTACCCAATGACTTTAGAGTATCCAATATATGTTCTGAAATGCTTCAAAGATTTGACCAAGGCATAAGCCTGCTTTTCCATGATGGTATATTTTAATTCATAGTTTTGTAAGGCTCCACTCATGAAATCTATAGGTTGCTCGAACCCTTGGAAGTTCTTCTAAAGCAAAAGAAAAGATCATGAAATCTTTCATGTAATCCGGGCTGACTAAGACTGGAGACCTGGTGATGGCATACTTAATACAACCAAAGGCTTCCCTACCCTCATTTGTCCATACAGACTTGGCATTTTTCTTAAGTAAGGCTTGCATAGATTTCATGAGTTCAGCCAAGTTAGGGATAAATCTTCTGATAAAATTGATATGCCCATTGAAATATTGGAGTGCTTTCACATTTTTAGGTAGAGGGATCTTCTTTATGGCTTCTATTCTCTCCGGGTCAATCTTGACACCGTCATTGTTTATAATGTGTCCCAAGAGTTTGCCTTCTTCAATACCCAACACTGACTTAGTCGGATTCCAAGAAATGCCAAATTTCCTACATCGCTCAAATATCTGTCTGAGATGACCAACATGGCTGGATTTTTCTTTTGAAAACACAATGAGGTCATCTTGGTAGATCTCAATGATTTTTCCTATCAACTCCTTGAAGGCATAATCCATGGCCCTTTGAAAAGTAGCCCCAACATTTGTGAGACCAAAAGGCATTCTTAGATATTCAAAAGTGCCCCAAGGAGTTGTGAAAGTGGTTTTGTGCCTATCTTCTTCTTGGGTGACTACTTGATTATAACAAGAAAAACCATCTAGCATTGACATCATGCTTGATCCAGTGACCCGTTGGAGGAGGGTCTCCATGTTGGGGAGGGGGTAATTGTCCTTTTGACAAGCTATGTTTAGATTTCTGAAATATATACATATCCTTAAACTCCCCTTCTTTTTTCTAACTACAACTAAGTTAGAACACCATGTCGAATGTCTCGTAGGAGCTATAATCCATGCTGCTAACATTTTTTCTAGCTCCTTCTTTATAATAGGCGCTAACTTAGGATTTATTCGCTTAAGTTTTTGACGGAAAGGCTTTCCTTTTTGACATTCAGGTTTTAAGGGAATGGTGTGCTGAAAAACATCTTCTGTATATGCTTTAAGTTCATCATAAGTGAAGGCAAAAACATCCCTATATTCTTTGACCAAGTTTATAAGGTTGTTCCTTTCATTTTCAGAGGCACCCTTTCCAATTTTTATCATTTTTGGCTCTGTTTCCGTTCCAATGTTGATATCAATATACTCCCCAGGTTTCATTTGTTCAACATTACTCTTTCATCTGTCCTGCCTATCAAAAATGTTTTCTAAAGCAACTAGACCACGTGGGACAGGGTTATTAAATTGGTCACTTTCTCCATGATACTCTTTATTTTCCTCCTGATCATTTACTCTAAAGTTAGAGAACTCATCAACATTATGAATAAATTTCAAGATTTGTTCATCATCTTTGAAAACCCACCAATGTTCTACATTATCAGGAACAGAAGCTCTGAAGTTAACTTCTAAAAGACAATCCCCCTCTAACATCTCATCTGACGGCTGAAGTGCTAAAGCTGCAAGCGTTGGTCGGTCGACAGCACTATTTTGATATCTAGGGATCGCTTCTATATTAAGGTCATAAAAAAACTCCATTGTCTCCCAGATTGCATTTCTATACTTTTTTTATCTTTGACATTTACATGCAAACTGACCCTTAACTTGTTGGACAATTTGGTCAGAATCCCCCTCAATACTAAGCAATTTGATTCCCATGTCCTTGGCAATCTCGATGCCTAGTAGAAGTGCCTCGTACTCTGCCACAATGTTGGTTGCCTCAAATTCCAATCTGAAAGCAAAGTTGAAAACTTTACCCTCTGGTAAAATAATGATTATCCTAGCCCCTTTTCTTGCTCTAGAGTAAGCTCCATCAAAGTTCATCCTCCATAATTCATTAAGTTTTTCATTTTCTATTTCTTCTTGGATAGGCTCTAAAAAAGTAGAGTTGATATTGTATATCCCTAGTCCACTTGAGTAGTCGACATATTCGTTTGATGGTTTCCTCGGTCTTTCTACATGATATCTTCGTTCTTTCTCAGTATATAACTTAACCAATGGATCTTCTGATGTAGTTACAGTGGCGTATGTCCAGTCCATTTAGATGGATCCCCCTAAAGTGGCACCAAATTTTCTAGATAATAGCATGCCACATTTATCTGACACATCTATGACAAGGATATCCATGGTAACATGGATGTCCGGATACTTGGCTAATTTTACATGCTGCCTTTCAATCATACCTTCAACTTTGACAGGTCTAGAGTCCATGGCACATACATTTTGGTAGGGGCGTGTGGTTCTAAGGCCAAGTTGCTGCATGAAATTCTTAGTCATAATATTGGATCTTGACCCTGAATCTAGCATACAGTTGTGCAAGAGAAGATCACCTATCATCAATGACATATAGAAGGATGGGTGATCTTATTTTCTTGGGTCCCTAGTATGCAAGATTACAGGGGGATCTCCATAGACATCTTCTCGACTGGGTGAAAGTTGTTCTTTCTTGGGAGCTGTAGGTATTTCAGGTGCAACAATCTTTGAGGTAGGGAGGGGAACATTTTCAGCTTGAGGCTCTAACATTTTTAACAGTTTCTCTTCTTCACTAGGAATCTTACATAACTCAAGTACGAGAACCAAAACTTTGGAGTTTTCCAACCAACTACCTAAATCAAAAGTTAGAGCAACAAAATCCAACTTATCATTTATTTCTGGAGGGATGTTAGAAATTGTTACCTTTGAAGCAGTTTGGGTAGATTGTCCTTCCCTTGGTCTTCTTTGATATGTTATGCCTTTAAAGTTATGAACATTGTTGCTATTTGAAGGCATTTCCCCATAATATTCAGTCAAGTGGTCAACCCCTTGATGAAATTGGTTGTCTTGATTCCAACTATCCCTATGATTATTATAGATGTCCCCTACATTGTGGATGAATTCATGCTCACTTGCAGATGTGCTGGGACCGCAACCCTTGGGATAACCATGTTCCTGAACATAACATGCGTAATGGTAGCCAAATTCCTCATGGAAATC
This sequence comes from Pseudotsuga menziesii, assembly GCA_001517045.1. Classification (NCBI taxonomy): domain Eukaryota; kingdom Viridiplantae; phylum Streptophyta; class Pinopsida; order Pinales; family Pinaceae; genus Pseudotsuga; species Pseudotsuga menziesii. The sequence goes on along the minus strand of LPNX011152583.1, from coordinate 72,969 downwards.
TTCGCATTCCCTACAAAATGGTTTGTAAGGCTCAACCATATTAGTAGCCTCTAGTTGATGAGGAGGCCTCTGCTCATGGTTAGGATTCTTTCTCTGCCATGTTGGTCTTGTAGGGAAATTTCTAGGAGGTGGCAGAGGTTGAGTTCTTTCAATAGTTATGACCCTATTCTGAACCTCTTTAATCTGCGCTAAGTGCTTCCTTTCCATGTCTTGCATTTTCTCTGTCAGGTCCATGAGCTTCTTCTCATATGCTTCGTTTGATGGCTCTTTTGCTTTAGGTTTAATAGTTTTTAGAGGAGTTGATGATCTAGAGTAACCCTGGATGTTTGACTCTCTTGAAGACTGCATATTCTTATCAATTTTAATGGCCAAATTATGAGCTTGAAGCAATGTGGTCAGCTCCTTGTCTCTAATCTGGTACTGGATCTTGCCACTTAATGTTTCTATGTAATAATCCAAAGTGGAAGCTGCAGGAGGAGCATAAGTGGCAGGGATGGAATTTGACAACTCTGTGAACCTATTGTTGAATTCATCCATGGTTTATGTATTAGACTTCTTCATACTAGTCAAGGCTGCCACTAGATGTCTAGGTTCCTTCTTACTGCCAAAATTTTCGAGGAAAGTAGACTTGAAATCCGCTATGGTAGTGAAAGAGTTGTTTGGCAAATTGTCATACCAATTTCCAGCTTTACCATCCAAAGATAGAGAAAAAAGGGTCATGTGAACATCTTCATGTTTGTTAGTACCCCTGACATAAGAACCACAGTGTCTGTAAAGATTTCTGATGTGCTGCTTGGCAGAGATAGAGGCATCAGTGCCATTAAAAGTCATGAGGTTATCGATAGATTTTTCGGGAATGTCATGGGGCTGACCTACTATCTGAGTGAAATTGAGCTAAGTAAAAAACTCACCCATTGTGTTAGGAAAACAGTTGTTGTTTTGAAAATTTTCTAAGTTTCTTGAAATAAAAGGTGGATGTCTGAAACAGACTCAGATCCAAGTTCTACAAGGATCCTACGAGAAGCTAGTTTGTTCAGTCTCCTCCTATAAACCTTTTCAGGATCAGGGATGAAACTGAGCAAACCTTCAGATTTTCTTCTAGTCGAATACCTTGAGGTGTTAACTGACAGTGGAGTCGCCAGGTGGATTCAATTCTAATTTCTGAGAGTTGATTGGACTAAAAATCTACCAAAAAAGGGGAAAAAAGGTAAAAAACTAAAAAGAAACAAAGGTCGTCTAGGAACAAAAATATTTGTCCCCAACAATGGCGCCAAAAGATGTTATCCACCAATTGCACACCAGAAACATAAATCTTTTGAAAGTTGTCTCCTCACTTGAGAAAGTGGGAGAGGTGTGACCTTGGGGGCAAGCAGAGAGTCAGGTACTATCACCTACTCCTAGCTCCTCCATTTAGGCTAACTCCTAATGAAGCCAAGGGGGGTGGTCCCTAACAAAGAGTTTCTAAGGCTCAATGTGTTTAAGTAAATTTTACGAAAGTGATGCGGACGAGTGTTTATTAGGATTTTGTTCTGATGAACAAAGATTGCAATTCTTATAACTGAAAAATAAATGCAAGACAAAAAGCAATCCACGTTGCTATCACCAGATTAAAAGATAAACAATATAATGAGAGCTCGTGAAATAAGATAGCATTCACAGATAAAGATCTTACTTGAAAATACCAAAGGACAAATGGCCCAGATCAATAATAATGTATAAGATTTTAAAACAGACCAGTGCCTTATGGAGTCAAATGTCTGAGATGCTTGGGAATACTGAAAATACAAGTCTCAAAATAGTGCCAGTGAAAGTTTTTTGCATTTGTTCTTGATTTATTTTAAAGTGTTTAAGTGGTCTTGTTTATTATGGCTCATCAAAAGGTATCAAAAGACCATCCGGGAAAGTGTTCCAAGTTATTCCGTTCGAGACAGGTCGGCCCGTCCAGTATCCCAGGCTGGTATCCTGCGGATTGACCAGCTAGCCAAGACTCTAAGACAACGGGGAGTTCCAACGCCTTTACTAAGAACGACTTTGAATACTTTCAGCAATACCAGTGTGTTGGTTATGGGGGTAAAATTTTATTACGTTGTTACTTTAGAGATAATCAAATCCGCTCATCGTTCTGAGTACGAGGCCAACTATGAAAGTTGGCAGAGTATACTAGGTGAGGGATAGCAACGAAGTAAATTAATTAAGGGGAAAATGTGAGTTGCAAATTTTATTAGAACACAATTAAAATCTCCGACAGAGAGCGCTCTTGACTTTGTCTTATGACAAAAGTTCAAGAGTCTTAGTTACTCTATATGCCTAAATGCAAGGATGATGCAAGACTATTATGCTCTCCGATAGAGAGTGCTCTTGACTTGGATTTCAGAAAGTTCAAGAGACTTAGATTTAACTTAACAAGTTAAAGAGCAAAAATGCATGAATTAAAGAATAACCACAAACCCTCCGATAGAGAGCACTCTTGATCCACCTGACAGGGAGATTCAATAGATTTTAGTTCTTTTTTACTTTTGCAATTTATATTAAATGAAAGAAAGCTCTAAAATAAAGTTAAACAAAAACAAGAAGCTTTTTTCTTTTGACTTTTATGAAAGCGAAAAACAAACTTTTCCAGAATTTTAAACTAACCTTTCCTATTCTATTCTAACCAATTATTCTACAAGCATAAAACAAAGCAAATTTCAAACATGAAAAATGGACGATACATGCTTCCCCCAAATCGGGGAAGTGGGGTGTGGGAGCCTTTATCCCACTTGCTATTTATTAATTTTTACAATGCCTTTGATGTTGGGATTCTTTTTTGATCTTGAAAGGCCTTCAATGCAATCCGGAGAAAGGGGGATGAAGAAGAGGGAATTAGGAGTGTTTTTTGGAGCTTGAAACTTCAAATTTTCGCTAGCACTTCCGCTTAACCTGTCATGAAAAGTGAAAAACCAGTGAGCTACTTTCCTGTAAAACAGTGGATTAGACAATAAAATACACTAAAATTTACAGTTAGTACTTGTTCAAAGATAGAGTTTTTTATGCTACTTCAAGTACTAAAACTAAGCAAAGCTAGATCTAAACCTTTGTGAGATAAAATTTTTAGCAAAGGAAGCTCTTAGATCTATATAACAAGAGATAGAAAAGATAAAATTTAACACTTAGATATACTTGTTATGAAACAAAACCAAAGTAACCGGAAAGCAAGAATTTTCTTTTTAAGTTTGAGGATGGATAAGAAAAACTTCAAGCCCAAGCTTGAGTAAATTTGAGTGTGGAGGGAACCTATGGGACAAGAAACATTAGAAAAATTATATTTGAAGAGAGATAAGATGAAACTGAGCTCCGATCTCTACTTCACGTTAGGTGATCTGCAAAACTAAAATACCCTTCAAGCAAGTGATTAGATCTAGTATGTATAAACCAAACAAGAACCGAAAAGCATGAGTACAACTGAATACAATATGCAATTCTTAGATCGTGTATAGCTACACATAAGCAAGCAAGTTGAAACTTCAAATGCCTCCTCTATGGATTAGATTATAACCTTCTAAGCTAGATAAGACAACATGCATGAATAATAAAATATCTACACAGATATCACCTTGGTTATAAGCCAAATATTCACCATGAAAGTTCTTGCACTATCAAATTGTCCTCCAAAGACTCAAATTTATTCATAACATAGATAAGAAATTACAATCATAGGGGTAGAGGTTCTCTGCAAATCCATCCACCTTGTAGAGCTAAAAGGAGCCTCTACTTATACAAAATATGAAGGCTAAAACACTAAAACCAAACCCCATGATTTTAACAACTCGGCACCATAATGAAGAGTCCAAACCTAGGTTAAGGTAGGCGTGAGTGAGGGGTGGTCTCCACCTAGGAAAGGCACCCCAAATCCCAACCCTAAACCCCAACCTCCATCAAATGAGAGCCTCCCACGTGTGCTAGCATGAGGCTTGAGAGAGAAAGCGTGAAGCTTTGAAGGATACACATGAGCTTGAAGGAGGCGCAAGGTAGGCTTTGTGGTAGCTATGAGTAGGTATGATGGGTGCCAAAACCTTAGGGTTAGCACATAATAAGGAATGCACTCAACTCTCTACCTCGATCAAATCACCAAACCAATCACTGCTCTGCACCTAATCGAATTCATGAGCTAGAGGAAGAGGATGAATTTCACAACTGAAGGTATCTTAAATGCTCTCCGATTGTTGACCGAAGAGACTCGGTGCCAAGTTGAATCATCATAAATTCCCACTGCCATGTCATTTAGTCTTTAATTTTATTCAATTTGGTTTATTTTGGAGAGCTTTGGATTATCTCCAAAATATTCATTTTTAATATTTTAATTAATAATTTCTCTGTAAATGACTTTTTTGAGAAGTTATTAATTATATGGCTGAATGAACATCCGGAACTTAGGGATAGCTGGCCAGGTGATCATGAATGATTTTTGGCTTAAGTTTAGAGCCTTCAATCACTGAATTTGGAGCCTGGATGACTGACATATTACAAATTGAAAATTTTCCATTTAAACTATGGAAAAATTTAATTAAAAATTAAAAATTAAGAAACCCAAATCCAACGTGTCCGGTAAAATTTTTCGAACTTTTTTCTGAGGGTCTTAGTGACTTAGGACATGACCAAAGTCTATTCTAATAATGTCTGGTAGGTTTATATACTTCAGTTGGGCTCTAATAACCCCCCAAGGCCCAAAATTCAAAATCGGGCATTCCAGCTTTGGAGGAAGCAGGAGAAAAACTCATCGATTATACTCGGCTATAGGCAAAGCATAATTAACAAGGGAAAAAACTCCTTGGAATACCTTAGTTTAAATTCTACGTCTTAGGAGACTGAACCACTCAAAAACCCTACTAGCACATTTTATTACAAACCCCGCGAGGCCATGGTCATAATTACTGAAAACAAAAATTGACTAGCCAAAACTGGCTAGGCACAAAGGGCGGATCGTCTAATACACTGGAACACAAACATTCATCATGTTTGTCAAATGGTGGCTCCTCAGATAATCCAACTATGGTACAAATAAGTTGGCAAGAAGGGGAAATCGTGAGCATGCTTTGTGGTAGTGAATAGCAAGTTGTGGACCCCTCTCTATACAAGGCAATGTGATACTTTGGTTATTCATCAAATGGATATACCATGTGACTATGTGAAGATCAAAGCGTGAAATTCATTGATGAAGCTCACGTCATACTTTAGCCGTACACATTCGCGTGGGATAATGGAGCATGCATTTCGTGAGTTGGCTTGGTAGGTGAGTGAGGTTTCCTACCTCATATGAGGTGGCACCATCTCCATACCATCCTTGCAGTTAACTGGATAATCACCTTACCGATTCCTTAGATCACTCAAGCTAAATTGAGCTTGATCTTCAATGTTGGTGAGGGCCCCCTAGGTCTTTCTTTTCCTATTTAAGCATGTCACTTCTCCATTGTTAAGCATGGGAAGGTGGAGCCTCTGCTAAATTGCATTGTAACTTTTGTGAAGTATTTTTCATTGAATGAATAAAGGATTTGGAGGCAAATCGTTGTGTGGATCTATCGTGTGTTGATGATAATGTCTTTATGATCTAATGAGGTATAACTGTATTGTTTACATGCTTGCACTATAAAATATTTGGTTATTTATCTAGCTTTTGAAGAAGAAGTATTTCTTAATAAGGTAGAGTAGTGTGATTGTTTCATCCATTACTTTTCTATTAAGTTGCATTAGAGATATTAGACAGACATGTTTATTTGATGAGAAATGCATGTTTTCTGAAGTTTCTATTGTAGTTTACACCAGGTGCTTTTAATCCTTTGTTGTGCAAGTGTTGTGAGATTGCAGGATCTCTAGTTTGGAAAGCGTGTTTGTTAGGACTGTAATCCTCACATGTCCAATTTGGTCAATTATGCCTAAAATAGGAGTCTTTTCAGTCATTATCGAGTCACTAGTTCCATTGGGTCCACATGGACCAATTGGACCACATGTACCAGTTACTAGAGTGTGAGGAACACTAATTGAGGCTTACTGCCACTAATTGCATTTGCATGCATCAGTTTAGGTGCCTCCTAGACCAATCCCTACAATTTAGGATCCACTAGGAGTGTCGACACCAACCTCCTTTAGTTGAGTTCAGTTGGTGAGTAGTTATGAATCAGTTACATTCAGTTACAGTTAGTTAGCACCAGTCTTTGCATGGCTGCATGTGGGAAGGTGCATTTCCTCACCTACCACATTCAGTTAGACTAGTTAACTGATTCTAATTGATTGAGGCACCGATTTAGACAACTGGAGCTAGCTAGTTAAAGCTCCGATAGTGACTTAGACACATCTTGTTATCCATTCAGTTAGTCTGAGTTAACCAATTCAAATTTCCTGTCATATATTCGAATTTTTTGGTTATTAATACCAGTGTATTACATTGTAAACATCATCCAGATTGTATCCATTTAATTTTTTGATTAATGAAAGCATTATACAGTTGCAACCCATTTTTTGCACTGTTTCATTTCAATTCTGAGTAAATTGCATGTGAGATCTATTTGTGAGTTTTGTCTTGGTTCATAGATTCCTATGAGCTCAATTTTTATATGGTATCAGAGCCTCGGCAGGGCAAGGCAATCCTTCTTCTACAGATTTCATGTTGGATCAATGAAGCAATTTGAGGAAAAAAACTAAAAAAATTCCAGCTCTGCACCGGAAGTGGAGAGTTTACCATATAATTCATGGGCAAAGGAATTGCTGATCAAGCTTGCTTGATTGACTAAGCCGGGTGTGATGCAAACTCCAAAAGTGCAGGCAGTTCGATCTTACTTTGTTTTTTTTGTGTGTAATTGCAGGTACAGCTTCATATGGATTCAAAATTATCAGTTCCTCTTCTTACTCTATCCACAAGATATTCAAAATGGAAGTTGAAGATGATTTCATCTCTCAAGAGACAAGATCTCTATGAGGTGTGTATTGGACTTGGTAAAGAGTCTTATAAGGATGAGAATGAATGGCTAAATGACCGTGATAGAGCTTTTGGAACAATTTATCTAGCCCTTTGTCCAAGCTTGCGCTACCTTGTTAAATCTCTGAATACCCAAAGGATCTCTGAACAAAATTGGATAGAACCTTTTTCAAGAAAAATGAGGATCATAATAGCACTATGGAGAGAACACCCAAAACCAAAAGAGTTCTTGATTCAAAAGTCTCGGCCTCTACTCTCTCTGATAAAGCTGTTCAAGATGAAGAAGAAGTAGAATCTTCTACACAGTCAATTCAAATGGAAGAAAGTCTCCTTGCAGTGACTCCTTCTCCTACCGCTCTAGAAATTTATGAGATCTATGATATCTCATCTTCTCATATGGATGATATAGAAGAAGACATTCGAATCTCTAATATTGAAGAAAATTTTTCCTTCAATTCTATGCAAATACTCTCCAATGTTTCTCCTTTACATTCTGTGCAAAATTTGCCAGTGACTGCTTCAGAGAATGAAGCGGAATTCGATTTCTCTCCCTCTACTGTTGTTGTTGATGTGCAGATAAGTAATTATTTGGATATTTTGGAAAGAATATCAGATTTCAGGAGTGATCCATTCACTTTCATTGATCTTGAGCTTCCAGCAAATTCCTACAGGGTTGAATGCACCAAAATTCAGAATTTTGAGGAAGGATAAAACTATGCATCTACCATCTCCATGGACCACACTTTTGGATCTGATATGGACTTATTTGGATCTGATATGATCTTATTTGGATTTGATATGATATTATTTGGTTCGAATTTTAATTTCCAAGAGCTTTCAGGCATGCTTGTAGCTGCTCTCACCAATTTTGGTGTGAAAAATCAAGTACCGCAAGTCTTCTTCAAATTTGTTGTTGGGGATTTGATATTAGTTTCCTCTTATGAGATTTCTGATATTGTATTTTGTGATTCATTAGTTATTTATGAAGCTATATCAGATTATGGAGCTCAAGCATTCTCTCTCCACAGTCCCAAGGCTTCTCTACCTTTGATCACATGCTCATCTCCCCACAGAACTAGTAAAGAGGGAGAAATTATGTATCTTCCTGGACACTTGCTCCTAACACTTGGGGCTGATTTTACCACTGATGGTTTGCTGTTCAAGGTTACAGCATATAAGTTGCTTGAGTGTTCCTCACATGGTTCGAATCCTCAAGCAATTTTCCTCTCTTATTAGTTGATTTTAGTTGCTCTACATGGGTCCTGTTTTCATCCAGTAGTTGTCTATGTTCCTGATTTAGTTTAGGACATTATTCTTCTTCCAAAGAGAAATATTCCTCCAGACATAATCATTTATTTTGGATGGAGAAATTCACATTCTAGGCCACAGGATACTTGTGCATAGAAGAACAAGATTGATCCTGATTCTACCTGCTTAGTTTGAGGGGGGGCTTTTTTCCCATGTAGTTTTTGCCCATTTCCTTGTTTGTATTAAGCAATTACTTTTGCATTTTAGCTATAATGGGTGTGTTACCAACTATTTTGTACAATAGTGGAACCTTCCGTTGAGCTGCCAATGATGAACATGATCCGTGTTCATATCCAGTGTATCAGAGGTTCATAATTTTGTGCCTAGCCAATTTTATTTTTTGTTAAAATGACCATGTCCCTTGGGGTTGTTGTAATAAAGTGTGCTAGTAGGGGTTTTGTGCGGCTCAGTCCCCCAAGACTTAATTTTCAACTAAGGTATTCTAGGGAGGGTTTTCTCTTGTCGATTATGCTTTGCATTTAGCCGAGTATAATCGATGATTTTTTCTCTCGCTTCCTCCAAAGATGGACTGCCTGATTTTGAAATTTGGGCCTTGGGGGGTTATTAGAGTCCAACTGTTGAATATGAACCTACTAGACACTAGTTGTATGTTCTATGGTCATTTCCTAAGCCCCGAGATGCATTAAAACATTGTTCGAATTTTTTTTTCGGATGTGTAACACTTTTTTATTTTTATTTTTTGACTATAGAGAAATAATTAAATTTTTCAATTAATTAAACCATTTTTACTGTGGTTTAATTGAAATTTTTCAATTTGTAATAATTAAGTGGTCCAGGGGTTTTTTTTGGCAAATAAAGACTTGTTTTCTAATCCAAAACACTCATTTAACCCATAGACACACTTATCCTAAGTTTCAGACTATCATTTGGCCTTGTAATTAATATTTTCTCAAAAAACCGAAAAAATGAGAAATATTAATTAAAATAATAAAAAATATTAAATTGGAGAAAATCAAAATATCTCCAAAAAAGGCCAAATTTGATTTCATAAAGGGCTAATTAGCTCAGCAGAGAGCATCTATGAAGATTCCAATCACCATAAATCAGGGTCGGGTCAGTATCGGAGCTCTACAAGACACTCTCAGTCAGGGATTGCGCCCTCCTTCAATTGGCACACAGTTTGGGTTATGTGTTGGTTATATGTTGGATGGGTGATAAAACCGAGGAGGGATGAGCCACCTCACCCCCCCTCATTACTCCTGCATCCAGTTACATCTCAGTCAGCTCATGCTTCAACATTCATTCAACTTCCAGCTCCATCCTCAATCCAAGGTTGCGCCTCCCTTCTTCTAGCTCACGTTTTCCATTGTGGGAGACTCGTATTGGTTGGAGGAGTTTCCAATGTTGGGAGTGGGGGGCGCCTTTCCTAGGTGGAGGCCACCTCCCCACTCTTTCCTACCTGAGCCTGCAGTTAACTTCAAATCATCAGTGTCGAGCTCATTCAATCAAGGAAATCATCGTAGTGTGCCTCTTTTGATGCCGAGTTTGACTTAGGGTTTTAGCTTCTCTGTTTTTGTATAAATAAGGGTCTCTTGCTCCCATTTGCAGATGGAGAATTTGAAAGAGAACTCTTCCCATTTTGTAACTAATATTTGTTTAATGGAATAAAAGTGACTTTGGAGGTCCATGCATGCGTTCTTTGTGTTCATGATTTTCATCTTGCGAGGTGATACCTTTCTTACTCTCTTTCTTTGGTAAACATATGATCATTGCTAGCTTAGGAGGGCTATAAATATATCACAATAGGGTATCCATTTAGTGTCTTAATTTTGTTATCTATGCAAGATTAATTTAACATCTGAATTGAATAGGAAGTAATTAGTTATACCATTGTTTTTCAAATGTTTATTTGATTAAGGATTCTAGCATTTGATCTTGTTTGTTGTTGTTTGAGTGTGTGTTCCAGGGATCACCGAAGGAGAAAGCGTTGAAGCTCAACCATTTCTTCATACAAGAGTTTTTAATCTAACATTTTCACCATTGTAGGGTCTACAGAGCGCTTACTTCCAACTCAAAAAACACGACTAAAAGGGGCTCTTTCTTATCCTTCATACATCAAATCAAAATTTAAAACTTTTTCTTGGGTTACAAGATCCACCGTTGTTTCTTCTTTTCCGTCTTCTGTTGCCTCTTTTCCTACACCATTTTCACCTTTCTTGCTTCCTTTTTCTCCCTCAGTGTTTTACCTTTTTTCCACCTTCTTGTCTCTTGCTTCACTACAACAAAAACTGGATTTAGCGTCTCTTTTTGCATCCTTTTTTGCGTCTAGACCATCTTTCAGTGTATTTTTCTTCAATTTTTGGACAAAATGGCACAATTTCACGGGTTGGTGCTATTTTAGGCGTTTTTTGCGTCCTTTCTCTAAATCTGGCGCAAATTGCGGCGTAATTTGCACCGTGTTTTGCACATGGTTATGCACCAGGTTTTGCATCAGGTTTTGCAACAGGTTTTGAGCCTAGTTTTGCACCTAATTTTGCGCCTAGTTTGTACATCTACTCTTTTTGTGCCCCCTTTTACGCCCTCTTTTTCATCCACTTTTGCATCATTTTTTACATCTACTTTTGCATCCACTTCTGCTTCTTTTTTTGCATCCCTCTGTGCGCCAAGTTTTGCATCAAAGTTTACATCCTGTTTTGAGTCTAGTTTTGCATCTCGTTTTGTTTTAGCCATTTTTGCATCCACTTTTGCATCCATTTTTTCATCCACTTTTGCACCCACATTTTCATCCCTTTTTGCATCCTATTTTGCATCCATGTTTACGTCTTTTTTTGCATCCACTTTTGCATCCACTTTTGTTGCGTCCCAATTCACACCCATTTTTGCGCTTACTTTTACACCCACTTTTGCTTCAACTTTTGCATCTACGTTTGCATATTTTTTTGCATCCAATTTTACATCAGTTATTGCATCCCTTATGCATCCATTTTTGCATCCACTTTTGCATCGGGTTTTGCATTGGGTGTTACGACTACTTTTGCATCTACTTTCGCATCCAATTTTGTATCCAATTTTACATCCATGGTTGTATCCACTTTTGCACCACTTTTTTCATCGTGTTTTGCTTCCATGATTGGATCATTTTTTGCATCCACTTTTGCATCACCGTTTGCATCTATTTTTGTTGCACCCCATTATGCACCCACTTTTGCACCTACTTTTGTTGCATCCATGTTTGCATCCTTTTTTGCATCCAGTTTTACACCCAGATGTTGAAGATGAAAATGAGGATAATGATTATGATATTGAGGATGGCTATGATGATGATGATAATGTTGTTGATAATGAGGAGAACGATGACAATGATGATGATGATGATGATGACGATTATGATGATGATGATGATGATGATGATGAGGATAATGGCAATGACGAAATCACCGATGATTATGATGGCAATGAAATGAATGATGATGATGGTGATGATGACAATGACAATGATGATGAATACAATGAGAATGATGATGTTGATCATCTTAAAAAATAAGTTGTTATTTTCATGCATAAATCATGTGTGTCCTCCATGTCCCTTTTCCACTAATCACATATTTTGGGTAGATGTTATTTCTTATTCCAAATGTAATGATGAATAACTCATGAAAATGCCAATAATCGTGATGATGATGATCTCAAGGATAATGGCGATGATGATTATGCCGATGATGATGACTATTGTGATAATCATGATGGAACTAACAAAGATGACGGCGATGATCATCATCATCATCATTTCCATCATCGTCATCATCAAAAACATCATCACTGTCATTGTCATCTAGTTCATCATCGTCATCATTTAAAGCATATGGGCATGTTTACCAATTAAAGCATGCATAACAAGTGAGATTATTCTAAAACACCCCACCAAAGTACAAAATTCAAACCACAATGGAAACATAATATTGAAATTGTTCCCATTTTCTTTCTCCCAACAAAACATGCTTCATTTTAGGGAATTATGTTAAAATACATACATTCATAGTCCATCCATACTATACTTGTAAGAAATATAAATATAATACTTAATAGAATTTATAAAATAGGCAAATATTTTATAAGAACCCTTATGATATATAAACTTCTTTCACCTTAATAACGATAAAATATGTAAATATAATAATAATATATAATTAATATAAATATGTTACTATGGTTCATATGTTAAAAGATTTAATATAAATAAATATATATAGTTCATATGTTATGTGATTTAAAATAATTAAATATATACACATATTATTTACTTATACATTATACAATTTAAAATATAGATTAAAACGTATGAAGTTTCATAGGGAGGAGAAGCAAAACATAATTCCATAAATTTAGGCATTTGTGAGAAAAAACTAGTTTTTTTGCTAATACACAGTTAGGGCTCGTTACGAAGAACATTTTGTATATATTATTCATGTTTGGCAATGTACAGGGGGTTCAAAGTTTGAGAAAAAGAAACAATATTTGTAGTGAAATATTTGTCTGAGCTTAGTAAAACTATCAATGTATAAGTACAAAGTTTTTCAAAGAAGAGATTCATGTGCCAATATTTCTCGGTCTGTGTTTTCCTTTGTAAATGTTTTCTTTCTAAGTTTTCGATTTATATATGTTGTCTACAGCATTTGAATGAAAATATATGATTCACAATTCATCCTCTGATAGGAAGCTTTGATTTCATCCATATTCAAATGTTTTCACCCATTCCTCTAAAGTTAACACAAAATTCATTCTAGCTAATTCTTTGTGTTAGTGGACTGTAATTCTCATATCTGCCACCATTCCTAAATGATTCCACTACCAGTCATTGATAATTCTTATCGATACTCAGCCTTTGAATCCATGCCCATTGATAATTCTTATCGATACTCAGCCTTTGACTCCATGCCCATTGATAATGCTTGTACATTCATCACAAAGAGCATGCCGGGTTATCAAATGCATATGCCAATTCACCACAACCACACCGAATGCAAACTATGTGAAAGGAGGAGCCCACAAGGGATGTTAAAACAAGTACCAAATGCAACCGTGCAGCTGGAAACAAAGTTGTCAAGTGCTACATCATCACCCAGGTGGTGTAAGGAAGCCATATTTGCCCAAATCTCCATAAATTCAGCCTAAAGATAAAAATTATAGAGACACTTTCTGAGGCGTCAAAGACAATAGATAAAACACCCCAAAAAATTGGATATGTGATACAAATTATGTACAGTCCATACAATCTTACAATATGTAAGTATAGTCGTACAATTGGAAGAAATAGTTGCGCAACAAATCTATTGGAAACGTTGCAAATTCCTACTTTGTTTTATTAAATCTCTTATTTAACCTAGAAAAATATTTATATTCCGCTTTAAATCAAAATAAATCTAATTCCCTTGAAATATGAACCTAGCATTTGAATCAAGCAAAATAATGATGTCTTTCTTTGAAACTAGAAATACAATACCTAGTTTCGACTTGTTTGTAAACTCTCCAACTTCTTGATGTGTATCAAATAAAGTCTTTTGGTTATCCATCGAACTTGGTCACTTTTAAGGCACATAGGGGGAATTTATAGTCACCACCCATTTCCCAATATCATTATTTATCTATTGAAATTTGATTATAAAAAATTAGATAGATACTGAAGCCACAATGCACTTAACATGTTTGACAATATCAAATTCTAGGGTAGACAATGCAGTCTACAATAACATCAAATTATATCACTTGAATTTTATAGGAATCAAAAAATGAGAGACAAGCCATATCTAAGATAACCACTTGTATCCGATGCCAAAACAAAATGACACTCATACACGGTAGCCACCATCAAACATAGCATGAAATGCATCTGAAGATGCCAGAAGTGCAACCCTGTGGGCATAAAATCATCTACCTGCATTTAAGCACCATATTGTTTGCATTTGTTAGAGTAAAAATTTAAAACAACATTCTATAATAACTCATTCAATTTTTCTAGAAAGCTTTATCTTAACTTTTCCATAGAAACCAATTCAGACTCCTTTGAGTAGTTATCCCCTTTCAAAGATCTAATGATATGCCATTTACAATAAACTTATTAAATGTGTTATTGCATAACGTCACTCAACTTCCACTAAAAAGGTAACATCTGATAAAGTGTGACTGTTGACATACTGCTCTCCCAAATATACCTGCAAAGTTTTTTAAATATGAACAACAAACACAGATTAAAAGAAATTCATTCCAAAACTAAATTGATCATCTTGTTTATTAGAGTAGAGATACATTAATAATTGATAACCAATCCTCATAAGCAGGAGAGTGTTACTAAAATGATCTGCTTTCTTGCTGATAAATATCATTTGAGAAGTAGCCTACTGAGTGATGAAGCTGCCCTACCTCCCTCTAAACGACGTCACTGGGCTCAGGAAGCTATGTCTGCATGTGTTGAGGCCGCAACTGCTTTAGTGGAGCCAGTGGCAACTGGTGTGACTGGACAGAATGATGCATATAAGATTTCTGTAGATGAAAAATCTTATACTAAATTCTTGGATAATGACAAGAAGTCAGTTAAGGGAAATGATGAATGTGTCAAAATAGACACATTGATCCAAAAAGAAGCAACAGAAACAATAGGTAGTAAGAAACCTGTGGGGTAATTTGATACTTTTAGTAATAGGAATGTCAATAGGTAGTAAGAATGCCAACATATGGTTTGGGAATTTGATACTTTTAGTAATAGCTTCCAACAACAATTAAAGTAGGTGGGTTGGGGTGTCTGAAAAGAAAACGTGAGTAATAGAAAGAATGAACTGTTTTTTTTTTTGCCGTTTTCGTACTGAGAGAAACAAGGTGCAGTCTAAATCCTAGTATGGATGAGATGTGTCATGCTTGTAGTTTATAAATGAAAATGAAACAAAGGTTGAAGTCTGCACAACCATAAATTATAGGAAATGTTGAAATGGAAGGGTAGCAATGAGTTTGAGTTTCATGAGTACGCTAGTGCATCCATCCAAAAATTTACACCATTATTAAAATGCTATATATGCAAAGTAACTAATGGTAAAGATAGAGTTGTGAGGAAAATGGGGTCACAGGCTAGTAAAAACTAAATACAAGACCCTTTAGAGAATGTGAAGACCCTCTTAATTGGCTCATTTATATTTAAGAGGAGTATGCTAACATATGTGGGGACATTCTTCAGTGGACGTTGAATCATTTTAGAGAACGAGAAAATATTCTTAGGCAAGATTCTCCAATAGGGGTTTATTTTTTGAAACAAGTTTATCTTATATCACTTATGAAACTTGTTTAAATCCAAAAATTGAAGATATGGAGAAAAAATTGGGATCTCAAATGTTAGGAAAATGTGACAACTTTTTCAAATTTCGCAGTATAAATGAAATCCTCTCAAGGGAAGCTCTAAAACACAAAGGTATTCAAGGACTTACATGGTGCTCATGTTGCTAGAATAAGTGTAAAGATTGCTCCCACCTTCTCCTTACTTGCGTTTGTGCCATATAAGTATGAGAATAATGGGAGAAATTTGTAAGTTTGGCTAATCCACTAGTGGGAAATGCTAACCAACTATTTTAGAATTGGAGTAGTGGTCAATGGAAGCCTTAAAAGTCTCTATAGCATTTGGAGTATAGCCTCAACATATTCTATATGGACAATTTGGAAGGTCAAGAACACTCTATTTTTTTAAGGAAATATCCTCTCTTGTACACATCCCTTGATTAGAGAAAAACTTGCAACGATTGAATCAATCAAACATTCATAGTCTAAAGCTATCATTTATGAAGATGAATCCAAATTCTTGTAATTATTGGGCCTAGAATATTGACCCTGTCACTCAAATAGGATCTCCTTTCAAATATAATCATGCTCTACTCTCGATGAAGGACGTGCTAAACTCAATTTTGATCGAGCAATGAAAAACAATCTACATATAGCAAGAGTTAGATATCAACTATGTAAACATACTAGTAGGTTTCTTAGGATGAACCTCCAGTTCTTATGATCTTGTTCAAACAACATACATACATTGTTGGCCTCATTAATGGAATGATGCTTGCAAAAGTTTGTAGGCCTAGAAGTATTATAATCATAGGAAATTCACCTCTAATTATCCATTATCTCATTGGGAAGGGAAAGCCTTCATGGTGGGACCACAAATCAATAGTTTGGATGGGTTTTTTTTCTTATCTATGGATTTTAAAAATGCAAGGTTCACTCATGAGTGAAGTGTGAACTAGGTAGAAGATTGGATTACAAATAAGGCAATTCAATCAAAACTCAACATTTATTTGGATCGATAGGTGTTAGATCTCGTAGAGGATTCAAATGGGAAGGCTATAATGTCACTTGAAGTAAACAAATTTCAAGCATCCATCTAGGCACTCTACCTTGTCAATGCCACCAATGATGAAGTCAACTTCACACTAGATTCCCTATCATGTTAATGCACTTAGCTCACACACTTCAATGCCACCAACGATGAAGTTAACTTTCTAGCTTCTGATCATCGTTTCAAAGCACAATTAGCATCTGATATGTAACTACCTCTAACTTCAATTAGAGCCTATATGTAAAAACCTCCAGCCCATTTTCAACTATATTATTGTTATCGCCAGAATTGTGCTAAAGTTCCTCCATCCTCCACCCAACATTGTCACAAACATTCCTAATTTTCTCATTTAAGACACAGTGATCATTGGAGCATATGGGTTCCTTCCCCAGACTCTGTGCAAGATATCCAAGCTCCAACGTCTTACAGAGTAAGTAGTTTTCAAGCTCACACAATGTTAGACATATTTGTTTTCCTTGGATAAGTATCCTTTGTCAATATAACTTTTGTGTGCCTGATAATTTTATCAATATTCTTATTTTGTCTCCAAAATGTCCATCCAATAGAAGTAGGTTTGCAAGACTAAAACCCTGAGATTTTTCCTAATCACCAGAACCATCCACCCATGGCATGTTACCAATAGGGAAGCCATAGGTTACAAGTTCAAATCTGGTTTTGTCCTTCAGGGTTAGAAGCCATTATTGTCAGGATTTATTGATATCTTGTCTTTGCCTGCTTTTATTACATCCTGTCGAGATTTGTCAACCAAAGCTAGTGTGGTAAATTGGATAACCAACAAGGTTTAAATTTTAGTTTAAGTTGGACACCTTTTCTTAATCCCTTAGATGGCATTTTACCCTTTGTGGTATCTACATAATTTGAAGTGCTACTAGTCACAACTTCATTGAGCTTTAGGTCAAACTGTGCAACAATATATTGTTATTTCACCAAGCTTTGAACATCTCTAGAACAAGGAACCTAAAGAGGTATTCATTCTTGATTTTAATTATGGTTTATTATTATTTTTAGACATGAAGTGACATTGTAGAAATGTAAAATGGCACTTTCATCACAAAAACATGCAAAATAATTATAAGAAGACCCTCTTACCGGAAAATTAAAAGAACAAAAAAATATTTTTTTAAACAAATGATAATAGGGAAACGACGGAGATAGATGCCCAATAACTCCCATCCGAAGCAGAGAAGAGAGACAGGTCAAAATTGATACAGAAGGGTTTCGAGGGTTTTGATGCTCTGTAGGGTTTGATACAGAAGGATTTGCAAGCCATCGTCATCATGCTTAGCCGTAGAGCGTTGTGTTCTCTGCTGAGATCATTGGCCTCCTCTGCAAGAGTAGGAGGAAGCGGTGCTGTAGCGGGCAGACGGGGATTCGCAGACAATGCTCCGGCTACTGCTATTGATGCCGCCCATCAAGACTTCATAGCAGCCTGGAAAAAGGTGTCGCCCAACTTGGAGCCTCCGAAGACCCCATTGACATTCATGAAGCCGCGCTCTGTAGTCCCCGGATCCATTCCCACCAAGCTGACTGTCAACTTCGTCTTGCCCTATCAGGTCGAATTGTCATCCAAAGAGGTCAGTTCTCTTCTTCTAAACTTTCCTGTCTTTTTATCTAATAGAGGAGACTGTCTCGTTGATTGACTGGAAAAATGTACAAAACTTATTAATAAAGTACAAAGTGCAGTTCCTTGGCATAGCCGAAAGGCATTTGTTGAAATCAAGATCTTATCCGAGCTATAAGCACAATGTATACTGAAATTTTTTCTATCTTCATCGTTTTCTATACACACAATGTGTGCATTTTTTGCGCTGTAAATCAGAATTGTATATTAATGCAAGACAGAAGTTTTATACATGTGAAAGGCTGCTCGACATAAATAATGCAATATTTCTGCAAAATAACAACATTTACTCTTCAACTTAAACGATCCTTAGGTTGAAATCGATTTCAGTATCAGAGTTTGCTCCGTGCCGCCCTCGACACGGGGGGTTAGTGATCTCGATCTGAAGTTTTTGCACCATCGTGGATCCAGCATTGTACTTTTCGTGGATTCGGCATTGGAAAAATATCTATTTTCTAGCCTTTCTAACATGGACCCTCCGATACCTCTTCCGCTTTCAATATGTTCTGTCTGTTGCAATCTGCCCTGTAGCAATTCGTCCATCCGGGTGTTTTGTTGCATTTTTCCGGTAGTTGTTGCTCGTCACTCAGTCAGTCGATGATATCGTTGGGTCTCTGACCAGGTTTTTATGCCACAGTTTCCAT
The DNA here is from genome assembly GCA_001517045.1 of Pseudotsuga menziesii. Classification (NCBI taxonomy): domain Eukaryota; kingdom Viridiplantae; phylum Streptophyta; class Pinopsida; order Pinales; family Pinaceae; genus Pseudotsuga; species Pseudotsuga menziesii. The sequence goes on along the minus strand of LPNX011152583.1, from coordinate 54,097 downwards.
ATAACCTCAGAGAGAGGTTTGATTTCACATTATTTTCTGAAGTTTGCTCTAAAAAGCTTGCAGGTTAGTTAGAATTCGATTGCTTCCCATTCCAGTTTCTGCTCTGCCTGGGTTTCCTTTTGCTGCCCTATCATGTGTTGCACTGCAAAATCCCCTTAATGTTTAAATGAAGGGCCAGGGGAGGTCTAAATGAATATTTCATAAAACGCTATACTTGCTAAGGTTTGCAATAGGTAGAAGCTTAGTGCCCTTGACTAGGGGAAAAGCTTAGTGAAGAATGACCTACCTTTAAAAGAGCTTGGGGAACCTACCTTTAAAAGAGCTTGGGGAAGTTTTCTTCCAGCCTATGAAAATGCTTTCCCCACTGAAACAGTGAAAAGAGGATCAAGAGATGAAATTAAATGCTGTCCAGAGGGACCTTGTAGAGATCCTAAGTGTTCTTACAGTGAAAGAATAGATGATTAATTCCTCCGAATAGCATAGGGAACATCTTGAAGGGATTATGATTCCTTCCTTGATTCTTCCTCCGAATGGCATAGGGAACATCTTGAAGGGCTTATGATTACTTTCTCTTGAACTTTTAGGCATTAAAAGCTTTTTATGAGCCAGTATCCAGAAGAACGCATTAGCCTTTGGAAGCAGAAACGAGCACCATTTTGACTTCCAATTTACTTGGGGAACTGACCGAGGAGGGAGTCCTACCTTTGACTTTGAATGTGATTATTGTATAGATACTAGAGTCTGGAAGAAGAAGTTTATCCCCAGATCAAATGATTTTGGAGGTCTTGAGAGAGCTGACCCAACAAGGAAATTAAGTCCTGTAGAAGGAAAGTTAGACTTGTTATGACTTAAGTCTGATATGGCTTTAATTCCTTTTCCATGGAGACAGGTCAGGATATTTCTGAGTTCAGGGATGTTTTTCAGAGACTGATTACCTAGAATGTTATCTTCTCTGTTATGAATGTTTTATTAAAAATAGGGATTCCAAGAGAAATGACTGAGTTTTTCAAGTTACCCCATATTGCTGAGCCTGTTTCCCAAACATTATAGTGCATTTTAGATGGATCTTTCCCTTCGAAGTAGCCAAACTATTGCAAACTTCCACCATATTTGTTAGGACATTTAATCATATTTCACGCTGGATTAGCTGTGAGATCTTTTCCTACATCCAGGAGGTTCTTGATCAGGCTTCCCTTGCTTGGAGGCAGCTGGATCCTTTCCCCAGATACTCATTGGAACTCTTCTCTGGATGAATGTTTCCCCCCTACAATAAAAAATTTCTGTAAGACTTTCTCCAATCCTTCGATAAATGAAGCAGTTGTAGATAGATTAGAATATCGGTAATCAGGGAAGCTCGATACAGTTGACTTGATCAGAACCTTTCTAGCCTGGAGGTTTAACCAAGTTGAGTTTGACAAAGATATGTGTTTGTGATCTTGGCCAAAATAGGATTCCAAGATGAAGCCTTGTGTTGATCAAAATAAAGAGTATTTCCCAGACAAGATAACAAAATGATATTAATGCCTAATGAATGACCACAATAGTAGGTCAATGGGACTTGAAATTACATCTAATGTAACTACATGGTGGGATTGCAAAAGCAGCTCCGATTGAAAATCAAACAAGAGCAATGAAAGAACTATGCATTTAGCTAAAAGAATTCCAATAATACATAATAGGTTCCGAAACAAAGCTATGACAATACAAAAAGAGGATGTCAAGGTGTGCTGGAACCAGAGGCTGAGACTGAAGGGGAGAGAGAGGAGAGAAGAAGTTCCCTCCCATCAGTCATTAATAACTGTGAATGGACTGTTGCACTTCTGATAATGGTGCCTGGAGAGTACCTGGGGCTGAGGGGGCCTGAGTGAAATCTTTTGTAAAGCCCTAGAGTGAGGAGGTCTGTCACCCCTAACATCTAAGGCCCGTGGGAAGAATCTCTAAAAGATAGGAGAAGGCCTCTTGACTATTCCCAAACCCAAGAGTTGAGAGATTCTAGTCACTGTTTGTAGAGGAGTGTTTGTAGAGGAGTGTTTGGGAACTCAGGCCAAGGGGGGAGGAACTGATTGCTCATCCTAGTTTTCCAGTTGTTCTCGGTTCTTCTATAAAGGATAACTGATCCTTTTTAATTATGTGCCAACCTCTTTAATAGAATTTTGCTGAAAACCATCTGGACCATGGGGCTTTATCTGAGTTCAACTTAGAACACTTTTCTATAAAGATTAACTTGTCCAAGATTAAGTGATATGATTCCCGAAATAAAAGCGAGATGCTTTCTAAAAGTTTAACTAGGGCCTTCTCCCTATTATTGCAAGTTTTTTGTATAGAGTGTTTTTAATGTTGGTAAGCAGCTTTTTGATTTTCGATAAGTCTTTAATTCCTGAGCCATCTTCTTGAGTTATTTCTATATTGTCTTGCATTCTTCTTGCATTTGTCATCCTGTGGAAGAATCTGGTATTTTTGTCTCTCCATTTTAACTAGATACACCTAAAATTCGGTCCTCTGGGGTTTTCTTTTAAGTTTTATGCTTTATAAAGTTTTTACTTTATTCATCTAACTGACCTCTTAATTTTCTGAATAACCCTCTAAATCAAAAAGCTTTTCAGTATCCTCTGTTTTAGCTGTGCAACGTTTTTTCTGTTGTGAAGAATTTGGAGAATTGGTTTTGATCCAACGCTTTATGTCTTTATTAAGTCTCTTAATTCAATTACCCATGTGTAGGAGGCTGGGTGGGGCCCAAATACAATTTTTGGTCAACCTGATGGTTAATTATGAAAATGTCATTTTTCTTGGCTAGACACACCATACGAAGAAAAACTAGTTTTGGTAGTTGAGATTTAGTGTTATCTTGTGAGCAATTGAATTTTCTTAGTGGATAAATATGATGTCAATACTTAAATATATTGATTATGAGTGCATGTGTTTTCCAAGTATCTTGATTTTTGGAGTTGCTCCTAAATTGGGTGGTGTTGTTGCAGATAAAAAACAAATGTATTGCCTCCATCACACAACTATCTTACCTAGAGAATTTTGTATCGGTTGGTTGTGTTTGTGTAGATGACGAAGGCCTTACTTTGCTCAAGAATGGTTGCAAATCACTGCAGGTATTTAACATATCAATTTGTCATTGTCAGTATCCAGCTAGTTCTTTCATGACAAAATTATATGGTGCTTTTTCCCTGTGGATTTTCAAGCTCAGTGAATGCTTTAAAATGCTGTATACAAGACTTATAAAATTACTGTGTTTTTTAGAATATTGGGTTTGGGTAACATTCTAATGTCGTCCAATGGCCTATGGTTGAATGGTGTGTGGAAACTATTGATACTAGATTTATGCATGTAGGATTTACTTCATTCAACATTGTATTATTTGGGTACAGAGTTGTTTATTTGGCATACACTTTCATCTTGTAGATTGGATGTGAGTTGGGCTTTTTTGGAAACTGTTGATACTAGATTTATGCATGTAGGATTTACTTCATTCAACATTGTATTATTTGGGTACAGAGTTGTTTATTTGGCATACACTTTCATCTTGTAGACTGGATGTGAGTTGGGATTTTTTGGAAACTGTTGATACTAGATTTATGCATGTAGGATTTACTTCATTCAACATTGTATTATTTGGGTACAGAGTTGTTTATTTGGCATATTGTTGCTCACTGCTCAAACCTTCAAGAGCTTGATTTATATAGGTATACATCCTCTTTTGAGGATATTATCTCATGCTTTCAGCATCATTCATGAGCTAGTGTAAGTTTTGGACATTTGTTATTTGGGTATTTGACTGGAAGTGATTTTTTAATAACCTGAACATGTGTTTTTCAGACTAATCATGGATATTTCCATGTCAGGTCTGTGAGAATTGGTGATACTGGATTACCTACAGCTGATTGAGCAGTATATCCTAGCAGAATTTTTTCCAGCCATGAAGCCAAAGAAGATGAATCCATCAATAAGAACTTTTCTTGCAAGGTGTGTTTCAAGTTAATATAACTCAAATCACCTGTTAAAATATTAACAAACAACTGTAGCACCTTCATATTCACTGACTCATTATGGAATCCATCCAAAGAATCAATTAAAGGCAAAAAGTTACCATTGCCTCCAAGAAATTCCTGGAACTTGTTGGATTGGTTCAACATCAATGAGTCCTCAGTTTTCTCCAAATAAAACTTAAGCAAAATGACTTTACTAGGATCTGTTCTCAGGCATTCCACCATATCAATTGCACTTGTAAGTAGAC
>LPNX011152583.1:0-46839 GCA_001517045.1 Pseudotsuga menziesii | reverse complement strand
CATCCCTTATTCTTTGTCCATATCAAGTTTAGGTTATTAGGTATGCATCGATACATTATGTTGTTCTCTAAGACCCTTTTGCGGACCACTTTAATAGATTGTGTAATTGTTTAGGATATTTTGTTGCCTGAGCACGGTAGATTTTTTTTCTTATTAGTGTGTTTGAAAAAATAAATTGGATTTTAAGCATGTTTGTCTTTGGATCTTATTGTCTTTTATTAGAATTACAAATGATGAAATCTATGTGTTAATATTGCTCCTCTTCCTGATTCTTAAAGGGTGCTAGCTCAATGGAAGAGCACCTGTTTTACAAGCAGGAGATTGGTGGTTCGATTCCTCCATGCCCTAATGATATTGCAATGTATTTCTAAATGTAAAAAATGTAGTAGTGCAAGATGGATGCAATATTAGACGCAATACTAAATGCAAAACATGATGTAAAAGTGGACGTCACACCAAACACAAAAGTGGATGCAAAATTCGACCTTATGTCAGACACAAATGTGGACACAAAAATGGATGTCACACTAAACAAAAAATTGGATGCAAAAAGAGACTCAACACTAGACACAATTAATGACTCAAAACTAGATGTAATAATATGTCCAAAACTAGATGCAACAATAGATGGAAAAGTGGATTCCTAACTAGATGTAAAATTGGACATTAAATTGAGCACAAAATATGGTGTATCGATGGACATAAAACTAGGCGTAACACCAGGTGCAAAACTGGAAGCAACATTTGGCGCAAACAAAAACTTAAAACGAGACACAATTTTAGATGCAAGACGGGACAAAACATTGGATGTAAAACTAGACGTAATATTGAATGCAAGATGGGATGCAACATTGGACACACAACTAGATGCAATATTAGATACAAACATGGGCGCACAACTAGGCACAACACTAGGCGCAACACTGGGTGCAAAATTGGGCTCAGACATAGATGCAAAAAGAGACATCAACTAGGATGCAACACTAGGTGCAAACCTAGATGCAAAATATGACGTAAAACGAGATGAAACATTTGGCACAAACATGGATACAAAAAAAGACATAAAACAAGATACAAAATTAGATGCAAATGGGGATGCAACATTATAAGTAAATTTGGATGCAAAATTAGACACAATATTGGGCCTAAAATTGGATGCAAACCTAGATGTAGAATTGGACACATAATTTTATGTAAAACATGGTGCAAAATTGGGAGTAAGACTCGATGAAAAACTAGGAGCAAAATAAGATGCAACATTGGATGCAAAAATGAGCTTGAAACTGGGTGCAAACAAAGATGTAACAAAGGACGCAAAAAAAGATGTAATAAAAGTTGAAAAATTGGGCGCAAATAAAGGCGTAACATTAGATACACAAAATTGGGCGTTTAAATGGACGCAAAAATGGATGTTAAAAAGGACGGAAAAAAAGATGCAATAGACGGCGTTTTACGAAAATGTACAATAGCGCCAGGTTTAGCATCGGATTGTTCACCACAATTGGGAAAAAATTACACTAAAATCCGGCGCTAAATTCGACGCTAAATCCAGTTTTTGTTGTAGTGCTTTTTAGCCCACTTTCTTCACTCTTCGTTGCCTCTTTTCTTCAATTTTTTGCAGCCAACTTTCATCTTGTTGGCTGCTCTCTTTTTCCTTTTGTTTGCATCCATCTTTCTTTCTGTTTAGCTGTCCCATTCCCCCATATTTTGCAGCGAACTTTTCTCCTTGTTGGCTGCCCTCTTTCTCCATCATTTTCAGCCACTTTTGGCACTTTTTGCAACCACTTTTTGGCACTTTTTGAGCCTTCTTTCTTCACTTTTTTTGAAGCCATCTTTCTCTCTGTTTGGCTGCCCCTTTCTTCATTTCTTGTAGCCATCTCACTCCTTCGTTGGCTGCCCCGTTTCTTCATAATATTCAACCTTTTCTCACTCTTTGATGCATGCAATTTTTTCCTAGTTTTACTTCAAAAAAGACTAAAAAATTGCTTTTAAAAAGAGTAATTTTGTACTTAGAATAATTTCATTTTTCTTTGGCATCTAGATTAGTTTGGTTTTTTAACAAATAATGGGTGCATTAGTGTTTGTCTCTTTTGTGTAGGTAACGAGGAGTGGACCAAGAAACAAGTCAAAGACTTGAGGAGATTGAAGAAAAATTGCAAAAAACCAAGAAAAACCCAAAACACATCCTTTGTAAAAAGCCATTAAGGCTTCATTATTTCTCAAGCTTTCTTTTCTAGGGTTAAAATCCCAAATATGATAAATCATTAATAAAAAAGGCTAGTGGGGTCAAGCTTCCCACGTTTTTCTTACTTCCCCTATTTGTGGGGGAAGTGTGTCTTGTGGCGTTTGTTTATCTTTGCTTAGCTTAGTTTGCTTCATTAGACTTAGTTTTTACTCTTACTAATTGCTAGATTTGATCTCATCATTTGCATGCTATCTATTTCATGGCTCTTTTGCTCTTTCATCAATTAAATCATAAAAGGAACCTAAAGTCTCTTGAACTTGTCATAAGACAAGCCAAGAGCACTCTCTATCAGAGAGCATTGTTGCATTGCATTCTTATATTAGATTAGATAAGACTATTGAATCTCACCATAAGATGGATCAAGAGCACTCTCTGTCAGAGAGATTTGTCTGCTAATAAAATTTGCAACTCACATTCTCCCCTAAAATCAGAATTTACTATTTTTACAGTGTGTATGCTCTACCCGTTCGGGATACCCGGAAGCTCTGTAACTTTCTAATTCACACATTTAATTCCAATTACAATCTTAATAAAATTTACCACCCCATAACCAACAAACCGATGTTGCACGCGATAATATTCTAAGTGGGAAAATCTTTACTGGGGGCGCTGGGTAGCCCTCCTCATTTGCAGTGGCTAGAAAGTTATTGAATGCTTCGCTGCAAACTAGACGGTCCAACATGTCTTCGAACAAGGCCACTTAGAATATTACCAGTTAGATTTCCAGTACCTTGCGTACCGGTTGGAAATTGCCCTCACCTAATAAACAAGATCATCTTAAAAATACACAATAAAACTGACGAAGAGCATTTGCAAAACGATCTCACGAATATCATCAAGACTTGTATCTCAGCATTCCCAGCACTATTTGACTCCATTTTAGCACTAGTCTTTTAATTCTTTCGCATGATCTAATTCGGACCATTTTTCATTTTTATTATAAATATCTTATGTTGTGGATGCTTTAATTTCAGTTTTGTTATGCAATTTATCTCGTGTTTTGCAAACAACAACTTGGATTGCTTATTTTATTATTGTGTATCTCAAAACAATTGCTAAACAACACTAATTCACATCTTCACAAAAAAAAAACATTGTAACAACAAGAGCCTTAGACAACTCTTTTTTAGGGACTAAACCCCTTGGATTCATTAGGAGTTAGCCTAAATGGAGGAGTTGGGATCAGGTGATAGCACCTAGTTGTTTGCTTGTTGTTAAACCAAAATCCTGTCACCATCATGTGATAAGACATTTGACATACCTAATTGCCCTAAATCCTAGCTTCTGGAGTGGAATCTAAATGGTTTTTCATCAATCTTTCATACAAATTCCCAACATTGCGCATACCCATTTATCCAAGAGCGGTACCCCTGTTCGCACCGCCCATCATCTATTTCCCATAAGCCGTGCCACCGCTTATTGTCCTTGGTCCATAAGCAGTTATTACCAGAACCGCTCTGTCATCGAAGGAGAAATGCGGTACCCTGGGTAAAAAGGGAAAAAGAGAATTTTCTCGAGGCTTCTAGATGATAAGCCTCGTGTCTTGCCTTATCCCTACTGCTGTGGGTTGGTTGAGCTCGAGATCCCTCATCCTAGGATCTTATAGGCCACCTCACCCACTAATTTCTCAACCATCTCTATCCATTAAAGCTCTATAAATAAGAGCTCATAGCCATGGTTGAAGAGAGAACACTTGAGGTATTGTTATGCTATTGGATTTACCATTGGCCCAAGATCATTTGGAGAGAGCATAGAGAGCTAGAGTCGGAGCTTTCGGGGATGAGAATGTCTGGTTTCATGGAGATGCATGTCAACACTAAGGCTTGGTTGTAAACTTCTTCATATTCTTTAATGCAAGTTGATTTCTGTCCCACATATGTTGTTGTTGTTGTGTTTTCACATATATGTTGCTAGATTCCTTAGTCACTAGCATAGATTATTAGATCATATTATGGTTGCTTTGATCAGTTTCGTGTTGAGCTTGATTGCAGGTACACAGGTGGAATATCAAAGCCTCGTATTCCAGATATCTACAACGTCTAGGGAGAGTCTTCAACCTCTGTCCTCTATTTGTTCTGGATCTGAACCATTTAGACCAGTGGAACACCTTGCTGTCCGCATGAGGTGAAATATTCCAGCTAACAAATCTAACGACTTCACTGGGGAATAGATATATGTATCAGTTGTTCTGATCTTCCTCAGTTCTGCAACTCTTGTCTGAATCCAGGCTCCTTCTCCAACTCTCTTCAGTCAGATCTACTTTCTGACTTGATCTATTTGGGTTTGAAACTTCCAGATCTGTTCAGATCTGAGTCATCTCGACCTTTTATGCTCTATTTTCATACTCAATTCAACAGTATTTGCCTTGATCTAGCCTTTTTCTAACTTGATCTTTCATTCTCCTTGTGTTTTGGATCTATTCAGGGAACCACACATGTTCTGTTGGCAAGAAGCGGTGCCACCGCCTGAGTCAAGTTAGCCATAAGCGGTGCCACCGCCTGAATCCAGTGAGCAAGGAGCGGTTCTACCTCAAAGTCGCCTGTCAGCAGCTTCATCTGTGCGGTGACAGGTAGGCCCTGTTCAGACTTTGTATTTTGATTTTTGTGTGTTTTTGGCTTACTTTTTGATGAAAAAGAAGTGTACTTTTGAAAAAAAATGCCCCCTCACGGCCATGAATTGTATATTCTGCAGTAGCTTTGATTGTTGTTTTCTTTCTGCATTCAAAGAGAGTTTTTATTTCTTGCATTAGATTTTGTGTTCTTTTCTTTACTTGAAACCTCTTGCCCTTTTCTGTAGATATTATTCATTGGAATTGGAAATATACATTTCATTTTCTTGAGTAGGCTTTGGTTTGTTTTGGACTTAGAATGCATGAGTGATCCATGTTGTTTTGAGTCTTTCTTTTCTTGGGTGATTCTTGTTTCCTTTTGCATGCTGATTCTTTAGTGCTTGGTAGGAAAGGTTGGTTCTTCATTTCCTTGTCTGTTTCAAAGAAAAGTTTTAGTTTTCTCTCTCTTTTGCTTTCTTCGCAAGCATGTTAATTGATTTCCTTCTTGTTTTATGCATGATTGTTTGAAATTCTAGATCTTACTTTCATTGAGAAGAAACATCTATTTTCAACTTTGCGTGCATTAGAGTTAGATTTGTTTGGAAAAGTTAGTGAAATCATCTTTCCATTGAGTTTTTATGCGTCTTTTTCAAGCATGAAAAAAGATAGGAAACATTTCTGGTTTATTTATGTTAAATGTTCTCTAGATCTCTTTTTTATTTGCTTTGAGGATTGTTTGGGGTGCATTGATATTTCACTTTCCGTTTGAAAAGATAGAATTGCATTTGCATTTGGGTGTACATTTTTGGGAAGAAAAGTAAATCTCTCTCCCTCTCTTAGGTAGAATTTCATTGAAGAGGAAAACTTGCATTATCATATAGATCAAAGTGCATCTTCTTTAATTTCAAGTTTTCACTCCATGGTTCCACCTAAACGCACAAGATAAAATTAACGGTAGTACTAGGTTAAAACTTTTAGCAATTTGAGTGATAGGTTAGAGACGTGTTTGGGCATCGTAAAACGTAGGAGCTGTCGTTACTTGTCCGCATTACATCCCGGGACTCGCCCGGTTCTTCCACTTATCGTCGGTATATCGAACGGCCTTTCATGTACCCTTGACATATATAGAAAGGTACTTCACGTACTTGATTGTATATCGGAAGGCCCCTTGTGTACGGTTATGCATTAGACAACACTACTACCGATCTGAGCTCCCTCGTACCTTGCGTATATCAGGAGACCCTTTTAGGAATCCTCAAACCATAGGAGTTATCCTTTTGGCCTGTCCTGTGAGATTCCTGACTCTTGTCCACTCCTTTCACATGTGTGCTTGTTGCTTTTAGTTTGAGTAGTACTTGCTTGTGCGTGGTAGTTAGGGGGATGTTACAGAGTTTAGAGATGGCATCCTCATTTGGGACTACCACTCAAGAGGTCCCTTTCCAAGGTGTGCCTTTTGCATTCCCTCCAAGTGAAGGTATTGGTCCTCCCTTTATTGCCACTCTAAATCTTCCTGGATTAACTATAGGATTACCGGTCTGGATTTTTAATCTGGTAATTTTTGTTACACATAATGTCTCAAATGTCACCTCTCCTATGCGAGAGGGTCGACCTCAACCTAATCCCATTCCTTCTTCGCCGGTTGTGGCTCCATCTCTTTCTTATTCTTCGCTTGACCAAAGCTCTATGGTTAGTATTCAGGTGGATAAGAATAAGAAGAAAGTAAAGGGTAAAAAGAAGAAGGATAAGAAAGAGAAAAAACAACAACCATCTACTCTTGATGGTGCTCGTTCTAAGAGAACACTTGGAAAACCCAAGTTCCCTTGTAAGCTTTGCATGGGGGACCACCTTCTTAAGGAGTGTCCCAGTCTCTCCTGTGTACAAGAAGAGTGGTATAAAAGATCCAAACGGTCTATGTCATCAACCTCTGATCATCATGTTGATGATACTCCCTCAACCAGTGACCCATTGGTAAAAGGTCGTAAGGGTAAAGTCTTGTATCCTTGTTTGATATGCAAGGCTATGCATTGTACTTTTCTTTGTCCAAGCATGGATGAAGCTTCGCGTTGGTTGGAAAATATTACTGATCATCAAAAGGTGATTCGAACAAGTGATAGTAAGTTATCCCTCAATCCCCCACTGGTTGACCAAGTGGTCGATTCAGATTTGTCTGTGGTTGATCCCACTCTTCCTTTGGAGAGTGAAGTTAAAGTGGTGGAGTCGGTGTCATTTCCAACCAATGCCGCTCTTTCATCAGAGAGTGTTAAGAATGAAGTAGTCTCTTTGAACAAATCTTCGTCTTGTTCTTCTCTTCCAGTAGAGAATGAACTCAAACCTACTGAAGTTTTTATGCTTTGTTCTGATTGTTCTCGACAAGAGGAAATTTTGTCTGTTTCGACAGAACCCTCTTTGAGTAGTGAGGTTATTTCCTTTGACTGGAGTAACCTAACAGAGTCTCGTCTTCATTTGAGTGTTCCTTTCCAGATAGTTGTGAATGTTACTGCTAGGCAGATACTTCGCACTATTGTTGATGAAGGGGCTTATATTAGTATTCTATCCTCAACTGCTTGGCAAGCTTTAGGTTCTCCTTAGCTTGTGCCATCCACCGATCAGATACTGGCTTTTAATCGAAGGCCTACTACACCTTTAGGGATCCTTCCTTATTTTCCTATTACATTAGGAGGGAAAAATGTCTGCATTGATGTTATGGTGGTCCAAGGTCCTTCAGATTTTAATCTTCTCCTTGGACGTGATTATTTTTATGCCATGAAAGCTGTAGTGTCAGCTGTAGTGTCCACACTCTTTAGAGTTATGCATTTTCCCCATGATGGGAATATTGTGACCATTGATCAGCTTTCCTTTGTTACACCTGACCATCGCATCACTCCAAGTAGTCAGACTGGCCTGAATGTGCCACATGTTCTTGTGGTTCCTTCTCCTTCTTCTAGTTAGCTTCTTCCCATCGTAGGTAAAATGGGGGGCATGGCTCTAGTATATGGACATCATAATGGAGCTAAGCCACTAGCTTTTTAGGTAATGGGGGAAACCTACCAACCTCTGGATATCATGTTGGGTGAAACCATGTGTAGAGCATAGTTTACGCTTTTGGTTTCAAGCTTGCATAAAAATGAAACCATGTGGAGAGCATAGTTTACTTTTAGTTTCAAGCTTGTTAAAAAATAAAACCACTCCTTAAGCATAGTTTATGCTTTTGGTTTCAAGCTTGCATAAAAATGAAACCATGTCGAGAGCATAGTTTACGCTTCTGGTTTCAAGCTCGTTAAAAAAAAAACCACTCCTTAAGCATAGTTTACGCTTTTGGTTTCAAGCTTGCATAAAAATGGAACCATGTCTAGAGCATAGTTTATGCTTTTGGTTTCAAGCTCGTTAAAAAATAAAACCACTCCTTAAGCATAGTTTATGATTTTGGTTTTCAGCTTGCATAAAAATGAAACCATGTCTAGAGCATAGTTTACTTTTGGTTTCAAGCTCGTTAAAAAATAAAACCACTCCTTAAGCATAATTTACGCTTTTGGTTTCAAGCTTGCATAAAAATGAAACCATGTTCTTAGCAAAGTTCCCATTCTATGTCAAGCTCGTTAAAAACTGAAATGGATCTCCTCAAGCATAGTTTACCTTTTGGTTTTAAGCTTGCATAAAAATGAAATCATGTTCCAAGCATAGTTACCTTCTGTTTCAAGCTTGCGTAAAAATGAAACAGATCCCCTTCCCTTGAGTTGAGTCTTCACTTTAGTGTTAGAACTTGAACCTTCTTTTCACTTGCCTGATTCTCGTTCTTCCTACCCCCCTGGTGAACATTTTCACATTAGTAACCAGGTTTTTAGGTTGGGTATGGAATAAGAATCGTTAAATGAAACGAAGCTTGGGGGGCATGTCGAGCCCCTAGCAACCATGTTAGGGGTAGGCTTCGCTAGCAATCATGCTGGGGGTAAGATTCCAGCCTCTGTATATCATGTTACTGGGATTTTTCAAGCATAGTTTACCCATTGGTTTCAAGCTTGCGTAAAAATGAAACCAATCTTTGAGCATTCTTTTAACTGATCTTCGAGCTCGTTAAAAACAGTGAGTTGAGCTTACTTTTCATTTTTCGTGCTCTGGTTAAAACATGAAAAGTGGTTTGAGCTTAGGTTCTTACTTTTTCGTGCTTTGGATTCAAACATGAAAAAAGGTTAATAGAGTCCTCTTTAAGCTATTTTCGGACTCTTAAAATGTGAAAAGATAGTCAAGCGATCTTGTCTTCTTCATGCTCGTTAAAGTATTTGAAGAGGCGTCTATCCGACGGTAGGTTATCTCTTTTTCGGTTCGGATAGGACTATTTACGAAAAAGGAACACTCCATCGAATCATGACTGGAAGAGTTCTCTAAGGTATGGTTTTATACTTTTTTTCAGACCTTAGAGACTAAATCATACGAAAAAGGACCCTTTGGAGTTTTCTTCCATATTCATTCAGAGTCTCTAAACATGAACGATATCGAGTTTTCTTTCAGTGGACTCGTTAAATTAAACATTGAGAGACCCGTTTTGGGAATGAACCCCTCCTCTCCCAGGTTCGTAAAACATATGATATTGGACTTGTCTTCTGACAAGCTATATCGATTGTTTGTTACCCTCCTTGAACTCGTAAAACTGAAAAGAGGCACTCATCAATCATGATGGGGGAAATGGGAAGGGAATCATTTTGCAAATAATGGCAGTTGTTTGTCCTTACCTTTGAACATGGCACTTGTCTGCACAATCATGTCAATCAATTGGGTATTCAGCTGATCTCCGCAATGATCCACTTTCATGAGTCATGTCAATCCTTTAAGTCTTTCAAAAGAATGCATTGTCCATTGTCACATTGTGTGTATATCCTGTCTAGTCATGCTACCAAGTCATTTTGTCGTGCCACCTGATGTTCAAGGAGAATTTGAAGAAGTTTTACCTCTTCAGTCTACATAGTATTTGTGTCAGTATCTTTGAGTTAGTCATATGGTTACTACATTCACATCATTCCAGAACTATGTTCCGAGTTTTGTGTCGTCGATGTGGGACTCATCATGGCCCTCCTTCGACGAGACTATTCCCATCGACATCAGCTCATTATCCAGGAAATAGTCTTAGAAACAATATTTAGTACCTTGAGATCTGTATGCCTTAATGATAGTTTCTCTCACTGTCAATATAGGTTCACATCATTGACCTTTTATCGATAGAATCGTCTAAGTGTTCGACATCAAGACATCTATTCGCACTCAGTAGATTGTACTAAGGTACCTTGGGAATCATTGACATTAATGGTGATCTCCCTCGCACTTGTTAATGGTTCATATAATTGACCGATAATCAAGTGGTTTCTACCATGTTCAACTTTAGATCATTGTAATCACATGGATAGAATCGTACTTTGTGGAAGACGAGACAAAGACCCTGGGTATTTGTTTAAAAGCGCTCATTGCTTTTTCCCCAGGTTGTGATGGAGTTTTGTATATCCAGCATGGATCCACATTTGTATGGTCGTGGCTATGCTCAAGTTTGCGTCTTATGACATAGATCTATGTTGTATGTCTGGTAGCTATGTCCATGTTTGAGTCCTCTATCACATGGATCTACGTTGTATTTTAGTAGCCATGCTTGTTTATTCCTCTCATGGATCTGTCTTGTATTGGTTTGCAGCTATGAGTTTGGTTACTTATGTCTATGAGTCAACATACTGATGTACTACAGATGCCTACTTGACAACATGCTCTGATCGAGCCGACATTTTCATCTCTTGGCAACAACTTGTTCTCAAAGCTCTCGTTTATCGTATCCCTCTAAGACTCATGCTTTGGGGGGCATTCTGTTATACCAAAATCCTGTCACCATCATGTGATAAGACATTTGACATACCTACTTGCCCTGAATCCCAGCTTCTGGAGTGGAAACTAAATGGTTTTTCATTAATCTTTCATACAAATCCCCAGCACCGCGCATGCCCCTTTATCCAGGAGACGTGGTACCCCTGTTTTCACTACCCATCATCTGTTGCCCATAAGCGGTGCCACTGCTTATTGTCCTTGGTCCGTAAGCGGTTATTACTAGAACCGCTCTATCATAGAAGGAGAAACGCGGTACCCTGGGTAAAAAGGGAAAAAGAGAAGTTTCTCGAGGCTTCTAGATGATAAGCCTCGTGTCTTGCCTTATCCCTACTGATGTGGGTTGGTTGAGCTCGAGATCCCTCATCCTAGGATCTTAGAGGCCACCTCACCCACTAATTTCTCAACCATCTCTATCCATTAAAGCCCTATAAATAAGAGCTCATAGCCATGTTTGAAGAGAGAACACTTGAGGTATTGTTATGTTGTTGGATTGACCATTGGCCCAAGATCATTTGGAGAGAGCATAGAGAGCTAGAGTCAGAGCTTTAGGGGATGAGAATGTCTGGTTTCATGGAGATGCATGTCAACACTAAGGCTTGGTTGTAAACTTCTTCATATTCTCTAATGAAGTTGATTTCTGTCCCACATATGTTGTTGTTGTTGTGATTTCACATATATGTTGCTAGATTCCTTAGTCACTAACATAGATTAGTAGATTATATTCGGGTTGCTTTGATCTGTTTCATGTTGAGCTTGATTGCAGGTACATAGGTGGACTATCAAAGCCTTGTATTCCAGATATCTACAGTGTCTAGGGAGAGTCTTCAACCTTTGTCCTCTATTTGTTCTGGATCTGAACCATTCAGACCAGTGGAACACCTTGCTGTCCGCAGGAGGTGAAATATTCCAACTAACACTTGCCCCCAAGGCCACACCTTTCCCACTTGAGAAACAACAGTACAAAATATTTATGTTGATGGTGTGCATTCGACGGACAACAGGGTAACCTATGGTCTTAGTTACCAGGGCCCACAAATTTTCCAAGTTAGCATTCAAGGGGGTGTTAGGATTATAATCCTCACATGTCCAATTTGGTCAATTATGCCTAAAATAGGAGTCTTTTCAGTCATTATTGAGTCACTAGTTCCATTGGGTCCACATGGCCTAATTGGACCACATGTACTAGTTACTAGAGTGTGGGGAACACTAATTGAGGCTAACTGCCACTGATTGCACTTGCATGCATCAGTTTAGGCACCTCCTAGATCAATCCCTACAATTTAGGAGCCATTGGGAGTGCTGGCACCAACCTCCTTTAGTTGAGTTCAGTTGGTGACTAGTTATGAGTCAGTTACATTCAGTTAGCACTAGTCTTTGCATGGCTGCATGTGGGCATACGCATTTCCTCACCCACCACATTTAGTTAGACTAGTTAACTGATTCTAACTGATTGAGGCATTGATTTAGACAACTAGAGCTAGCTAGTTAAAGCTCCGATAGTGGCTTGGACACATCTTGTTATCCATTCAGTTAGTTTGAGTTAACCAATTCAAATTTCCTCTCATATATTCGAATTGTCTGGTTAGTAATACCAGTGTATTACATTGTAAACATCATCCAAATTGTATGCATTTACTTTTTTGATTAATGAAAGCATTATACAGCTGCAACCCATTTTTTGCACTGTTTCATGTCAATTCTGAGTAAATTGCTTGTGGGATCTATTTGTGAGTTTTGTCTTGGTTCATAGATTCTTGTGAGCTCAATTTTTATAGTGTTGAGTGTGTCGGCATCCTCACATCTTTGAACATATTTCTAAGAAGGACTAGTCCCTCTGATCCCCACTTTGAGGACCCCATTGCCCAATTTCAACGGTTGTTTGTCTTCACCCTTCCCTTCATCTAAAGTTTGATATTATTGGTTACTGGTTCAATTTTTATTTTAGATCTATAATTTCATGCAATAATATAAGTAGATCTGAGTAGTTGGCTAGATCTACGTAATTTACAATTAAAATCTCAAAGTCTAGATCTGGTTAGAGTTGATCTACCGTTTTTACTAAGTCTTTTTTTCAAGTAAAATCTAGAGTTAAGTAAGGGTAGTTTGATTCAAGAGTTTAAAGATTCATATTTAGCATATAGTGCTTAATATTTGCTTGCCAAATATTTTCAAGAAGACAAGCTTCCTAGCTTGCGTTACTTAGTCATTTTCAGCTAATTTTACTTAGAACTTTTTTTAAACTTTTTTGTAGATTTCTCAAGGCGCACTTAAAGTATCTTTGGGTGTCTTTCACTTTTTTTTCATCGCTATTTTTTGCAGGTTTACAATGAAAGAAGAGGGAACTCTGGCGAATTTTTGCAAAAATCAGGAAAAAAAAGACAAACGAAACTTACCTTCGCATAAAAATTGATTCTTTCACAAGTTGTAAGCATTTGGATCCAAAGTATAAGGACCAAAGTGCACTTTTATTTCATGTTTGTAAGATTGTAATAAGGTTTGAGTAGGCTCATCAGATCCCACTTCCCATCCCCCCTGGGGTGGTTTGCGTCGGTGTCATTTTGGTGGTTTGTATGTTGCTAGTCTAGATTTGTTGCTTTCTTTCTTTCTTTCGCTATTTGATTGTTTGATTCAAGTTTGAAAAAGTAATTTGAATACTTAACCACTGCGCTGTTATCACATATATAGTATCCAGGCTACCATATTCTATTTTTTAGACACAATAATTTTTTCAGCCAGATCTCTTACATATGAGATGCTGAGATAAGCAGTTTTGTCGGATCATTATTATATTTGTGGACTATTGTACTCTCCCATGTCAGGACTGAGTCTCAGGACACTCAGATTTGAGTACCGATGTAGCCATTTAGTCATTACAGAGCAGTTATTGATGCCCAGATGTATATCAGTGCTTTCTCATTGGACAGCTGATGTTTCAGATGGATTATATGCATGATTATGACTCACCTTTTTATATTGTGTTATGGTTATCATTGCTCTTGTACTCATCTTTATGACATGTATTAACATGTGGTGTCATGATCTGGCGGTCATAATTATATGGACTTGGATGTATTTGTATTTATGTATTGATGTCCCTACTCTGACTTTGAAGTTCCTGATCTACACTCATTGGTTTTACCCTCCTTAGGGAGAATAGAGGTAGTCATTCCCACCATTGTTTTGGCTTGCTAGTGTTGGCTTCATCATTCATTGGCTCCACCCATCCATTACCTTTCAGTTTAGTTTTCAACCCAACTGACTTCTTGACTTATGGCATGGAGGACCTTTCCCCGCTAGAACCTTTGTTGGACAAGCCTCCTTGTTTATATTGTGTCTCGGCTCTGAGTTGGTGACAAAACTTGCCTTTGGTAAGTTGGATTGTATGCCTAAATCATTCTGGTCGATTGTCCCGATGTTTGGCACTGTGTAGAACTCCCCCTGGTCACTTGAAATGTTGTTGGCTAAAACTGAAAGCTCATGTACTACCTGCATTGGAAATATTATATATGCGCCCATGGAAAATGAAAATGCTAAAAATGTGTTTCTTAACATATGTGAAAAAGGGCAAGAGCAATGAAATGCTAAAATACCCCTTGAAGGGTATAAGAAAAGGTCCCAAAAGCAATGGTTAAAATATGCTATATCCAAGTATTGATAACCTTATAAATATAAATATGTCCCAGATGAAAGCTGCGATTAGCTGTGCTTTTAAGCACTAGTGAAGTCCCAAAAGGGTCATATAGGCCAAAAAGGCCATGGAAATAAAATTGGTGATCCTAATGAACCTGGATCAAACTTGATGTAGTCATGATGCCTAAGTTGAATAAGCACTCTCTAAACAACTCAACCATTTGTGAGGCAGTGTCATTCCTTGTGTTGTTGTTTGTCTGACATTGGTTTTAGTGAGTTTTTCCTTTCCATATCCAAAGTGTCATGATGTTAAGTAGGAAGTCATCCTTTTCCCTAGCCTGGTAAATTTTGTCCTTCACCTTTCACTAGCAAATTGACTACAACTATGAAGTGAGTATAGTCCTGAAAGTCTAGTCCGAGTAATAATAAATAAAGCCTTATATATGTATTTGGTTGATGTACCGCCAGTGAAATGATTGCTACTTGTTGTGATTGTTGCTTAAATGATTTGTAGAGCATGTCTTAGCCTTGTAGCACTTGCAGCAGATGGATGATAGTCTGAGTTATATTATTGGTATCTAATCATTTACAGATGGTTATATTGTCTATTGGATATGGTTGGTGATCAGGTAGAGACCTGAGAGGGGTATGAGTATACACTCTATATGGATTTGGAATCTTTGAGTATAATGAGACATTTTATTTTTAGTTCTGGGCACTTGCAGAGATGATCATGCTCATTTTACCTTTCTGATGCAGTTTTGCTTCACAGGATGATGTGTCTGAGCAAGAAGATGTTTTATTTGGATCTCCTAGGGCGTTGTATGGAACATAGGGGTGAAACCAATTGTTTGTAACATAGTACTCCCATCCCAGAGAGCCTGGTGGGCTCAGTTTGACAACGTAGGCACCCTAGGAGTCTGTTTTGGAAGGTTCATGTTTCCCGAGGCAGATTACAAAATGATTAAATGGTTATTGAAGAAATCGATTTGGGCTACTGAGGCAAGAAAATGACATGGGATGAGTCATGATGATGAGAGTGATGTCCTCCATGCCTTCTCCAGTAGTTGCAGCACCTGATTGGGCCCACACCTATTTTTTGGGCATTTTATATTATTTTCTGGAGCTTTTGGGAGGCTCACGATTTCCTCAAGGAGGCACAAAGTCAAAGAATTAAATTATTATATTATTTTATTGTGCCATGGGGACACCCAGAGGGAGTTATTCAACACTCCATGGACCCACCATGTGCTTCATTTATTTCTTGTTGAGCGGGGTACCCTCTTGTTGGATGTTTTAGTCCACTTTGGTACTTTATGGTTATATTGATCCATGTATTGTATGTTGAGCTCATCTCAACCATTGATTAGAATATTTTATCTTTTAATCTTAGCCACTCATTTTGAAAGTGGTTAGGAGTTGGTTATGATTGTGGTTCTCTCATTTCTATTTAAAGGAGAGAGCTTCTCATTTGTGAGGGGTCTTTGGCTCTTAGATCTGAATGATAGAAAGATTTTTCCGTGGATATTTTCTGGATCTGCTTTGCATCTAATGTTCTCAAATGGTGATTGGATAGTCTTCTGCTTATTAGCATTGTGGAAATTCATGTGAGATCTATATTTTTCTACTATCATTGTCTTGTCTATAGGAGGGCATTTTGGCTGGAGCGTTTTTGCAGGGGGACCTCAACTCGTTCGGTTATCTTCGTCTTGGATCAGGAGGTTTTCATTAGTTTCAGTGTGATCTATAATTACTTCGTTTTACTTTCCTGTAGCATTTGGTTTCTTTATCTTATCTTAGCAAATTTGATATTGTTGACGTTTGCTCATGCAAGGTAGGGGGCGCATTGGTGGCTTGGGGCTTACATCTGTCATAGAAATCACTTAGATCTTCCAGAATTGATTAGGATAGCAAGGACAATCACTGTCAATACTTCTACAAGCATTTCCAGGTACGATCCAATAGGTAATTCTCTTCTCATTTACAGATCTGAATCCATTGTACATGTTTTCCTTCCATCTTTCTAAAAACCCTTAAAATACTAAAAAACCCTTAAAAAATACTAAATTCGGGAACCGTTCGATATTTGGCCAAACCACTATTGGGTTTCATAGATCAGGCCTCCCCTTCACTAAATCTACTACAACACTGGTCAAATTCCTGCTGGTTTGACCTAGATCTAATTTTTAGCCTGAAAGCTGCATAACGCCCCCACTGAAAATTTGACCTGCTAGGGTTTTGACTTTTTTTCTAATTTCTAACTTCATAGACTGATTGATCGGGTCTCACACAGTCCAAATCACCCCCAATGCTGAGCTAGTTCATTCCAGGTTTCCCTAGATTTGAAAAACTGACTTTCAGCCTCCTAGCCCCCCTCATCAGATTTTGACTTTTCCAGATCTGATTTTTCCTGAAATTTTCTGATTTGGGTTTGTAGATCGGGTCATCCTGATCTCATTTCCACTCCAATGCTGAGCTGATAGTCTCCTGGTGGCTCTGGATCTGCAGATCTGCCTCTCCAAACCCTTGCGCTAGCCCTCCTTATGCTGATTTTCCTGTAACCTGAATCTTCTGGGCCAAATCCTTTTCTGGGTCCATAGATCAAGACATATCCCAGGTGGGTTCACTGAAATGCTGTGTTGATACTGAATCCATTACCCAAGGCTAAATAGGCACTGATATCCAAGCATAGCGTTAGCCCTTCCTGACCTATTTCCCCGAAAGTTGACCATTCCTTGATAACTTAGGTTACATGATACTTTCATATCCTTCACTGAGTCTATCTCTTTGGTACTAGACAGTCCCAACTATATCGTTGCTCACCCTGTCACAGTTACGTTTCCCAAGACATTGGTCATCTTCATCAGTTGCTAGTACCTAAACCCTAGAGCTAGGGTTTCCATTTACCTTACACCTTACGTACCTCAAAGCTACATTTGATCTGTTCTGGTGTCTAGGTCTGATCTCTTCTGTCGGGAGTAGATTCGGGTCTCCCCCGTTGTTGTCTTGGACTTAGATAACATAAAGTGAAGACTGCCTTGATTGGCATGAAAACCATCTATTTGGGAGTCTAGGAAGTCTTGGTTCCACCTCCTTAGTTGCTTGACCCTCTACCATTCATCCTGGATCTACCTCACACATGCAACTACAAGGTTGGTGATAACATACGCTATACCGAAGTACCATGAGGGAAAATATTTGAGCAGTGTAGTAATTACAGAACTTTAGCTTTCGTGCATTTTATGAGTTTAAAATAAACCCCCTTGCTTTCTTGATTACAGGTTCATGGAAAAGGGATTTCCTGAGTACCAAATATGGAAAGAATCTTGGGATTTATCCTTGTAATCAGAAAAAACTTGTTCTAAAACGTTTAAAATTTACAAGGCCTTCATCCCCGTATGCTCTCCTTCCACTATAGCTTCGTCTGATTAGTTGGTAGTATCAAAAAGGGATTTAGGTGACTAGCTTAATTAGTTTTCCAATTCAAAATAAATTTCTTCAGGCGAAAATCCAACGCCTCGAATTAAGCCGTTGCGGTGGAAAAATCCACAAAGGAAGCGGGAACAATTGGGCAGTGACCTCGAGACACCGTTAGGCTACACCCTTGTTGGTGTAGTGTTGAACAAGTCTCATAGACTCCAACCAGCCCACATATTTATTGTGGGGAGCCGCATCAGTTAATGGATTTGGACATACTCCTCATACCTCTGGGTATATTGGGAGTTCCCATTCCGTACGCTAATCAAGATCATTACCACATAAATAAAATAAACCAACAATATACCCACTCCTTAAACAACTCATCTAATAAATTTTAAAACTTACCAACGAGACACTACAATACTTATATGAGACTAAAGCAGCAACCCTCAGACAAAAGCACTCCATTTTCATTGGCACTAGTCTTCCTCATGTTATATTTGTTAAGTCAATTTCCGCATATGGTCATGAATGGTGTTTAAATGATAAATGTTGTTGTTGTTATTGTTGTCCTCCGATTGCAGACTAGCAACATAAATCTTCTAAAAGCTATCTCCTAACTTGAGAAAGTGGAAGAGGTGTGACTTTGGGAGAAAGCATAGAGCCAGGTACTATCACCTACTCCTAGCTCCTCCGTTTAGACTAACTCCTAACGAAGCCAAGGGGGGTAGTCCCTAACAAAGAGTTTCTATGGCTCAATGTGTTTAAGTTAAGTTTTAATGTTCGAATGATGCAGATGGGTGTTGTTTAGGAGTTATTATGATGAAAGATGATTATAATTATGAAAATTTGAACACAAGACAAAGGCAATCCACATTGCTGCACTAGATTAAGAGATGAACAATATATCAAGAACTTGTGAAATAAAAATGCATTCAGAGATAAATATTTTACACACCAAAGGAAAAATGGTCTAGATTAATAATGACGCATGAAATGATAAACCAGTGCCTTATGGAGTCGAAGCTCTGCGATGCTTGAAAAAATAACAAAGTACATGACTTGAAATAATGGTAGTGAATGTGTTATGCGATTGCTCTTGTTTTTTTTAAAGATTTTAATGGTCTTGTTTATTATGGCTTGAAAAAAGGTATCAGAGACCAACTGGGAAAGTGTTCGAAGCCATTCCATTCTACACATGTCGACCTGTCCAATATCCCAGGATGGTGTCCTAGAAGATTGACCAGCTAGCCGCGACTCTAAGACAACAGGGAGTTCCAACGCCCTTACTGAGAATAGACTTGAATGCTTTCTACAACGCCAGTGCGTTGGTTATGGGTAAAATTTTATTATGTTGTTATTGCGAGCTTAGCAAGTCTGTTCACCATTCTGAGTACAAGGCCAACTATGAAATTTGGTAGAGAATACTAGGTGAGAGATGGCAACGAAGTAAATTAATTAAAAGGGGAATGTAAGTTGCAAAATTTTATTAGAAAAATTAATTAAACCCTCCAACAGAGAGTGCTTTTGACTTTGTCTTATGACAAAAGTTCAAGAATCTTAGCTATTCTATATGCCTGAGTGCAAGGATGATGCAAAAATTAATATACCGTCCGATAGAGAGTGCTCTTGACTTGGATTCCGGCAAGTTCAAGAGACTTAGAAATTAATTAGTAAATTAAACACAACAAAAGTACATGAAATGAAAGAAAAATTAAACAAACTCTCCGATAGAGAGCACTCTTTATCCACCTGACGGTGAGATTCAAGAGATTTTGGTTCTTTTTACTTTTTGCAATATTATATCAAATGAAAACAAAATCTGAGTTAAAACTAAGTAAAAGAAACAATAAAAATTTCTTTTTAACTTTTACGAAAGCAAAACTTTTCAGAAATGAAACTACTTTCCTTATTCTACTCTAACAAATTACTATACAAGCATGCAAACATAAAAATTAAAAGAGACGATACAAGCTTCCCCCAAATGAGGGAAGAGGGGTGTGGGAGCCTTTATCCCACTTGCTTTTTATTAACTTTTACAATGCTTTTTGGTGCTTTTTTGCCTCTTCCAAAAGAACAAGGTGAGAAAGGGAAAGAGAGAAGAGAGAAATGTTTTTGTCTTTTTGCTCTTTGCTTGCTTCTTGGCTTGCCTTTAGCCTTTGGGATTTTCTTTGTTTTCCTGAAAGTAAGAGCTTTAAACACTGAAAAGTTATATGTTAGTCAAAAATGAAATGAAACAAAACTACAAACTAACCTTTAAAAAATGGTAAACTTCTATAGTGAAAATGGAGGAAAGAGAGAGGAGAAAAGGCTATGAAACGAGAGAGGAAAAAGACAAAAAGAGGGTTGTCCAAAAGGGTAAAAGAGGGCTGCAAACTAAGTGAAGAAAGGAGAAAAGAGGGAAGCGAAAAGGGAAGAGGAAGAGCAAGCCAAACAAGGCAAGAGAAGGGAAGCCAAAGGATGGAAAAATGAAGACTAGGGCTTCCTAAAATAACTGGTAACCAAAGTAAAGATTTTTTGTGGATGGAACACAAGAGAGAGAGATACTCCTAGCTTTCTTTTTGTATTAAAAGAAGACGATCCCTGTAGGTCCTGCAATCACAAAATGTTAAACAAAATTTGGTTGCTTGAAGCATGGGATAGAAGCAGCTGAGCTCACACCCTTGTTCAATTTGTGAAGCCTGATAACACACCAAAACTCAATACAAGAAGTGAGATCAAAATCACATGCTAGTATGCTAAGAAAATTAAATCAAGATCAACATTACGTATTACTGACTATTCATGTCCATCAAGATACTAATCTACTTTGCATAAACAACCAAATTGAAACAATAAATGGCTATTCTACCGTGCCAACAGTGGCCTTCTTGAGCTAACAAAATAATTGATCTCATGCAAGTATTAAAAGATAGGGGTTAGAGACAATATCACCTCAACCATGAGGAGTTTACCACATGCAAAAGCTCATAGACCTCCAAATTTGAATCTTTATTAACAATTCAAAGCAAATGCTTGATACAATTTTCTCAGAGTAACTCTACTACAAAAGTTCCATACTAATAGAGCTCAAAGAGCCTCTATTTATACAAAAAACCAAGCCCCAGGGGCCTTTAATGAACCAGAGATCAAGCTTAGTTAAGCTGAGCTGAAGCGGAGTTGAACTGGGCCTGAACTGATAATAAGCTGCCAACACACCACCAAACTCCCACCAACTAAGCGAGTCTCCTTCCACACGTGCGAATGGTACGACAGCTTGGCGTCAATTCCTCAATATTAATTCAAAGCCTCCTTGAAAATATTCACATGCATTGGAAATATAGTTTATAAACCATGGTTTAAAAATATAATAATTCATGTGGAGAGGGGACCACATATATGCCAGCGAAACCACCTCATGAGCTATGCCAGCGTGGGTGCTTTCATATTCACGTCACCTCTTTTTAATGAAATAATTCACTGCCTTATACAATTCGCAAGCATGGTTTAAAACATTTGAAATATATGGAAATGTTTAAGTTATGTGTAATGGATAGGGACCACACATTCCCATTCCTATTCGTCACTTTACTTCATGCTAGCGTGACCCCATCCACCATACTCACGATTTCTCCTTTCAATTTAAATCGTGATATTTGCTATCCAAAGTTTTATATGCCACTATGGTTTTAGTTTATAATTTATTTGGAGAGAATGGGTACCCCATCCCACATAAGCGTGAACCATCTCGTCACCCTCACGTCACTTTCTTTTCATGAAATAAATCACAACTTCCTTTAACCCAAAGTTCTAACTCATATCATGTAGAATATGGTTGTAAGTTACTTGGACCCAAGCCCCAAGGGTTAGCTCAATTGGTAAGACGTGCGCACACTCTCTCGGTTCGGGGGGAGGTCACGGGTTCGAGCCTTGAGTCCTCTGGGGTTAGGCCTTCTGCTAGGATGGCCAACGGTTTACCACCTCTACCATCCACGAATGTGGGGAAGTATTGCTGGGTTTCCCGTGGATCTTTCCATCTGAAAAAAAAATTTACTTGGACCCACATGCCAAGTCATTTCCCACTATTTAAAATATTAATTTTTTACTTTTCAACCATTTGACTTTTGGTGCATTTTCTTGAAAATTAGCAATTAAATGCTATCTTGATGCACTTTTAGCCGAATGATGACTTTCGGGATGCTTTGGCTGCTCGAATGATGGTGAAAGTGAACCCTAGGGTAAAGACATGGCTCCTGGCTTGAAAATGAGCCCAACCATGCTGAAAACGGACTCCGGATCACACTTTTATTACATTTTGAAATTTTCCATTTAAACCATTAAAAATGGCTTAAAAAATGGAGAAAAAATTATTTTTCTCGAAATCCAATGAAACTTTAGGGGGACCCAATACATGTTCATACGACTCAATCAAAATGCTTAGCATGGAAAAAAATACTGACACGAAAGCTCTAATAACCTCCCAAATCCGAAACATCAAGACAACTACCCTGACTTTGGAGGAGCGAGTGAAAAACTCAAAAATTATTGGTCGTTTGTTCAACAACCAATAATAACCAAGGGAAAAAACACTCTGGGCTAGTCGGCTTGATGCCCAAGTTCGGGAAACCGAGCCTTTTATAAAAATTTAAATGCTAGGGCATTTTTTACATTTTCCCCAATAGGGTATGGACATGTATCTACAAAAAAATTCGAACAGACTCCTAGAAAAAAGGCTGGCAGACTTCTGAATTTTGATCACGAACAAGTGTACTTGTTCAATGCCCTGGAGGCTCATTGAAAAATATACCAAGTGCAAAATTAGTGGATAACAGTTATAATTCATTTTTTGCAGTAAACGCATTGCTAAGGTCTTAACTCATTTCACACTTAACTCCTAGATTCAGTCATTTCTTTCATAATGTAAAAGCCTTAGATTTTACTTTTCATAGGGTCCCCCCCCTTGGCTTCGCTAGGAGTTGGCCTAGATGGAGGAGCCGAGTACCAGGTGACATCACTTGGCTTGAGCTTGCCGCCAAGGTCGCACCCAGTGGCTTGAATATTTCTGCCACGTTACCAGAGGTGCGAACTAGGCAGCAACAAATATGACAATATAAAAGAATCCATATGGATGAATATATATAATATGAGAAAACATGAGATGAGAGTTGATGCAAATCCGGAGGATGGTGTACTTAAATAAGCATTGACTAGTCACCATGGATGAATAGACACGTCCTTTGGTTAAGACATGTCTTTTCATTAATTATTTTAATTATTATTATTATTAATCATTATTCATTGATATATATATATATATATATATATATATATATATTCTCCACAGTTTACACCTGGGATGATTAAATCATAAGTTATTGGAGGGGTGCTAGGCACAATTGCCACTTAATTAATGATTATTGCATATAGAATAAGGTTGGAGGTCTCCTAGTTGGAATGCCCTAGGGGATACAAGGGAATACCACATGTGTAACACTATTTTATGACATATCTATAGCATCTATGTGGAGCACTACTCTTGTTCACACAACTCTAGAAGGATTTGGGGTTTGTTCTACTTAGTTTGACCAATTGAGGGCCTTGTTCTAGAGTGCCTAAGATCATATGGTTGCTTTCACACTTGGAAGGATCATCACTTGAGATATCCCGGGGTCTTGTTTGTAGTGATCTCCTTCATGGCACATTTCTCAAGGTATGCATGCATTATTTTCTTAAAAGAATGGTACAATTATCAAGGGGCACTTCCTACGGTCCATGTGCAAGCTAAACTTCATGGTATTTGCAAGCTAAAATTCATGATATTTGATCAAATTCTCATCTACCTATGGGGGCCCCTTTGTGGAGATTACATGTTATTAATTGTAGGAATATCTAACCTTCTTGGCATATTCTTCGAGGGCTCATTCCATGAGGGTTCGGTAGCGTCCTCTTCGTCGGTCAGAGGGTCGGGGATGTTACAGTGTGGTATCAGAGCTCATGTTGCAGCATGGGCCTGAATGGGCCATGAAATATTAGCTAACAAAGGCAGGTTACCTTCTACCCAACAAAGAACATAAAACTTCCACAAAAATTGCCTAAGTGCCTGAACCGTCGGCTCATCGGAAGACTAAGTAGGAAATTCTTCCGATGCAGCGGATCATCTAGTCAGAATGTCACCCGATGGAGGAAGAAATTGAGAAATTTCTCTAAGTGTTCGTCGGTCTTCGGTGAAAGTTAGAGGATGTGGGAGCCGCAGTTTCGACGGAGATGGGTCGAAGACTGTCGAAACATCGGCTCCATTTAGTTAAAAGAACATCTGATGATTGACTGTCGACGATCGGCGGAAGTTAGTTGATCGGATCGATGACAATTAGAGGAAGGGAGAGCCGATGACGAAGACAAAACCGAAGGGTTTCAATGGAAAATAGTTGAAGGCTGAGCCACAGTTTCGGCGGAGATTTCCCAAAGACCGCCGAAACGTCAACGAAACTTAGTTCTTTGAGGAGCCGATGCAAAGAAGAAAATTTCAAAAAAATTGTCTAAGTGTTGAGCCCATCGGCGATCGGCGAAAGTTAGAAGATTGGAGCGCTGATCGGCGGAAGTTAGTTGACGGAACCGTCGAAACGTCAGCTCACCTAGTCGGGACCATCGACGAAATTTAGAGGATGGAGCCGTCGATGCGGCGGCTGATGTCAAAATAGATGAGTTGTTTTGGTCGCCGATGGACATCGAAAAAATTTAGTTGTTTGTGTGTCTGCCGTTGCGGTTGTCTAGTGGACTATCCTTCCGACAGATAGAGGCCCCGACCGCCAATGCCACAGGGGTTAGTTGTTCCGACAGCCGATGAGTTATAGTCCGCGGAACCCATAGTGGGATTGCTACCCGCCGTTGCGACTGCCATGTGGACTAGCACTCCGACGTTTAGAAGTTAGACCGCCGATGCTCCGATCGCCGACACAGTGGAGGAAATTTGTTGTTGGATCACTGAAATGTTGGAAAGTTCTAGTGGTCTGAGTCACCGACACAATGGGCACGTTCAGTTCTAAATCGTCGACACATAGTAATTAGTTGTTCCGACTGCCGACAGGTTGCATGGCCGCAGAACCCACAGTTGGTTGGATTGCCGTCGTTGCGGATGCCTAAGGAGTTATCCACCTAATGGATAGTGCCCCAATTGTTGACGCTGCAGAAAGGATTGTTGTTTGAATCATCAGTGCGACGCGGAAGACTAGTGGATCGGATCGCTGGAAATCAGTTGATGAAACCGTCGACGGGTTATATGGTTTGCGGAAAGCACAGTCAGTTTGTTGGCCGCAGTTGCGGCTACCTAAAGAACTATCCACCTGAATAATTGTGGTTCCGATCGCGAATGCCGTAGTGATTAGCAGTTTCAATTGTCAATACACTGCCATTGCCGATAATAGTCCAGAATCCTAGCCGACTAAGGGTCCGACATGTCGGAGAAAAATATATGAACATATCGCCAATGAGCAGTGGAGAAAACTAGAGGTTTTGGCCGCCGAAGCGTCGAGATTTTAGTTGGAAAGAGACCCCATCTTAAAAAGAAATTTGGGTTTTTCAAGTGGATTTCTCAACGATTTTTTAACTGTTTCTTAGCAGTTTCAGGGCTGAAAAGGAAGAAGAATTCTAGGTGGCTGAAATTAGCATTCTAGACCAAAAATACAGTTGTGTGTTTTGCCTAAAATTGGTGAAAATCATCATTTTAGAAGTGGTGTGGTTTTCACACCTGAGGTCAAAATGAAGCATGTGGATAGGCGTTGGAAAGCTTATCCAGCAGGGAACCAGGGATAGTCACCAGAATCTGAGCGTGGAGCAGCAAAATACTAGTGATTGCTTGAAAAAGAAATGTGCTGCTGTCAATATGGACAAATCTGAGAATTGCATGCTTAGAGGTAGCAAGACCATGAAGTCAAACCAGTTGTTGTGTGGAAGAAGAGTTCCATGCAAAGATCAGGGACTTAAAAAGGGAAATTTCCTTAAACCCTGTCTTGCTAATTATAATTACATTTTATAAGTTTCGTACATGAAATGTATGAGGATATGCCTTGCATGCATATGATATTACATGTTGGTAAGAGTAGTGAGAATTATACATTTATAATGAACCACTAATGGTAATTATTGCATTGGTGTTGGCATTAGTGGGAAAACCAACGACAACATGGACATGGATGAATATGTTGCTAATGCTGACGAATGTGACCATCAACCCTATGGAGAAAGGGATAAGGCAACAAGTCCAGAATCAAAAGTTGGTGAGAGAATTCTGCAATCTCCTGCAAGAGACCAACCAAACTGGTAATGTCAAGGGTGTAAATAGGATCCATGCAGGTAATGGTTTAATTATAACAATTGCATGGAGTGGTAAAAGCAAGACATCTCATACCATGTGGGTATTTGAAATTTATACTACATTCATACAGAAATGTATCATGCCTGTATATGTTGTTATGAGCTTAGTAGCCCAAAGAAAGTAAGTATTGATGGTCTTGATTATAGTAATGCATCCTATATGAAGTAGTCATGGTTAAGCCATGCATGGTATGTTTGAATGCATAGTATTCCTGAATCGATGCAAGGTAGGATTGAGTGGATATGCATTAAAATATTTCATAAATCTTATGGTTATGCATTGAATAGATGCATATGAAAAGTATGAGTAAATGTTGTAGATATGCATACATAAGTATGGGTGCAAATGTTGTGACGCATTGCATGAATGCATCGAGATAGTGCATGTGTCATTATGAATAACTAATGGTTGAAATGATGAATTGGTGATAATTCTGGAACCATTTCAAGAGCTGTTATGGATGTAGGATAGTAAGTGCATGAAGAGGGTAGTCATGATCGATTAGTTGCCGGAAATGATCTATGGAAGGGCAAGGTGGTACAAATGATATGCTTGTGAAGTAAGGAGTATCTAAACATTTCATTTTGGCATAAATGATGTGAATATACCTTGTTATTTTAGTATGATAATGATTGTGCGAAGTAAATGAGTTTTGGTAATATTGATGTCCTAACAGCCGGAAGTATTTGAATTCTATAATTATGCAAATGCTTCAGTGATTGTTGCAGCAATGGAAAAAGTTGTATGCATCAAAACTTACCAAGTGTGTGGCTGATTGAAGTTCAAATTTCAGGTAGATTGTTTGGGGCATGGCAAAGTGGGTAAGACCATGACAAAGACTGGAATCTACCATGTGAAAGAGCCAAACCTCATGAGAAGAGTCTCATGGTTGTGAAAATAGTTTGTATGCTGAATGAATTGTCAATTTAAATTTGTAAATTTCAGATTTGATAAATTGCTGACAACTACTAATCACTATTGGCTTGCATAGAGATGTGTCAGGAGGACGCATTGTAAGTGGGTGTTCATGTTATGCTAGTAAGTATAAAATCATAATGGGCATAGTGGTGCTGCTTACAAGAGACCCACAAATGAGGATCACCTCATTGCCAAGCAAATCAATTTCTGTAGTAGACAGAGTTGCGAATTCCTATTGAATTTAATTACTAATATCATTGCTTGGTTATGGAACAATCAATTTGGATTGTATTATTAAATAATGATTGACTATTTGGCTACTTGATGAATGTGCCAGGGGTACACATTGCAGGAAGACCATGTGCGATGGCTGAAAGGATCCAAACTTTATGGGGAGGTTCTCCCCTATCTTGGAAATGGGTTTCGGGTGAAACTCCATTGGACATTTTGGAAATGTCTCATCTGCACTACATGTTTGGTAAGCAACAAGAGTGAGATGGTATAGATTAAGTTGGTAAGACATGTGTGGATATGAAATGTAAAAAGGAGTTGGGATGGAAAACCGAGGGACTGTCAACTCAAAGAAGGGAGCCCCCATTCCTCCTTAACGAAGGAACACTGCCTCAGCAAATCGATAAGTGTTCTGTGACCCTAGCTAAGAATATGCATGTCAAATTGTTAAATTCAATATGCAGAGCATGTTTTGATTTTATTTCCATTATGGAAGATTGCTTAAGTATGAATAGGGCCTACGTGGCACACATCGGAAAGGGGTGCACACTTTCCCGATGTTGGATCATGAAAGGTTTTTCAATATTGATTACACCCTAGGGAGTGGACGCACTCCTGATGTCTCAATACTTGATAGTGAATGATGTGAAATATGATTACAATTTTAGAGCAATAACGCTGATGAGTTTGCTTATATTGTTTGTGTTGTCAGGCTAAATAGATGCAGCCTGGTGTTGCACACTAAATGGACAATGGCTTGGGATTATCCTCCCTTCTACTGAAGAGCACAGAGAAGGAGACATTCTCGAGGGATTGAAGAGTAGAGAGGGGAGTGGTTTCTTGTGTTGTATGGGGTAGTGGAATTAGAGCTCAATGCTGGAAATTAAACCTGGAAATGGTAATGGTAAAGTTCCAAGCCTAGTCAGTGTGAAGGTGTACTGGATGGACGGTCTGATAAACCCAACTGTAGGTTGGCTTGACTATGTAATTATTTGATGTTGTGAAAATAGTGGAAATTGTGGTTGGCTGGATAGTAATTAATTGATGCTGTGAAATTATGGGAATGTTAAAGTGTTGGCTTGACTACCTGCAGTCTGATAAACCCAACTATTAGCTGGCTTGGCTGAGTAGCCTGATAAACCAAGTAGTTTATTGGCTTGATTGGCTGCAGCCTGATAAATCCAATTGTATATTGGCTTGGCTAGACGGTCTGATAAACCCAACTATAGGTTGGCTTGACTGTGCTTGATATATAAAAGGATGTTTTGAAGCAGCCTGCATGCTGACCTAACATCCAAGTCCATAGGCAATCCCAAGGCTTGCAAAGCGAAGCAGGATCCTGTGGACCAAAGAGGAAATGCACAATATAGATAAGTATTGGATTATTTTACAATTTCTTTCTTATGAATATACATGTGTATATGATTTGGTTATGATATTCTAAGCTCTTGTTTAAGAGATAAAAACCATTGAGAATAAACTAAACATGTGAATCTGTTCAGTGTTTGAATATAGGTATCGCTGGGAGAAAGGACTATGAGAGCATCCTAAGGGTGCATGTGGACATGTGACTGTCCTGAAGAGCTCAAAATGAGCAGTAATGAAAAAGGTGCTAGTGAGATTGTGAAAGCCCTAGCATATGAGACAAACCATGTGGGGAGGCTCCATGGTTGAGAGGTCTGAAATAGACCGGATACACTAAGTGTCATGACCAAGAGGGATTGGTCCAGCATTCACGGTGAAGTGAAAGAGGCTAAAGGGATGAAAACCACAGTGGTGGTGTGGGTTCCAGGATGGAACAAGACAAAGAAGGAAAAAACTCTTGCTGCTCTCTGTTTCCTTTTTTATTATATATATAGATTATATATATATACTTATGCATTGTGAAAACAAAAGATTGTTGAATGCATGTATGACTGAAAATATAATGTATGTATTTGCTTAAAGTAAACTGTGAATGATGGAATAGTTAATTCCCTGCCCAAGAATGGACATGAATAAGCTCATGTGCCTATTGGGAAGGCATGAAAAATATGAAAGTCTCCTTGATGAGACTTGGACTGTCATGCCAACTGGTCAATTAATTGATCGATTTTAATGCCTATATTATGCTTGGTTTAACAGAATTTCAATGATGCATTTCACAGGTGAGAAAAGTGAAATCTAGTAGTGCACATTGATCATGGCAGCAGACCAGGAGTTGTTGGATTTAGCTGGAAGTCTCCTTCAAACGATTTCCAAGACCCAAGAGAATCTTGGAGAGATGCTCAAGATACAGAAAAGGCTGAATGAGATGAACCACCAGATTTTGCAAGACTCTATTTGTTTGCAAAAGGAGGTAAAAAACCTTCTAGGAGCAATCTAAAAAGGAAAGGAAAATGTATCAATGATGGGACATTCATCCAAGCGATCCGTTAAGAAACGTTCCAGGCATGACGACTGAAAGGAAATTGAGCAGGTAAAGATGAAGTAGCCAGCGAAATGTTGGAAATACAGAGGACATCATTACCGCGGGGATTGCCCAACGAGGGAACATAAATGGGGTAGCAAACACAAAGTTCCTAGACTTGGGGATGAGCCGAAAGATGAGAACCAACAAGAGAAGCTCGTGGAAGCCGAGGGGCTTGGTCCTGAAAGTTCAAGTAAATAATTGAACGTGGGACAAATCTGCAAAATTTTGAAATTTTGGATGTGCAAATTGTATATGTATTCCTATGTATTAGAACACTGAGGACGACGTTATTCCAAGGGGGAGGGGATTGTAATATCCCCGGTTGCATTAAAAGATACATGATGTGTATATTGTAATTAATCGTGGTGTGGAGCTAAAGGCAAAAGCCCCACCATAGATTTGGTTGTGTTATGTTTCGGTAATTGGGATCATTGCCGATGGTATTTCATGCTATCCGGCACATAATAGTTTGGCATCATGTAAATATGCACATTAATTAAAATGAACCTATAGCCAGCTTTGACGGTGCAACGTTAATGAAAAGGGCATGATTTTCCTAAGGATAAGGTGGGGGGGGAATGTTAAACCTTGGACCTAGGGGGAAAAGCCATGTGTCAGCCACCCATTTAAACTTTTGCTGTCTGTTAGTTGGGAAAAGTTATTGCTAAATAGTGGTGGGTGTGGCAGAACTGCCAGTCCTTGCCCACGTGCCCACTCCACCCGCAGAATCTTCCTCTTCATGTCACGTGGGGCAGAAGGAAAACCCTCTCTCCACTCTCCATCGTTCTGTCCATCTCATGCAGGGACGTTCAGTTCTCTCACACACCGATTGGGATTCATCATCATTTTCCTCACACGGAGCTGGAAAAACCAATTACTGTCACCCATGATTTCCTGTGAATGAACCTTCGCGTTCTGGATGGTGCATATGTGTTTTTCCCTTACCGATTTGTGGTCTGCGTATGTGTTTTCTCCATAACGATTGTGGTCTGCGTTGATGTTTTCCCCTGTCATTGCTGGGAGTCTGGCTCCTTTCCCATTTGCATACTGTGTAATGCTGCCACTGTTTCATTGTGAGGTTGGGATGTTGTTCTTCCCCCGGTTTTGGGTTGTTGGGTGTACATTTATCTTCTAGGGTTGCCGCTGAGTTGTTTTGGCCACGCTAGGGCCAAGAACAACTTTGAATCACTGGCTTGGCTGGAACTGCATTCACCATCTTTGGGTTGTCACCTTGTTTCCTTTTGTTTCTTCACAGAGCTGTGAACTGATTGTTTTACCGCGAGTATGCAGTGGTTGGTCTTCGGACTGTGTGGAGTGGGATTGAAGGCTAGGTATGCTTGAGAAACATGGGTTTGGGAGCCACACAGAGAGAGTTAGATGGATGGCTTTCTTCTCCACAACCCTAGAAGAGCACTGGCAAGGGAAGTCAGGGCTTGAGGGACTGTGAAGCAGAGAAGGGACTGATTCCTGGTGTCGGGTGTGTGTGGGTGTCTTAGAAGTTAGGCTAGCTTCGGTGTAGGTGTCCTTAGCTCTTCCATGAGCGCACCAGTTTAGCATTCGGCCTTTCCTAGCTCCTTGACGGCCTGATAAACCCAATTGTGTTGACTTGGTTGTATTGTGTATCGTTGGCTATGTGTAAGCCTGCTTAGTCCCTTATTCCTTGGGGAATCATGCCCAACTCGAGGGTGGTAGTGTTGCTGAGAGATGGATGAGCACGCTGGCTTATGGTTGGGTGGAACGTTGCAGTGACATAGCTGGTTGCGGGACGAGTTCTTACAAGACAAGTGTTCTTGACCATTTCGTCTATGTAGTTATATTTATTGTTAATGAATAAAGATGAACATTTTGATACTTGAATCTATGTTTGCTTCCGTTGTATGTTGAGTAATTATGCATCCTTGCATGTTTTCTATTTTAAGCATTTTATTTCAGCATTATATGCATGTTCTTGCTCATGGGGCTAGTTGCTCGGAGGTTTTTGAGGGTTTGGTAGCATCCTCTTCTCTGGTCAGAGGGTCAGGGACATTACAATGGTGTACTTAAATAAGCATTGAATAGTCACCATGGATGAATAGACACGTCCTTTGGTTAAGACATGTCTTTTCATTAATTATTTTAATTATTATTATTAATAATCATTATTCATTGATATATATATATATATATTCTCCACAGTTTACACCTGGGATGATTAAATCATAAGTTATTGGAGGGGTGCTAGGCACAATTGCCACTTAATTAATGATTATTGCATATATAATAAGGTTGGAGGTCTCCTAGTTGGAATGCTCTACGGGATACAAGGGAATACCACATGTGTAACACTATTTTATGACATATCTATAGCATCTATGTGGAGCACTAGTCTTGTTCACACAACTCTAGAAGGATTTGGGGTTTGTTCTACTTAGTTTGACCAATTGAGGGCCTTGTTCTAGAGTGCCCAAGCTCATATGGTTGCTTTCACACTTGGAAGGATCATCACTTGAGATATCCCAGGGTCTTGTTTGTAGTGATATCCTTCATGGCACATTTCTCAAGGTATGCATGCATTATTTGCTTAAAAGAATGGTACAATTATCAACGGGCACTTCCTATGGTCCATGTGCAAGATAAACTTCATGGTATTTGCAAGCTAAAATTCACGATATTTTATCAAATTCTCATCTTCCTATGGGGGCCCCTTTGCGGAGATTAAATGTTATTAATTGCAGGAATATCTAACCTTCTTGGCACATTCTCCGAGGGCGCATTCCTTAAGTCAATTAAAAGATTGGTCAAGGTGGTTCATGGTATCCCATGTCATTTATGGGTGACCAGAGGATTATTGCACTCATGATTTTGATCACAAACAATAATTCCATAGAGGA
Organism: Pseudotsuga menziesii; assembly: GCA_001517045.1. Classification (NCBI taxonomy): domain Eukaryota; kingdom Viridiplantae; phylum Streptophyta; class Pinopsida; order Pinales; family Pinaceae; genus Pseudotsuga; species Pseudotsuga menziesii. The sequence continues at coordinate 14,316 of LPNX011152583.1, read as the reverse complement.
AATCAATGGACTTCCCATGGATGTTTGCACCAGAGGTACTTATAGCATGCTTAGATGGATTCCCAATGTGTTTTTTTGTTGATGGATAATATATCAGATATACTCCAATGTTGTTTCATATACCCTTTCCATATACATCGTGATGCTCCTCTAGTATGAATCATGGCTCATTATGATTTCTTGTGTACTCTATATTGGCTCATAATGCTATAAATTTGTTGTCTCTTACTAGGTAGTCACATTCATAATTGGCATTTAGATTAGTGTGTTACTTGGCATGTTGAGTTGTGTCACTAGTGACCTACTGGGGTGTCATACATATACTGTGCCATTCTCAATTTTTTCCTTGGACATTTTTCGTGCTTTATCATTTCATTAGATTATCACTCATTTTCTAGGTAGAGGTGCCTTACATGATACTATACACTAGCTGTGCCACCTTGATAAAAAAAACCCTATTCCATAAGTTTCATGGCTATAAATAAAGGAAAGAAGGGACTTAAATAAAAATAAATAATAAAAAAACAAAAAATAAAAAAGAGTAAAAAGGGAATACTAAAAAAGGCTCACAAAATGATAAATCATGCTAAGTGCTCCCTCTAAGGCATACATGTGGAAACAAATACATTACCCCCAACTCATGAAAGCTATGGGGTGGGCATCTTGCTCACTCATGTTATGTGAATATGCAGGTTAAATCATGAAGGTACACTTTCTCCTAGTAACATATTCATCTCATCATGTACACCTAAAAGTCCTAAGAAATGCACCTGACCTTAGAGTTTCACATGTAATTTTGCTTAATGATGTCCAAACCATGGTCAATTTAAGTACAGGGATAAACCATTATATAGTTATTGAGACATTGGAAAAGTATCGCTTGGTGGTCACCCCACGACGAGCCTTATTTACCAGACATACTCGTCTTTAAGGCAAGTCTATCAGGCGTCAGACTCAGCATCCATCCATAGCATACTTCATGACATCAACTCATTTGACCTGACAGACTCAGCATCCATCCATAGCATACTTCATGACATCAACTCATTCAAAGGTATGGTACATGGCATTCTCGTATGCCCCATCCATGGCTTCAACTCTCACAAGTATGGTCCATCCATCAGCCATGGCACTCCGGCCACCGGAACCAACTTCCATTCGCCGTCATTTTGGTTTTAATGTGCAGACGGCCAAACAACCATGTTAGTGGATGACATCGAACTGGAGTATGAAGGGACGAAAACATACTAAAGTTTGAGGGGACAACACAGGAAAACATGATGGCAAAAAAATTGAATTTCAATCTAAGAACGAATCTCATAGCTAGAACTCGCAACGCCTTTCTATTTAAATTTGAATTTGAGCCGAAGGGATCAACAACCGCCCATTTCATTCATTTGTATTTGAATTTGAGGAGCGCCATTGTTGGAACTGCCATCAGTGCTACCACCTCATAATTCTGCTTTTGCTTGTGAAAGTATAAGGTTTCGCTGGCATTCATGGCAGTCTTATATATTAGCTTAATACAGGGTAATAACTCTAAGTACATATGTTTTTATTTATTTATTTTGTATTTAGGAGTTCAACTTTATAACTGTATTTGTGATCCTTCAGGGGCAGGGGCAAGGGCAGCAGATGCGACCTTCAATATCTAGAACGAGTGCTCATTCACCGTTTTGGCACCCGATCCATCCAGTGGTGGCAAACGACTGGAGAGAGGGAAATCGTGGATGGTTAAAATATCCACTACTCCAACGAGGGGCAGGTTTTGGGGGCACACAACGTGTTCCTTCAATGACATGGTGTTCATCATCACCATCTCCATAATATGCTGCTCATTTTCATGTGCAATGGATTTGATATCATTTCCCAATGCCTCATTGGTTTCTCTCTTGTAAACATAAGACCAAGAGACAACGAGGAAAAAAATCAGATTTAAAATGTTAAGAACAACTAACAAGCCATAATAGTAGTAAAGACGAGATGCATTGAGATTGTTGAAAATCCCATGTTGTAGCCCTTTCTTCCTGTGATCTTAGTCACACACGTTAAAAGAAATCTACTTACGAAATTCCCTATCCCGATAGTATTGGCGAACATTGCAGTTCCTATGCTCTGCATACTCTCAGGGGCCTGATTATAAAATAACTCTAATTTTCCCACTTCAACGAAGGAATCTGCTATTCCCATAAGCAAAAACAGAGGAAGCATGATAAAAATAGTGAGGGGGGCTAGTGTTTTATCATTTCCCTGAAGCCTGTGTGTTTTCACAACTCTGATCCGCTGGATTGCAGTTATGGAGGCCACTACCATCACTAGAATGTGGATGGCAAGCCCAATACCCATCCTTTGTAGGATTGTTATTCCTCTGGGATTGCCTGTGAATATTGTGAAAATCCCTACTAGGATTCTATCATAGAGTATCATGAATAGCAGCATTGGCATGGTGACGAATGATGTGACACAGCCTAGAGGAATTTCAAAGTGAAAACCCATGATATGCATGCTCAGTCTCATCCTTGCTTTAAAAAAAGTGTATTGCTAGCATTTTTATCATAAGCTTCGTCTCTTGTACTTGTTGCTTAGTCCGTTAATGTTGCTACTTTATCCAGAAATCTGAAGAGAAGAAAGGAAAACTATGTTATTGTATTTCACTTCAGCTATGAATCAGGGATGATTTTAGGGGCGAATCTTAGCCCATAGGCGAATTTAGAGGGGTTTGGAAAATTCAATGGGTGAATTTTTATATGGTTAATTTTTTCTAAATTTTAAAATATTAGCCCACTATTTATTTAAAAAATAATATTTAATATAAAATTATCCTTTCAATTTATACGAGGAGAACATCAGAGAAGCATTGTTAGCCTTCAGAAATTCCCCTAAATTTCTTTAATCGCCCCCGATTTCTGGCCATGGAGGTCACTGATAGAAATTTCACCCAATTTTTTGCTTGTTAATCTAAATTCCAGTGTAAATTGCCCCTGGATTTTCCTTATGGAGATTTTTTTGTATATAAGTTCATCCATAAATCCAGGCATAGGGGTAGAATGGGACCAATTTCGTCCCTATCTGCATTTCCTCTGGTGCATTACTTGTTATGAGTGTCACCTCTGGCGTATCGAAATACTTCCTATCTACTCTCAGTGTTGGGGTTTCAAGTTTTCTCTCTGCATATTGAAGCATACAAATAAGCATACTATTATCTCCTTGTGTGTGTTGGTCTCTGTCATCTCAGCTTGCGTATTACCTAGTTCCTTACCTTATTCTTATTATCCTCATCGATTCCCACCATCTTTGCTAGGGTTTTTATAAATGTATTTATTTTTCCTCACGAACGGGCTGAGGGTCTGAGGGTCGGGTAATTCCATAGCTAATATAATTCTTTTTACTCGACGAAACACACATTCTCAAAGCTTAATAGGGTTTCACTTTTGAAGAATTGGGTTTCAAAGGTTATTATGAGTTGCAAAGCTCTTGATACGGTTCTTTGTAGGTTGCCAGGCTCTAGAATTTCGACTCTTGCAATCACATCCAAACTCCAATTTGCAGGTATGTTTATACTTCATTATTTTTGTTGGGTTTGGTTTCCTGCCATTAAATTACTCCTACCAGAAATTTTGATTGGTGTTTTAAGCTTTAAAGATCTATGCTTCTTAGGTTAGTTTTTAGAGTACAAAATTTGTTCACTGTGGTCTGATTTTTGGCTTTGGAGTAAAAGATTCCCAAGAAGTCTTTTTAGATTTTTGTGAAAATATTACTTCCCACATGATTTATCATGCTAAGAAGATCTCGTAGGTCAAGCTTGGATCTTTGGTTAGCTTCCAAGAGGGCTAAGTGTGCATTTTAGCATCACTGCCCTATTTTTGGTGCATGAAAATTGCATTTTCCAAGCTTGGAGGACATTTGGAGGAAGAAAAGCATCATGTCATTTTAAAATATTTGCAGGGTGTTACCTCCCTCATTTGCATGGGTGTTCACTTGGAGGTTTTCTGGTATGCTCTGAGGGGTTTGTCAGCATTTCTAGGCCTTTTCACCTACTAGAAGAATCAACATTCAATTATGGGCATGTTTAGCCATAAACCAGTCATGGGGATACACCAGAAATGTGTTATGGAGTAAATAAGACAGGTTTTAGCAGCATGGGGGCATAAAATTGTTGAATCTTCAATACACACGAGGCTTCTTGAGTTTACAGTCAACAGAGATAAAGTGTTATACATGAAAGGAATGTGGCACATTGAATCTTTTTTCTTGGAATTATGAAAGTTCCTCATCTGACGTAGCTTTGTGAGACTTGTGCAAAGTAAAATGGGCAGTGAAGCCACAGATTCTAAGATTAATGAGTTTTCATAAATAGTGACCCAGGTTGTGACAACATAACTGATAGAAGTCATTTTCATCTTCTGTATCTTAGCTCCACTATATAAAAGGAGGGACCATATAAGAGGTAATGGGCTGATGGTCCTATTGTTCTGAGTACATCTATGCACGACCTTCTACTTTGAAGTAGGGTGCAATATTTTAATTTTCTTGTTAGTTGCCTATAGTTTTAGGTGATGTCCATAATTAATGATTCACAAGCTGTTACTTTTTGTAGGAATTGGATATAATGGGTTTCCTAGAGGTTGTTCTGATGACTCACTTCCTTGGGCTAAGGTCGGTCTCGAACTCTAGTTTCATCTTTCCCCATTTCCATCCTCAATTCACTAATAAATTTTGGAAATAATTTAAATATTAACTTCTCCTTGTTCTAGAAATATATCAGTGGAGATCCATTATTGACAAAGTATCTCTAAGTGAAGTTCCTAACTTTACTATTAAATTAGCATTTAGGTAGAATGCATGCATTGCTTTCTATATTGCCATGTTCTACTTAATTTTATTTTGCATGCAGGTGAATTGTAGAATCCATTTTGGCCTCTATGGTTTGCTCGCTGAATATATAAGCTTTTTGAATTAGTTTTGGTTAGTTTGGTTAGCCCATAAAATTGCATTGCATGGGTCAATTTCTTAAGGTCTTAAAGAAAAGTTTGGCAAAATTTGGCTTTGGAGTAAAAGATTCCCAAGAAGTCTTTTCATATTTTTGTGAAAATATTACTTACCACATGATTTATCATGCTAAGAACTCGTAGGTCAACCTTGGCTCTTTGGTTAGTTTCCAAGAGAGCTGAGTGTGCATTTTAGCATCACTGCCCTATTTTTGGTGCATGAAAATTGCATTTTCCAAGCTTGGAGGACATTTGGAGGCAGAAAAGCATCATGTCATTTTAAAATATTTCCAGGGTGTTACCTCCCTCATTTGCATGGGTGTTCACTTGGAGGTTTTTTGGTCTGCTCTGAGGGGTTTGTCAGCATTTCTGGGCCTTTTCACCTACTAGAAGCATCAACATTCAGTTCTGGGCATGTTTATCCATAAACCAGTGATGGGGATACAGCATAAATGCGTTATGGGGTAAATAAGACAGGTTTCAGCAGCATGGGGGCATAAAATTGTTGAATATTCAATACACAAAAGGCTTCTTGAGTTTACATTCAGCAGAGATAAAGTGTTATACATGAAAGGAATGTGGCACATTGAAACTTTTTTCCTGGAATTATGAAAGTTCCTCATCTGACGCAGCTTTGTGAGACATGTGCAAAGTAAAATGGGCAGTGTAGCCACAGATTCTGAGATTAATGAGTTTTCATAAATAGTGACCCAAGTTGTGACAACAAAACTGATAGAAGTCATTTTCATCTTCTGTATCTTAGCTCCACTATATAAAAGGAGGGACCATATAAGAGGTAATGGGCTGATGGTCCCGTTGTTCTGAGTACATCTATGCATGACCTTCTCCTCTGAAGTAGGGTGCAATATTTTAATTTTCTTATTAGTTTCCTATAGTTTTTGGTGATGTCCATAATTAATGATTCACAAGCTGTTACTTTTGTAGGAATTGGATATAATGGGTTTCCTAGAGGTTGTTCTGATGACTCACTTCCTTGGGCTAAGGTTGGTCTCGGACTCTAGTTTAATCTTTCCCCATTTCCATCCTCAATTCACTAATAAATTTTGGAAATAATTTAAACATTAACTTCTCCTTGTTCTAGAAATCTATCAGTGGAGATCCATTATTGCCAAAGTATCCATGAGTGAAGTTCCTAATTTTACTATTAAATTAGCATTTAGGTAGAATGCATGCATTGCTTTCTATATTGCAATGTTCTACTTAATTTTATTTTGCATGTAGGTGAATTGTAGAATCCATTTTGGCCTCTATGGTTTGCTCGCTAAATATATAAGGTTTTTAAATTAGTTTTGGTTAGTTTGGTTAGCCCATAAAATTGCATTGCATGGGTCAATTTCTTAAGGTCTTAAAGAAAAGTTTGGCAAAATTTGGCTTTGGATTAAAAGATTCCCAAGAAGTCTTTTCATATTTTTGTGAAAATATTACTTACCACATGATTTATCATGCTAAGAAGATCTTGTAGGTCAAGCTTGGCTCTTTGGTTAGCTTCCAAGAGGGCTGAGCGTGCATTTTAGCATCACTACCCTATTTTTGGTGCATGAAAAATGCATTTTCCAAGCTTGGAGGACATTTGGAGGCAGAAAAGCATCATGTCATTTTAAAATATTTGCAGGGTGTTACCTCCCTCATTTGCATGGGTGTTCACTTTGAGGTTTTCTGGTCTGCGTTGAAGGGTTTGTACGCATTTCTGGGCCTTTTCACTTACTAGAAGCATCAACATTCAGTTCTGGGCATGTTTAGCCATAATAAAATGATGGGGATACAACAGAAATGTGTTATGGAGTAAATAAGACAGGTTTCAGCAGCATGGGGGCATAAAATTGCTGAATCTTCAATACACACGAGGCTTTTTGAGTTTACAGTCAGCAAAGATAAAGTGTTATACATGAAAGGAATGTGGCACATTGAAGCTTTTTTCTTGGAATTATGAAAGTTCCTCATCTGACGTAGCTTTATGAGACCTGTGCAAAGTAAAATGGGCAGTGTAGCCACAAATTCTGAGATTAATGAGTTTTCATCAATAGTGACCCAGATTGTGACAACATAACTGATAGAAGTCATTTTCATCTTCTGTATCTTAGCTCCACGATAAAAAAGGAGGGACCATATAAGAGGTAATGGGCTGATGGTCCTTTTGTTTTGAGTACATCTATGCACGACCTTCTACTCTGAAGTAGGGTGCAATATTTTAATTTTCTTGTTAGTTTCCTATAGTTTTAGGTGATGTCAATAATTAATGATTCACAAGCTGTTACTTTTGTAGGAATTGGATATAATGGGTTTCCTAGAGGTTGTTCTGATGACTCACTTCCTTGGGCTAAGGTTGGTCTCAGACTCTAGTTTCATCTTTCCCCATTTCCATCCTCAATTCACTAATAAATTTTGGAAATAATTTAAATATTAACTTCTCCTTGTTCTAGAAATCTATCAGTGGAGATCCATTATTGACAAAGTATCCGTGAGTGAAGTTCCTAACTTTACTATTAAATTAGCATTTAGGTAGAATGCATGCATTGCTTTCTATATTGCCATGTTCTACTTAATTTTATTTTGCATGCAGGTGAATTGTAGAATCCATTTTGGCCTCTATGGTTTGCGCGCCGAATATATAATCTTTTTGAATTAGTTTTGGTTAGTTTGGTTAGCCCATAAAATTGCATTGCATGGGTCAATTTCTTAAGGTCTTAAAGAAAAGTTTGGCAAAATTTGGCTTTGGAGTAAAAGATTCTCAAGAAGTCTTTTCAGATTTTTGTGAAAATATTACTTACCACATGATTTATCATGCTAATAAGATCTCGTAGGTCAAGCTTGGCTCTTTAGTTAGCTTCCAAGAGGGCTGAGTGTGCATTTTAGCATCACTGCCGTATTTTTGGTGCATGAAAATTGCATTTTCCAAGCTTGGAGGACATTTGGAGGCATAAAAGCATCATGTCATTTTAAAATATTTGCAGGGTGTTACCTCCCTCATTTGCATGGGTGTTCACTTGGAGGTTTTCTGGTCTGCTCTGAGGGGTTTGTCAACATTTATGGGCCTTTTCACCTACTAGAAGCATCAACATTCAGTTCTGGGCATGTTTAGCCATAAACCAGTGATGGGGATATGTTGGAATAGGGTCCCGCAGCTACAGAAGAAGCTGTTGTTTTGACGGATAGACAGTTTTGGCAGAGATATAAGAGGTAGAGCTACGACACTATAGCAGGTTTCCAGCTACAGAGCAGAGCCGGAACCCATGGCATAGAAGGAAGAGAAGTCAAGGAAGACGACGGTACCTGAGCGGCCGAGAAGAGAGAGCTCACCCACTGCATTGAAGGCAGCGGCAGAAGACAAGAGGGCTCAGCTACCCTCATAAAGGAAAAGGAGAAACGAGGCCGAGGCATTGAAGACGAAGGACAGATAGGAAGCAGCGCCGGTACCCATGGTCAGTGCTGGGAAGCATGGAAGACTGCAGGAAGCTGTGGTGAAAGGAAGCGGTGCATAGTACCCATGATCAACATCGGGAAGCATGGAAGACCGTAGAGAGCTGTGGTGTGACGGCTAGCAGCTACTTCAAAGTACAGATACGTCGACTGTCACTAGTTAGGGTTTGGGTTACTGTTGGGACAGGCCCACAGTGTTGTAATGGTGAGACCTTCGGGCCGCCTATAAAGGGATATATTTTGTACTGTAAAAGGGTTGGTTAGAGAGTCGGCTGGTTGGTTCATCTGTTGTAGTTATTTTGTAGAGTATTAGATAGTTGTAAAATCCAAGCTCTGGTTCTATTATTAGCTGTAGTATCTTACTGTAACCAGTAGCTGGCTCATAGAGCATTCATGTAATGATCCGCAGGGATCGACAGAGAGGGAAGAGTATATTGTAAGAGGTGCAATATAGAGGTAGAAGAGAGATCTAAGAGAGAATATCTTGAGCTGCATATGCGGTGCAGTAGAACTGTGTTTACCTTCCCCTGAGCTATAATAGAAACACAGTTCTGTGGACGTAACTTCCATCCTGGAGGTGAACCATGTTAAAATCCTGCGTTATGTGATTGCTTTCTGTGTTGTGTTTATTTGATGCATCTGTCAGTTAATTTATGAGCCTTGTTACAGTTTAATGTATGCGTGCATTGTTCAGTTCGCAATAATATAAAAGGATAGACATAAGTTGAAACCATTGATATGTTGTATGCGGGTTCAGTTATACTTTGCTTGAAACAGTCACTAGTCGCGGTGTTGAACAGCCTGTTATGTTGCGTCTTGCAAGTCGACACGAACAACACCAAGTGCGCTAAGCCGCGGGGTTGGGGTATCGCAGGGAGGCGATACCACACCGGCAGAGGAGCTGCAGTGCGTGATACTGGAGGTTAAGGACTTAGTGTTGGGAGGAAGTTACGTGTCTCCTGGTGCGCAGCGACGCGGTAAGGCTGGGGTCACCGCGAGTTGGTGGAAGTTGCGTGACGTAGGCAGGGACTGCGTGCTGGATAGAGAGAGATCTTGCGGTGAGAAGGGCTGTGAGACACTGAGATCGCGCGACGCGAGCAGAGGGTCATGCGACGCGCAGAGAAAGAGGCCCTTCGACTAGTAGAGTTGTTAGTCGCAAGTAGGATGCCACGGAACCTGGTCCAAGACGCTTGAGTCCTTGGCCAACCCTTTAGAATCACTTCGGGTGAGACTTCAGGCCGCTTCACGGTCTGTCGTCGAAAGGGCCAGTGAGCTAGGGGTGTTGTTGTTTAAATACAGTAAACCCAGGTCTGCCCATGATAGCCAACAAATGGTTCCGTTGCCGGTTTTGAACAAATGGGAGCTGATGTTCTGGTGGCGTCCTACGAGAGACAAACTCAACGAGTGGGTTTGGTCTAAGCAGAAAGAGTTTGTTGAACGAGAGAACATGAGTCCTAAACTGAGTACAGAGGCCTGGTTACAGAAACATATCATTACAGACCTGCATGCGATATTTTTTACGACCTTTGGGAATGAGCTTTACGACTGGTTATCAAAGTTAACTGATACAAGCATATTCAAAAAGAAGAGAGACATTGTCTGGACACCGAAGCTGATTCAGACCGTGAGGAACCTAGATAATCCTATCATGAGGGCAGTAGACTTCTGGCTTGCGAGCGTGCTAGAAGGCTTTGTCACAGAGTTTGCAGTCGACCAGACAAAAAGCTTCAGCGAGGCTGAGCGCTATTTCTTCAAAGGATATCATGGTAAGTACCTAAGATCTTTAAACTTGTCCATTAAGATGCTATTACATGAAAAAGGAACAATGGATCTAGTTTCAGATGAATAAGTAGAAATAGTAATGTCACAAGAGTTTGAAAGTGATTTTGATGACATTGGACGAACACGTAGTGGAAAGAAGTATAAAGTAGATTTCAGCTCTCCAATATTTGAAGACAGTTCAGCTAGTACTAGACAGCAGAGTCATAGTACCACAGAAGGAACAGAGGGGGGTATCCCTTACCACCCTTACACCCCACAGAAACAGACCGGGACTCAGAACAATCCCGTAGGAACTCCACCCAGTAGCCCACAGACAGTACCTACCCCCGCTACATCCCCTCCACCTACACCACCGAGTGGTAGTAACACAGTAAATCAACATCCACCACGTAGAAATAGAATGGGGGATGATATGAAGCTACCTATATTTAAGGGAACAGGGGCAGAAGACCCAGAGCTGCATTGGTTTCTCTGTGAAGCCATGTGGACCATTAAAACAATCAATGACGATAACCTTAAACTTGTACAGTTGGTCACCACACTAAGAGATCGAGCCTTAACATGGTATATTAAGTATACCACAGTACCCAGGACACTTGCCCAGGTCAAGACCGCCATGATTAAAGAGTTTAAGAAACCTAAGTCTAAGTCACAGTGCATTACAGAACTCAAAGACATCAAGCAGTTACCTACAGAGTCGGTGTGGGACTTTGATCAGAAATTCAAAGCCCTTATCGACCAAGTCAGTTTTGAGTTCGCGTCGAAGCAGCATAAGGAATGGTTTATTGTAGCACTGCTCCCTCACATTAGACTGCCATTAATGCAACCGAAAATCCAGATGCAAGATGACGCGTTGGAGATGGCGATGAAACTAGAGGCTTCACCTCTAGTTGAGAGCAGTAAAGGCATGGCAACTTTACAAAACCAGTTGGCTAATCTCACATTACAGTTGCATGAACTTAAGAAAGGGAAAGAGGTTGCACAAGACATATGGTGCGTAAAATGTAAAGCACAAGGCCATAGTAAAGATAATTGTCCGGTATTTGTAGAATATATAGCAACAGGGGCTCCAAACCCCTTACCACAAACCCACGGGCCATGGTGTGAGATATGCAAAACGCGAGGACATCTACCTCACCAGTGCCCTCTACTTCAGAAGTACGTGCAGACACCTAAGAACGTATACTGTGTCTTCTGCAAGTCTGTAGGCCATGATGTACATGATTGCAGAGCCTATGATCTCATGGTCAGAGAAAAGCAAGACTTGTACAGAGTCCAGTCAGAAACACAGGGTCCAGCAGTAGGACCACAATAGGATCCGGCTTATGGAGGCCGTGGAGGAGGATTCAGAGGATGAGGCTGTGGAGGAGGCTTTGCACGAGGAGAAGGCTCCGACAGAGGAGAGGGTGTTGGCCGTGGCCGTGGACCAGTTACTTGTTACAACTGCGGAGTTGTAGGACACTATGCTAGGGACTGTCAGAACCCCACTACCACTTGTAAATACTGCAAATCTTATGATCATACTATAGAGGAGTGCCCTACCTTGATAGCTAATATCAGAGAACCTAAGCCAGCAGTACACCAGAACATCCAGTTTATTGCTGCTGAGCAGGAAGAGCTAGAACCAAGAGTCAATATTGTGACTCGCAGCGGTGTTTATACCAGTGGGACATCGCAGGAAACGGAAAAGACCACAGGTCAGGAGTGGGTGCGCAGAGCTCCTAATAAAGCAACACCACTCAACCTGCAGAAGAACAAACAGACATTTCAGGAAGCTAAGGCTTTCTTTGATGACCCTACGCAATCAGGATCATAGGTACCGCCGTCTAGGGGCGTACCACAGCAAGCACCTTGTGGCGATAGCCTTGTACAGACATCGCAGGCTACCACATCAGGAAGATGCGATGAGGACGAGATGACAGGAAGTGTACATTCCTTCCTACGGAGTTGTCTAAAACTTGTAAGAAATGAGCAAGCTATCACAGAACTTCAGCGTATCATAGATCAGTGTCAGCCATATTCTTCCGTGAGCAGTACACAGTGTGCTATTCATAATATTACGGGACATACAAGAACAGGAAGAGAGATGCAACTCACAGCGCAAGTTGGAGAATTTGAAATGGATGAGGTGATCCTAGATCTAGGATCAGACGTGAATGTTCTGACTAAGCAGACATGGAAACAGATGGGTAGCCCTAAGTTAGTCAGATCACCTATCCATCTGAGATTAGCTAATCAGCAGCGTGTGTCACCTCTGGTTCGGTTACTGCAGGTGCCAGTTAACATTGATGGAGTCCGCAACTTCGCGGACTTTGAAGTTATAGAAATCATTGGCGATAGTAGACCCTATCCAGCATTGCTAGGCATTGATTAGGAAATCGGTAACATGGCCGTTATCGACCTAAAGAGAAGACAAATGACCTTTGAGGACACGCAGATCCAGGTGATCGCACCGTTGGATCCTTTTCAGGGTCCTAGATATATTGAACCTATCCGGGCAGAGGAGGAGGCACATAACATGGAGAGCCTCTATCATATGACCGCAAACCAGAACGACTACATCAATCCAACCACAGAAGGGAATATCAGTTGGCAATGCGATAGCTCATGTGCATCAGATTTAGATGTTGGTTTAGAAAACTGGCAGAACAGACTTCATGAAGTCTCAGTGCGCAGGTGCGCATACTTGACTAAGTCACTGCGATGGATTGGCGCAGAGATCATTGAGATTCCATCCTTTCATGGTCTAACAGATATCCAGTACTTTCTTGAGCATTTTGAACAACAGATCCCTCACGAGCAGCGGATCGCAGCTATGGACCTTGCAGTACGAGCCACACCTGCAAGATGGTGGTATGCACATAAAGAGAACATCACATCATGGGATGATACTAAGAGATTCATGGCGATCAGATTTTCTGTCGACAGAGAATATGTCCAACATAAATACACAGGAGAGAGTGACCCCAGATCACACATTCAATCATGCAAACAGAATTGGTCGGACTTTCCCGAGGATGAATGGGTTCACTGATTCGTTCATACGTTGGATACAGTTCCAAGGAACTGGTATACAGAGACTGAACTACGCAAGGGAACAACAACATGGTCGCTTATGATAGACAGCTTCCTACTCACCTTCGCTTTTGAATCTGAGTATCCAAAGGTTGATCAGGCCCTACAAGTAATAAAGAGTAAGATATTTGAAGATTGTACCATATCAGTATCAGCTCAACCTGAGTGGGCTATCCATCTAAAAGAGGCGTTAGAGTGTTATAATTTTGCATCTGAACCAGAAGAGGATGAGGATCCTCACGACACCAACATTCCGGAGTCAGAAGGCACTCGCGATGTTAAGGGACCACAGTTAGAAATTCCAGCAATCACAGAGCCCATTAAGATTAAAAAGATCAATATTAGCACAGACACAGAACCTAAGTTTGCTTCTATTGGAGACTATTGGAACGATGAAACAGTCGGACAGATTGCAGATTTGCTACATGACTATCAGGACCTATTTCCCACCAAGTTCACGGAGATGAAGGGAATAGTTGGAGACCTGGGAGTCATGAGGATACCGTTGAAGGAGGATGCTAGACCAGTCAAACAGTGCCCATATAGATTAAATCCGCAGTATAAAGAAAAAGTAAAGGATGAGATCGATAAGATGCTAGCAGCAGGCATCATTGAGCCTATAGAAGAAAGTGAATGGGTTATCCCCATGGTCGTATAAGAGAAGAAAACCAAAGGAGACATCAGGATCTGTGTCGATCTGCGCAAGCTCAACGATGCATCGCTTCACGATCCATTCCCGACACCGTTCACTGATGAGGTATTAGACAACGTGGGAGGACAGGAGGTCTACTCCTTCACCGATGGCTTTTCAGGCTACCACCAGATCAGAATACACCCAGAAGATCGATCCAAGATCACCTTTGCAACAGAATGGGGCTCGTTCCAGTATACGGTAATGCGCTTTGGTCTTAAGAATGCACCAGCTATATTCTCTAGAGTAGTAGTTGCTGTATTTAAAGAATACATCCATAAATTCCTAGAAGTATATTTTGATGATTGGACTGTATTTGGACTAATTGACAAGCACATAGGA
>LPNX011152543.1:225383-237349 GCA_001517045.1 Pseudotsuga menziesii | reverse complement strand
TTGGGACAACCCCTTCACAAATTTCCCATATTAGGTACAAATCCCAATGAATCCCCTCAATTCAGTGATATTTTTGGGACATGGCCATTCAATAATGAATTTTATTTTCTCCAAGTCCAACTTCATACCATATTGACCAATGATGTGCCCAAGATAAAAAAAAAAATTGTAAGCCAAACTCATATTTTGATAGCATAGAAAAAAAAGATTGATCATGGAGATTTTTCAATAAAACTTCTATATGATGCAAGTGTTCATTCCATGTCTTACTGTAAATAACAACATAATCAAATAAAACAAGAATAAACTTACAAATTTTCTCATGGAATATTATTTTCATGCATGATTGAAATGTGGCAGGAGCATCTGCTAAGCCGAAAGGCATCAAAAGGAACTCAAAGTGACCATAGTGGTATCTGAAAGTAGTCTTTGGTATGTCTTCCTCCCTCATTCAAATTTTATGATAACCAGATAGGTCAATATTTGAGAAGAACTTTGATCCATGGAGCTCATACCAAATTATCCATGCATGGGATATCTATTCTTCAATGTCTTCAAGTTCAATGCTCTAAAATCAATGCACATTCTCAAGTTTCCATCCTTTTTCTTCATCATAACAACTGAAGAAGAATTATGGCTTGAACTAGGTATTATGAGACCCAACTCTAAGAGTTATTTAATTTCCTCCTCAATCTCATCTCTAATCCTTTCAGGGTGTCTATAGGGATGGATTTTTATAGCTTGGTTCCCTATCTCTAATTCAATGACATGTGTTAATGCAAAAAATTTCTTGACTTGCTTCATATAGCCTACACCATATTTAGACATCTGGTTCCTAACCTATTTTACCTCCACACCCATGTTTGAACTATGTTTTTCTCTAAAAAGCTCAAAAATAATAAAAAAGGCCTTAAAAAGCCACAAAAAGAGCCAAAATAACTCATAAGGGAGCTAAAAATATCACAAAGGGGCTAAAGCCCCCAAAAGGAGCTTAAACAAGAGAAAGGGTCTTAAAACCCTAGATAGGGCCCAAAAACCCTAACCAGGGGCTTAAATCCCTAAAAAGAGAAGAAAAAACTATAAATAGAGGGGTGGAGGTCCCCATCACATGTGACTTATTTTTCTTCTTGTTATTATAGTCGCATGAGTCCTTGAGATACCTTCACTCTCAAGCTACTCACCCCATCCACTCCTTTTTCCCCATTAGCTCCCCTTTGTGTGTTGATTCAACCTCCACACTATCCAAGCCTGTGAAGAGGCATTGTTATGAGTTTGGGCATGGTGGCCCCCTTTTTGAACAGATCTGAGGTATAACAGTCTCACCATTTTCTTCTTTAGTTTGTAGGTTGTAAGCAGATGTTTATATGTTTTCATTAACAATTTTGTTGCAGGTAAATTGTTTCTTGCAAACTCTACCCTTCTATCCCTTAGATGGAAGGGAGATGCATTAGTGCATAGCCATGGATTTTTCCTTGCTACAGTTTGGTGACCACACTGGGTCAATACCTTAGGACCCCTGGTCTTTCAACTGTTTTTGCAAGTTTTTAATAGTTGTTTAGTAGTTTCTTGCAAGTTTTCTTTTATTTATGTTCCAGATCGAGCCCTCATGAAAATGATCCAAGCCCGTCTGGCCCCAGTACCAGTTATTGTCGGCCGTTCTCGACTCCATCTTTCAAATTTTTCAGTTTCGAGGCGAAGCCGTTGGTTTCGGATTGAACATAGCGACCCAGTCGCTAGTTTAGGCCCTACATAAGCGACCCAGTCACATGTTCTTACCCTAGAGGTGCGACTCTACCCCAGTACCAGTTACTGTCGGCATGTGTTGATTCCAAGCTGAAAAAGGTGACCCAGTCACCTATTTTGGCCGTAATGGTGCGACCCAGTCGCCTATTCATGCCAGAAAGGTCCGACCTAGTCTCCTATTCGGCCCCGAAAGGAGGGCAAGGGAGGTAATCTTTAGGAACCTAAAATATGTTTCCCTATCACATTTTTAAGACATGAAACATTAAATAAATTAAGGATATTACTTACTTATGGAAGATCCAATTTATAGGTCACTTCTCCAACTTTTCAAACCTCTTTGTAGGGACCGTGAAAACCTTGGTTTGATATTTTCCAAACCTTTTTCCTTTTAAGGAAGGTTTTTTTGTAGGGCTGCAACCTCAAATACACCAAGTCTTTCACTTGTAAATGTCTCTCCACTCTATTTTGATCTGCATATTTATTTTGTTTGTTTTGGGAAACATGCAAGTTATCTTTGAAATCCTTCAAAATATCTTAACTTTCTTCAATCCAATCCTTAGATTTTATATCTCTACTATCACCAAATATGTAGTCAATAAAAGTTGATGCATCATAACCATAAATTTCTTTTAAAGGAGACATGCCAATGGACATATGAAAAGTAAAATATAGAAAAACTCACCCAAATGTAACCATTTTATCCATGATTTTTTCTGCCCACTAACATAGTTTCTCAAGTATCCTTCCAACCATTGATTCACGCTCTCTATTTGGACATAACTTTGTGGATTATAGATTGTGCTAGGAGTCAAGTTTTTTCCCACCATTTTGAAGAGTTCTTGCGAAAATGCACTCAAAAATCTGTTAACTCTATCACTAAAAATGCTCTTGGGAAGCTGTTATTGGAAATACTCACCTTTCATGGATAGAAGTTGTTTCCCTAGCCTGAAATACTCTAAGCTAAAACAAATGAGTCACTATAATGAAAATCACTTCCCCTAAGATTGATAGATGCTTGGAATGGATTCTTGTACCTCTCATACAATGTAATGTGCCACTTCTTTAGAATGCTAGATCTCCACAAATTCATTTGCATGAAACACACAACCAAAGCACATACAATATCAAAGTACCAAATAAAATATATAATCCTATGTTGATGACTAAGGAATTCAACAATGAAACAAGTGATCAATACACAATATGATTCATGGGAAAGGAACTTTCATTTCACTAATAGAATAAGAGAGAGAAATTACAACCAATATCTTTAGTGTTCAGAAGTCTCTCCTCAAGAAAAAAAATTGACTCCAAAGCTTCAAACTTGCCCACATAGTGCTCACTCTCAATGGCTATATTTGTCCATAGTTTTGATGTTGTAGCATAATCTTCCTCCCTTTACCCATGGGGGTGAACCAACACTTATAGCCATGGGAGGATAGCGATGGTTTAGATTCTCATGGGTGAGGTGGAAGGGAGATCCTACAAGGATAGATCTCAAGCCCAGGTCATCCAGGAGTCTAGGGATGAGGTTTCCACAAAGCCAAGGTTCAAGAAACTTCATGAAATTTCTCATTTTAGATTTTAAACTCGAGCACTGCCTCTCATTGTATTAAGGAATGTGGTGCTGTAACTGCTTCTTGTTCATGGAAAAAATGTTTTATGCAATGGGTTAACACACGTTGTCCACACAGAAAATGAGGTGGTGGAAAAAGGCATGAAATCATTGATCCTAGCCCAAATTCAACTTCATAACTTGGGGATTTTAGGAAAGTTCTGATGTTTGGTTCTCATAATATGATGATGATGAGAAGTATGTGTAACATAATTTCCCCCAAAGCATGGGGCTAGAGGGATAGGATAGGTAAAGGATTTGTAGGAGCAAGTTATAACTTTGAGGCAAGAGTTCATTGATCGAAGATATTCATCAACCATACTTTTTCTATGGTACATTAACACTTTTGACTCATATTCATATGAATCTCATCATGGATGCAGACCAATACAAAGCATATCCATATGAGGTACAAACAATCATGGCTACTAAAATACAACGTAGATCCATGTGAAGGAGACTCAACATAGCTACCAGACATACAATGTAGATCTATGTCATACAGACACAAATTTGACATGACCATACAAATGTGGATACATGCTAGGACTCATACAAATACTCTATCGTAACCTAGGGAAAGAAATGAGATCTTAACAAATACCCAGGGTCTTGATCTTGTCTTCAACAAAGTATGATTCTATCCATGTGATTATAGTGTCTTGATGTCGAACATGGTAGAAACCACTTGATGACTGGTCAATAATGAGAATTGTTCACTAGTGCGAGGGAGATCACCATTGATGTCGATAATTTCCAAGGTACCCTAGTACAATCTCCCGAATGTGAATAGATGATTTGATGTTGAACCCTCAGTTGAATATTCTGATCAAAGGTCAATGATGTAAACCTATGTCCAAAGAAAGAGGATCTGTCATTGATGCATAAACATCTCAAGGTACTACTTTGTTTCTAAGACTAATTCCTAGATGATGAATTGATGTCGACAGGAATAGTCTCGTGGAAGGAGGGCCATGATGAATTCCACATCAACGACATGAAACTTAGAGAACAGTTCTACAATTTTAGTATGACGTAACCATAGAACTGACTCAAAGGTAACTAACACAAATATCATTATGACTGCAGATGAAAAATCTCAACAAGATTTTCCTTTGAACATTGGGTGGCACAACCAAAGACTTACAAGCATTGAACTGCCGAGGCAGATATGAATACATAATGTGACAAAAAATGATGTGTTCTTTGAAAGAATCAAAGGAGTGACATGAGTCATGAAATTTTATTGACTTAGAAGCAAGATAAATACCCAATTGAATTAATGAAATGAAGACAAGTTTTGTGTTCAAAGGTGACTACAAACTTCCATTATTGCAAATGAAATATAGTTCCCTTCCCTTACATTCCCCATCATGATTCATGAGTGCATATTTTATTTTTTATGAGTTTAAAGTGGGTAACAAACACTCATTGTAGCTTATCATAGGATAATTCTGTTGTCACATGATTTACGAACTTGAGAAAGGAGGGGTTCATTCTCGAAAGAGGGTCTCTCAGTGTTTTTTCTTAACGAGTCCATTGAAAGTAAACTTGATATTGTTCACATTTAAAGAGTCTGAACGAAATGAAAGAAGACCTCAAAAGGTCCTTTTTCATATAATTTAGTCTCCAAGGCCTGAAAAAGTATAAAAAAATACCTTAGAGAACTCTTCTAGTCGATGACTAGAGTATTCCTTTTTCGTGATTTAGTCATTCCGAACCGAAAAAGGGGTAAACTACCTTCGAAAAGACGACACTTCAGGTCCTTTTACGAGCGTAAAGAAGACAAATTCACTAGATGTTCTTTTCACATTTTAGGATTCTGAAAAGAGCTTAAAGAAGACTCCATTAGGGTTTATTTTAATCAAAAGGATTTTAACAAGCCTGAAAAAGAATAATTTTTGACTCAGAAATTTAGTACTAGTTTTAACGAGCACGACTAAGATTTCAAAAATAGCGTTCAGGAGATTTTTCTGTTTTGTGCGAGGATGAAAAAGTAAAAAATAAAATCAGTCATAACCAAAAATTCAATTCCTCCATACCCTGCAAGCTTCAAAATGACCATTAGACTTCAAAAATATTAAAAAATAGTTTTTATAGACTATTTGAGGATAAATATTTAAAAAACTAATTAAAATAATCGGAATAAAACACAACATTTTTTAATAAAAGCTACTAAATAGTAAAATAGACTTTCCATTCTCATTTTTACTATTTGGAGAGCATTTTGATCCATTTAGGGTGCAAATTTCAGAAAAGGATTGCAGAGTCATTAGTCCACCATTTTAAGAACCGTTAGTTCAAGGTAAATCCTAAACACATTCCCAAACTTTTCATGGTTTCCTTTTTCTACTTCATGATAGTTTTAGGGTTTGGGAGCATTTACCAAAAGAGAAAATGTTCCCACTTGGTAATGTGCTTTTCCTTTTCGGGACAGGAATTGCTTGAGTGACACCACACAATTTCATATAGAAAAGGGCAGTGGCACAGCTCTGTCCTAATGGGAGACAGCCGGTACCACAATTTTCTCTAGAATGTATTGAAAATGAGCCAAAATAATGAATTTTAAGTATTTCAAATTATTGAATTTGTGTTCGAATGCTTCATTTTAACCTTTTTGGCATGCAATATTCAGCAAATATTGTAATCTAGAAGGAAAGTGAGCATGAACTCGATGAAATTAGAGTTGGGAATGATGTGGGACTGTGGCTTCTTCAACGTTCCCAACATGAGGTAACAAGTAAAGCTATTAGAGTACATTATGAGGACATGGAATCCTAAAAAAAGTACTTTGAGGTAGGGGCTCATGTTTTGATGCTAGAAGTAGAGGATATCTACTTCCTTACAATTTTATCATGGTGAGGAGTGCCCATCACACTGACTGGTCCTCGTGGTGGGGAAATCACCACATAGGGTTTGATTGATCGTTACTTCTTTTCAGGTACCCAAATGTGTGAAAAGAAAATACCTATCAAGGATGTCATGGATCTACCTCTGCACACAATATTGTTCACCATGCAATGCATCTTAGGGAGCCAAGGGGCTCACCAAGCATCTCATTCACATATTCTCTATTCCATATAGGAAATGGCACCCACATATTTTAACTGGGCGGAAGCCCTACTTGTTACTCCAAAGGAACAACTCACTAAATGTTGGTTAGGAGAGTTGAAGCAATTTGGCTATGGCACTATCCTAGTGTCCCTTTTCTTCAAGAGAGTACCACATCTGAGGCCACAAGTGGCCTTCATTGATTTAAGGGAACAAGACCCTTGTATGATGTGTTGGGTAGAGATCATGGCCCACCATGGTGGTGAAGGCTCAATGGTAAAGTACAAGACTGCATTCTTTCGATGGTTATATTATTAACTCCTCATGATTGAGGACTATGTGTATGTCGGTACCAACTTCAGGGGAGATCCAGATATGGCCCTACTAGCAGATGCTCAGTGGGTTGATATGGGTGAGTGAGACACTAATACATTGATGTTTTTATATTTTATGTTTTATGATTTTTATATATGTTAATGAGACATACTTTTCTCATGCAAATGTGGGATTGGCATGGCATGGGGGATCATCTCCCATTGACCAGTGAGCAAGGGTCCGCTTTGTACATTGAGGATATGATGAGATGACCTAGCTAGAAGAGAAAGTCATCTAGTTGACACCATATATCCCGGAAATCACTTTGGATGACCTCCCTAGGAGGTATCAGAGACACACCATGGGAGTGTCAGACTACTTCAAGCATTTTCTATGTAGACTGGAAAGAGGCGTCATGTGCTATCATGAGCACCATTAGGATCCCACATAATGTAGAAATTGAAATCTATCCAACTTCAATATTTTTTGTTATTTTGTATATCTAAATCCAGCATGATTCAGTCGGGGTCTCGAGACCATTTTTTGTAAAACACACTTTATACACACACACACACACAAAATTATTGGTGGCCTATCTATTTTCAATCATGTAATGATATTTATATGAGTTGTATGTATTTTTAATGTTTATGTTTATTTACAATGAGCCATGTCTTTTACTTATCAAATGTTATGAATGAGCAATATACCAATCCAACATGTAATTGGAAAGCGAATATGCAACCGTGTTACAAGATCTAGGGACATGTTGATAAGTAATAGTCTTAAATTACATTTCCAAAAAAAGTACTCTCTGAGAGAGACGAAGAAGGATCAGGTTTCAAATGGAATAAATGTGATTTAAATGAGAAACCACTAGCTAAGAGTCCATTAAGACTACCAAATGATCAGTGTATCGATATGTAGCTTTAGTTAGAAAACCTATCACTACATGGTACTTGGCATTGTTATTGGTGTTCGTACCTATACAAACCGCACCTGAACTAGCTAGGTCATGAGCTTGGGAATATAATACCCAAGTGGCTAAAGCAATATTAATGGTGTGACAACAAGCACCATCAGCAAAACCAAAGTTGAAGTTCATTTGATCTGTAGAATAAAAACATGGGATAAATAGTATTGATAAGAACTCAAAACCATAAAATAATAAAACCACACTAAAAGTAAAAAATGTACATATATACAAGGAACTAATGAAAAAGATATCTCAAGCATAGTAACTTTTTGGGTAGAACCCATCGTGAGGCTTCCCTAAAGGTGGATATCATAGTCAACAAACTCATAGGCCCCTTTTTCTAATAATTTACTCATGATAAAAGGACCATAACACATTTATTCAAGATTACCCTTCTGAATTTTGTCATGTTTCTGATCATAGGTCAAAACCATATCTCCTTCATTAAAAACACAAGGCTGAACTGATTTATCACATTGAGCCTTGACCGATTTTTTGTGTGAATCATTGGCCAAGGCGACGTCTCGTTGAGTCTCATAAAGGTTCAAAATATAAAGGAAACACTTTTATTCGGTAGAATTGTTGGGTAGAAGATTAACTGCAAGCTTGAGTGATGGAATTTCACACTCGATAGGTAGGACAGCTTCAAGTTCGTAGACTAATTGAAAAGGCATAAAACTAGTTTTTTTTTTACTGAAGTTCTGTAAGCCCATAGTGAGTAAAAGAGAGTTAATTACCAATTGGATTTATGATCTCCAACTATCCTACAAAGCATAGCCTTCAAGGCCTTGTTAATGGATTAAACCCGTCCATTAGCTTGTGGATAGTAAGGGGTTGAGTTTTCATGACGAAAATCAAACTTGGTACTTAGCTTGGCCATCATCTGATTACGGAAATGAGATCCATGATCAGTTACTATGGCTTGTGGAACTCCAAACCTAGCTATGACATGATTAAACATGAAGAGGGAGAAATTATTACCATCCTCTACATATGTAAGAATTTCCTAAGCCCATTTCATGAAAATATTCCACATCTACAATAATGTAACCATGCCCCTTGATTGAGGTAGGATTACAATGCATAAATTAAATCCCCAATTTGGAAAAAGGGCCAATGGAAATGATGATGTATAACGAAGCAGGGTGGGTGCACCTTTTTTGTATAGAAACGCTGACAGGGTGGGTGTGCTTTTAGTGATAGAAAAGATGACAAGGTTGGTATTTTTTAACCGCCTCGTGACAAAATTTAAATATTGAGGGCATGTTGGCATGATTTTATGACCTAGGACAACAACGAGATTATGCCCACACAATCAGCTTAAAGCAGCTTCCGGTGTGTTTGGAATAGAAAAATCTCGCAGGTTATGGTCCTGCTACCAACTGAATTTTTCTCTCAAGGAGAAACTAAAATTCAGTAAAAATATATCTTAATCTTATTTCTATCTAAATAAATCCTAAAATTAGTTTTCTACTACCTAAGTTATCCTACAATTGCTTTCTTAATGAAAGTCTTCGATTTTTGAGGATTTCGTATTTAATATTCTAAATTTTAAAAGACTATTAAAGTTATTTTAAAATTACACAAATTCTATTTAACAACTGTTAAATCTAAACTATACTAAGATAATACTAACTAAACTATCCTAACTATCCTATCCCAGTTAAGAGCGAGTTTGAATATTATATTAATTATTAAATAATATAATGATGAACAGAAAGATAAGGAGTAAGATCTAAATGAAAATATTTAAACCATCCACACTAAATCATTATGTTATAAAATACTTTGACAGAGA
This sequence comes from Pseudotsuga menziesii, assembly GCA_001517045.1. Taxonomy (NCBI): domain Eukaryota; kingdom Viridiplantae; phylum Streptophyta; class Pinopsida; order Pinales; family Pinaceae; genus Pseudotsuga; species Pseudotsuga menziesii. The sequence continues at coordinate 227,851 of LPNX011152543.1, read as the reverse complement.
AATTGAAATAAGCAATTACTTCAAATTTTCTGAAATGTTTAATTAATTAACAACTAATAAACAACATGAGATATTTGAATAAAAGATGATGTGCAAAATGAAATCACTGCAAAAATACAAATGAGATCAAACCGACATAAATATATATGTCATTATATCTTGAATTTTCAGTAGAAACACTAATTAATTCAATTACAACAACAATATACCAATTCAAATACAATATTGTGTTGATAAAGTGTAATATCGATTAATGAACACAAGCATAACCAAGTATACTGCATCAATATTATAAGTAGAAGATTATATACTGAAATATAAAAAGATTACCCAAAATAATACTGATCACGATATCAACCTGAGGATTTCAAGTCACATTCCACTTCCAAAGATAAAACTTCAGTCAAGAACAACACTAGTATCAAAATAATATTTCAAATATGATTCTCTTCAGTCACTCCATCCTGGTAGTGTCTCCTCTACTCTGCAAACAGAAATTTTACAAAAATAGAAAACAGAATAATGAAAACAAAGTTTCTCTTATTCTGTCCAGACTTCCAGGTTATCATTTGAATTATAGAAAAAACTACAAATAGGAAATCGAACAATGAAAGACCATCTCCATCTGATCTCCATTCTGCAGCCTCTCCCTACTTCTGTAGAAATTTGCTGTTTAAATAGACAAATCACCAACAGAAACTCCGCTGAACTTCTTAGCTGGCCGCACCTATGAAAAATGTGTTCAGAGCACCCTGAAAATCTCCCAAATCGTTCACTCTTTTCAGCAAATTTCTACAAGTTTGGTAAATGGGGATCCTCTGGAAAAAAACCATGTTGTAGATTTGATTATTTCGTCTTAGTTTTCCCACAGTTCACTGCAGAAAATTGTTGCTCAAAAAGTGACAGAAATCCGGTTCGGTTATCTTCTTAACCTGCACACCCAAAAACAAAATAAATGATCAGACCGAAATAGACTTTCTTTGAAATAAGAAAAAGATAAAACAATTCTTTGTTTCACTTCAAGCGTTAATAAACTAGTGGCTGGGAATAAAGGTATCCCAAGTAAATTAGTTAAGAGTGTAAATCTGGTAAATTCATATGTTCACGGAGTATCTAGGTAATGAGCAAGTTGATTGATTTCTTGCTCTGGTGTTTCATAACCCTCTTTTATTGATGAGCTGGAAATTTCATAATTGCATGATCTTATCAAAACCAATTCCTTTTCCCATATATTCGTGGCTACTTCTTCTCAAATGTCAAACTCTTATGCAAGAATCTCTCGCAATTTATTACGATATGGTGGTTAGGTATTGAAGCATGGAGATCTTATTGCAGTCAGTGCATTTTCCATGATACAGAGGACACCTCATAATTTACTGGAAACTTCTTCATTTATATCTTCTAAATTCATTACTTCATTGAATACTGTAAGATCTGAGAATGGAAATATCTATGAAGGCTGCAATCTCAGGCGTGATCCCATATTTTAGTAGACTACTAACTTTATTACATGCACGTAGAGATCTATTTAAATACCAAATCACTGCAAATCAGAATCATTAGCACCCAATCAAAATATAGTTTTGGTTTGACCTAAGAAATAAGAAATTTGCCATAGTATAAGTCAAAAGAAACTCGATTTGCATCATTTTAAAATCTTAAAGATTGAAAGCATATCTTTGTAGAAAGCCTTAAATATAATATAATAAAATACAAATAAGACTTCATAAGGCTCTTCTACAGTTAACGTGACATGACTTCATAAATTCATCACTGAAATATTTATTATGATAAATAAAGACAACTCATGAGAGTTGTAAATATATATCATGTTAAAAAGTGTTAATGGTGAGAAACTTAAAATAATTTAATAGAAATTTATGTAAAACATATATATATATGTAAAATTTATGATTTCAATATATATATATTTAAATCATTTAAGATTTTAATAATATAATATGATATATCTTAGAGATGGATCTTTTTATAAAATGATGATAGAGTTTCTTTCAAAGATATATATCAATTATAATGAAACTTTATAAGGTTATGCACAAAAGAAAAGAACTTTTTCATATAACTAATTTATCGGCGTTGCAAAAATGATAACGCTGCAAACATTTAGTCAATCTAGTATGGCAAATGAGACATTTATGTGATATGCAAGATGAAGCATCGTTATAAGCTCTCATTTCATGAGATTTGTATGAAAAAGAATATCCAAAATTCTTAATTTAAAATTCATTTTTCAAAGCTTTAATGACAATTATTGCATACAATAAAATTATATCTTAATGAAAACTCTTAATGCTAATAGTGCTCTTTTAGTTTTCATGTTAAAACAAACTATGATATGTAACATCAAACATAGTTATGAAATTATATAAGATATGCCAAAAGATATTTTAATAGTTAAAGAATATTTGTATTCATTAAAATGTTATGTGAGCAAAATAATGTATTTG
>LPNX011152543.1:207150-218813 GCA_001517045.1 Pseudotsuga menziesii | reverse complement strand
GTGGCTATAACTAAGCATATCATTAAGTAATATTAAAAATCTTAGTAATTCATATATCTTAAAGTTGTATAAGCCACAAAGAAATAATTGTTTTCATCATTTCCTAGTGGATATGAATTAAGGATTAAAAGAAATATCACTAATCTATATTGTTTATTATTATTATTATTATTATTATTATATATATATATATATTAAAAGTTACATATGACTCATAAAATAAATAAATTCTCTTGTAAATTATATTGTAACGCCAAGTTGTTTTAGTTTAATGAGATTAGTGTATGAGGACAATAAAAAAGTTGAAATTTTCATCAAATATGTATGCATGATTCATCATTTTTCTTTCATTTCCTTATGCATATTAATGAATATAGAAAATTATAAATATGCATAAAGTTTAGAGCTCGTGAAACTTTGATAAATGAACCAAAATTTAGAAATAAAAGTATGATCTCATTATTTGATATGTACGTTATGAACACGTGGATCTAGATCTTAAGAAATAAGTCATTGACTAATTTATTAAGATCTTACCAAGTGCATATTTAATTCATGAATGCACCAAAAGGCCAAAACTTGATAAGATTGTCGAAGAATTATGTCCATCCAACCTAAACAAATCGAAGCATATGAACAACTCATATAAGTTCAAGTAAGACTAAACAAGTGCAGTTCATCAACTCAAGGGCCAAAATATGCCAACGACAAAGATATCCAAATCATCAAATCCTTATATGATGAAAGCCAAACCAAAGAGTAAGCACATCAGAAAGCGAAGGAAGATAAGATGAAATAAACTAAAAGCAAGTATTTACAAAATTTTATGTGGGGGGCCTTTTATTTTGTGTAAAATAAAGGGGAGTTGTTGGGTGCCAACAGGGCCAAAAGTACCCAACATGAAGGATTTTTTGAGATGTATCCATCCTAGAAAGATGACAGCAACAAGCTCTAGAGTGGTAGTCATTCATGACTTGGTCATCCTCGTCGTGAGTAAGACATCGTCGAAGGATAGAGTCAATACCACACTAGTATAAGGTGTCATTAATAATGAGGTAATACGTAGCATGGTGATGAATGTGTCAGCGATCGTCATGGGATATATTGAGATGAAATATTTGGGTTTGGAGATATATGATCAAATATCCATACCATGTGTCAGTCGTGCTTATCAGGAACAAGAATTCATATGGAAATGAATCATTGGGCTCAACATCCATGAGAGCACAGGGAAGGTCACGCATCAACTCCATGAAGACCATGGAATTCTTGGAAGTGGTATTGGAAAATTCAAGATCAGATTCCTATAGGATGACAATCCAATGGGAATATTTTCCCGTAGTACCCGACGGGTGAGAATATAGTACATAGGGTTTTGATCTGCAAGCATAGTAGTGATGTGAAGTAATATGTAGTGATAGAAACACTGCACAACGACGATTGTAGCCAAATATAGCTTATACACATATGAGTAGTGGGTTTCAAAGTCAAGGAGACTCTTACTCAAATAGTAGATCACATGTTCTTATTCATTCGTATCTTCCTGCACTAAAACCATTCCAATGGTAGTAGTGGAGGAGACAATGTAAAGAATAAATCTTTTGAATAATTTGGGAGGTGAAACACAGTTGAGTTTGTTTCCCTTTTTCAAATTATCAAAATATCTTTGAGCCTGATCATCCCACAAAAAGGGAGTGTTATTTTTCAAGAGACACATATAGCCATGCTTTTTCTCTACAAAATTGCATACAAAATGATGAAGAAATATTTCCTTCCCTTGCAAACTTTGGAGTTCAATAATGTCTGATGGAGCTAGTAAGGCCACAACAATGACAGTTGTTAAGGGATATATTTGAATCCCATCCCTAGAAACAATGATGGTAATGATGGTATCGAAGGAAAATGTCTCTAAGATGCCCCAAATGATCTTTCCGTTGTTGTGAGTGAGCAGGTTGGTCATCTAGATACGGTTCCACTATGTGTTTTATATCATGAAAAGAATGAGAAATAGCTCGTTGGAATGTAGCTCCAACATTCTTCAAATCGAAAGGTAGCTTTCGATAAGAAAATATTCCCCATGGGAAAATAAATGTGGTTTTGTGGCGGTCGACAGATAGGATCTCAATCTGATTATAGTCGAAAAATCTATCCATAAAGGAAAAATGGCACTTCCATCACAGTTGTTGATGATATGATTGATATGAAGGGTAGGAAAATTGTCTTTTGGACAATCTTTTTTCAGGTCCCAAAAATTTATACAAACCCTAATAGTGCTCTGTTTCTTACTGTCAGGGAAAATGTTAGACACCCACTTGGTTAAATGCATGGTGTAGAAAAAAGAAGCTTTTAAAGTGTTCTCAACTTCAGCTTTAATGGCTGCATATTTTCTTGGGTGGACCTGGAAAAGATTTTTCCTAATAGTTCTTTTCATTAGGTGTGTGTTGATCTCATGTACGATAATATATGGATCAATCCCAGACATTTATTTATAATTCTACGAAAAAACATCACGAAATTCCTTAAAAAGAACTCGATTGTCCTCAATTTTCATTGCCAAGTAGTTCTTGCCTATGTGGATATGCTCGACAACACCTGGCTTAACCGATATATCAAGGGGAATTGTTTTCATGGTGTTTCATAAATTCTCTTCAAAATAAACACCTTCCATTAATGCATGTGTTTTTGGTTGCTTGACTATATTGGAACTGATTAGAGAAACAAAAACTAAATCTACCTAATTGGCAGTAAGAACAAATGACAATTGATTATGACAATCTTACCATAAAGATTCATCCAGACTCATGATCTCCATAATAGACTCATCTAATGAATAATTATGTGAGAGATAATGTAAGTTCAGGAGAGGGGAATCTATCCAATAGGGAAGATGGTAAGGATCTGATGCTACTGAATGCTGATCATCTATGTAAGTATCTGAAATAGACTAAATGGAATCATACACGGATTCGTCTGGACTCCTAGAAGATTATTCAAAAATATCTTTTCCTTTATACATTCCCCTAGTCGTGGAGGATATCATGTTTACCGTTGTCATTTCTGTACTAGGAGGGGCAGTGTTGGATGGAAAAACTCCCATGAGTGTAGAATATTTCAACAATCGAACCCCTACAGATGGATAGGGAGGAGGTGACTTCCCGAACATAGGAACATTATTCCTCGTGGAAGCAGTAATATCAGGTGAGCAATAATCAAGTTGATATATGGTCACAATGTTTCCTTGATGTGGGAATTGGAGTGTGTGAAAAAACGACGACAAAACAACCATCATAACATAGAATTGATTCCTTCTTAGTGACAAATTGTAATCTAGAGGAGCATCAACCACTTCTACCTGGATAGAAATGGTTTTACCCCCTAGCTCGATGGACAATGATGGTAGAAGTTCATGGGGTTGAAAACCTCTCCTGTCAAAATATTTTAAGGTGGTTGGTGACCTACTAAGGTCAGGAGAACCAATGGCTCTTTAGCAAGACATAGACAAAATCGAGGTGGAAACTCCCTCGTCGAAAACGCTCTGATGGACCTTTCTACCCACCACTCTAGTAGCAATTTGGAAAGCGAGCTGATGGGATAGACTCGATTTATAATTCTCAACATTAAAAGTGATCATGGTAGAATTATGAGGATCGAAAAACCCCTAGGGATGACAACAAATTCTTGAGTCATGTGGGATAGCTTTGGAGTACTTCCAATGTGGACATAGAACAGGGTGCTTGAGCCAAATATTCAACAACATTATAAAATTGAGCAGCTCGAGCACTAGGATTGAAAATGTTTTTAAGGATTGTACTCTTCGGAGGGCACAAGATTGTGTCAAAACTAGGTTTTTCAATAGTGAGAGGACCATTAGAAGGAGGTTGAGGGGAAGGGTTGATGAGAAGAGTCTTCTTGGAAGAAGCACCTTCATCTTTCTTCTCAGGTGTTTTATCATATGTCTGACTTTTGGTAGTCAACACAATTGTTTCGGTAGACATCATATGAATTTCTTCAGTACAAGATGAAGGACCATGCAAATATGTATGGTTAATCAACTGTTGCTAGGACAAGAAGAGGTCAGTTAACATTGCTAGTGTGGGGTTAATTTTTAAAAATTTATTAATCTATTCATGACAAGGACACTCCTTTGCGAAGTGATCATCTCCACACAAAAAACAAGGATACTTAGCTGTCCTCTTAGGTTTGGCATCATTCTTTGGAGTAGATGTTTTGGTACTTTCCTATTGGTTTCCAATTTTCTTACTCTTACCTTTTCCTTTCTTCTTATTTCCAGGTAATTGTGAGGATTGAATTCCGTTCACCTTGGCGGAAACTGTAGGAGTAAAAGAAGTTGTGGTTGAAGCACTATGTGGTTTATCGGGCTTAGTTGTAGATGAAGGTTGGATTGTACCAACAACAACATCCACCTGAGTCTCTGCATGTGGCTTAGTAGGATCAGTGCTGGGAAGAGGAGCATTAGGAATTAAATCATATAAAGTTACAAAATGGGAATAGAATAAGTCTAAATATTGGGCTTGACTAATATCCTGCTCTTATGTGATAGCACCGCCCGTGGCCACATCTCAGGAAAGAGGAGGCAACAAGGAATTGGTGAACCATTCATCCAAGAGTTGATCTAGAATGGGAGCCTTGATTAACCTTCGGCACCTCCTCCACTCATGAATGTGCTCTAATATGTGATTAGAGTCATATTGTCGAAGAGAGGTCAAGATATTTGTACCAATTTCATAGCAAATAGGTAACTGGAAATGAGTAAGAAACATTGTTGCTAATGAATTGAAATCCACAAACGAGTGTTGTGGGAGTTCAATATAACATTTTTTGGTCATGTCGGTCAATGTTCTCTAGAAGAGTCTCAATCAGATAGAATCATCCATAAGGGAGTTAGATGAACACCACAAATGGAAGGTCATCACATGGTTTTTGGGATATTCTCCCTACTTTTCATCAACCTTTGTAATGTCTGGCGAAATTTTTCCTGAGATGGTAGGCCAAAACGGATCATGTTGAATGGGGTCATTTATTAAGTTGGACAAGTCAGGAAATTCCAATGTAGTTAAGAATGAGAGTTGTTGGTTTGGTTGTGCGTATTTATAATACTGATAAGGTAAGGCTACCTCGGTAGGACCAAAGGTCTGTTGAGATTGTTCGTAAAACCCACCAAATTGTTGATAGTTAGGAGCATTTTGAACTATAAAACGTGGTTACACCTGGTTAAGTCTAGCGTAAGGTCCATAAGTAGGTTGATCCCACTGATTGGTGACTCCTCAAAGATAAGGGACATATAAGGCATTATTGTAGTGCTCCCCCATAAGGTATTGATTACCAATGTTAGGATAACGATGATGGACCCAAGATGATGTAGGAGGATGCGAAGTAGGACCAATAGGACCAAGACTAGTATGACCACTAGGTCCAACAGTTGGAGGAAGAGGATGTGAAATATTATGCAGAACATGAACATAAGATCCTCTAGTTGTTTGGGATGTAGGAGGGAAAAATTGACTTACAACATTTGGAAACACCATGGCAGGCATAGAAGCTCCTCCCACATGTGAATTCGACAAAGGATTCTAAAGTAACTGTGGCACTCTTGAAGGAGTGGAAATTCTAGACACCGTAGGTGCAAGTGTAGGATTGGCTAGAGAAATGCTAGAAGTAATATTCAACGACATACCTAAAATATTACTAGGTAAAAGGTAGGGAAAGGGTCTTATAAAGTTTGGGGTAAACTCCATAGCTGAGACATTCATGGTAGTAGTGGTATCGAACTGAGAGATAGCTTGAGCAAGGGAAGTTTCCCAAAATGGAGCATTAGGTCAAAATATAGGAGCTATTATTTCATCAAGATGAAATTGATTAATCCCATCTTCGAAAGGAGTTCGGAAGACAAAGGATGTGTTCTAAGAGGAGGGTTTCTCCACTAGTGATTGTCCTGATAGGTCTGTCATAGGAGAATTGGGAAGAGGATATTCAAATCCTTCCTCTTTAACTGAAACTCCTTCCAATTCAAGCATAGAATCGCTACCTGCCTCAGAATTGTTCTCCATGTCTCTTTCCATGGGAGGGTGAACTGGAGGATTCAAAGGATTTTAGGGTGATAACCCTTGTAATTGACTGGACCTCCTCCATGGGAAATCAACCAGTTTGCAAAAATCAAGTTGATCTCAGAAAGAAAAAAACATATCTAGTAAAGAAAATCAAATGCTACTCAAACTAAAGCAAAAATCAGAACTTGTGATAGGACAGGTAAAAAGTCAGGATCCTCATAGGATTTTCAAATGACCACAACTCATGATATATTGTAGGGTCCAATACTGAAACGCGACAAGCAGGATTGGGAACGTATCCTTTTTGAACACCCAACTACCTAGACGGCATGTGCATAGTAATCTCCCTGAATGTTGTTCTCAGTGTATTGCGGTCATAGGACGGTCAAAGGGATATGCTCAGATGCTCTTAGGATCCCTAAAAGTGTCTCCCTATATACACAAGGTGTGTGGGAGATCCACTTTGTATCAGTGTTGTCTAATGTACAATCGTTCGAAAGGGGACTTCTGATATACAATTGAGTACATGAAGTACCTTTATATATACCTCAAGGGTATGTGAAAGGTCGTTCTATATACCAACGGTACATGGAAGAACCGCACGATCTCTGGAATTCAGTGCAGAAAAATAACAACAGCTCCTACACTTAAACACGTCGGAACACGTCTCTAACCTATCACACTTTTCTACAAATTTTAACCTAATTCTAATGCTTCATTTTATCTTTCGCGATTAGGTGAATTCATGATTTGATTACATAAAAGTAAAACCATTCAAAATTCTTATGCAAATATTTTTCTCACTTACGTAAAATGACCTACTTAAAGAAGAGATAGAGGTCTGTTTCCTACTTATCTAAAATGACTAAATCCCAAAAAAAAAACACAGAAATATATCTTCAAACCTATTGCAAGCACATCATGACTTCAAAAAAATTAATTTTGAAAAGCAAAATGACAAGAAATCTTTCTAAAATAAAGACTATGATGACTACTAAACACACCATATTTTACAAACTTCTTCAAAATGGAAATAAGATGCACACAACGCACTTTTTCTTTTTTGTGTGAGAGTAAGAACACTTCGGAAAAAACTAGAATGTAAACACTTGAGTGTCTATAATACCAATCAAGTCTCTACCACTTCATACCTAAGCTTGACCTAGACCTTTCTCTCAACATTTCAAAAATAAAATGGAAACAACCTCAAATTAAACTATGAAGAAACTAAAAGAAAATTTATTTTTTTCAAGTTGATCACACAATGTTCAAAGATCTAGATCTACACTTTCTTTTCAAAGTTTTTCATCAACATTGATGCTATCTCATTTCTTGTTTGAAATAAATATTCCCTTCCATAGAATGATTTCCCATGTTAGCACTTCTTCTCTAAATTAAATTAAATAGATACCTAATCTAATAAGTCATATAGCTTTGCATTCTATTAGTGTCTATAATTAATTTCATAATCATTTTCTACCCATTCTATCAAATATATTTCAAATACATGTCATGTACATACATCAATTTTTAATTAAATTAATCATAATGTACAACTTTGTTTACTTTTCTATCTATTATTAGAATAGAAAAAATGAAAAATCCAACCATCAAATTTGATTAAGATTGAATTCCAATTTTATGTGGATATTCATGTTTATTTTAATGTTAACCTTTTTTATTTAAAAAAAATATGGAATATAATCACCCATTCATAGTGACATATAGGGTTTTGATGTAGGTAGTTGATCTCCTTCTTTTGATGGCACCACTACTTTCTACAAGCTCACCTTCTTCACTTGCATCTTGCATGCTTCTGCATGGATTAAAGCATTTTTTTCATCCATAATGGTTTCCAATATAGTTCCTTCACCTTAGTTTGTGCCATTCCCTCACACATTAACTTCTGGTTCAGAGGATTTGGTTGTCAATCAATAATTGTATTTTCAAGATATGTTGCAAAAGGAAAATAACACATCTTATTATGGATTCTAGAAGCTCCCTTCTTATATATTCTACTAAATCCCAACGTTGAAGAGAAATCCCTTTTTTTATCACTCTCATCTGTTGGTGTGGTTATGGCTTGTGGGCATGGGTTGTTGATTTACAGAAATGGGTTATCAGCTCTTGCCTACCCCTAATAAAGCAAGATACTTTTAATAACCTTTGTGAAATTTTTTATTTTATTATTGAATTTGAACTTGAAGAAGATAGGGATTTGATGGATTCGGATTAGATCCTTGGTTTTCGGGAAGCTATGGTTTATGGATGAAGGTATGGACTCCCACCTTTGATCCTCTAATGGATTCACTTGCCTCAGCTCATGTATGTGTCATGGTTTTGAATATGTCCTTTAATTTCTTGGGCAAACCCTCCCTTAAATCCATTAGGAATGCTCTTGGCAAGTTCCACTTTTGCATCCTTGAAACTTTGAATCAGTATTATACTACCATTCCAGGAGTTGTCTGAAGATGGATTTTCATAAAGAATTTCTGAGTAAAATAAACCTTAATGGAAGAAATTTTTCATAGACCCAAAAGCTTCACTGTGAACAAGTTATTTCTAGATGAAGAGCATGTTTCGAAATAAGGCATCCAATAACCTCTTTCCCAAAAAATAATCACAAATCCACGTGGTGGGAGGTTGCACTGAGATCGAATAAATTTATCTACGCAAAACAAACCCCAAATCAACATTATGCTAAATAATACTCAGTATTGGTGCAAGCATTAGAGGAAATTTCAACTCAAAATGGGCCTCCTAAAAAAACAAAAAATAATAATAGTTAAAATAATAAAGTAATATTTATTAATTTTGGAGGAAGAAAAGAAAAAAACTCCTTTCTTGTTTGTATTTTCGACATATCTCCTCATGTTTTTACTCAAATTTTGATCAGCATAGCTCACTGGATGCAGAATTAAATTCCACATCCAACGAGTACTCACTCCGCATACTTTTGACGGACCCCGCTACCCCAAAAACAAGAAATACCTGAAAAAATGTGATGATGACATCATCATCACATTTTTTCAGGTATTTATTCTTTTTGGGGTATCCAGGTCTGTCAAAAGTATGTCGAGTGGGTACTTGTTGGATGCGGAATTTAATTCCGCATCCAACTAGCTCTTTCGATCGAAATTTGAGTAAAAAAACGGGGAGATATGTCGAAAATACAAACAAAAAAAAGTAGTTTTTTATGATACCTATCCCCAAATTTATATTAAAAAAGTGTTTAAGACCTATATGATATTTCAAATTTAAATCAATTTCATTGGCTAACACATGATGACATGGAATTTGAGTTAAAGTTAAAAGGCCCATTTTGAGTTGAAATTTCCTCTAATGAAGAAATTAGTATGACTCATCCGACTAAGAATTCTATGAAGAACCAAGAACAACATAAGTTTCATTCTTTGAGAAACAGGATTAGAGTTTTCAAGTCCTAATAAAGGAAGAAAGCAATCCTAATTTAGCAAGAACCATTTCACCCACGTATGGAAAAGATAATCCTCAAGCAATTCCAAAAAAAAAACAAGAAGTTGGGTTGACCTAGTGGGAGGGGAGACAATTTCAAACTCAAAACCATTAGATCTAGGTTAAGAAAAATAATGGACAATCGTTGTCAAGAAAAACAAGTCCTCGGTTTTACAACAAATGATGACAAGGAGTCTCACTATCCTTCCTAGCCATGTTTTGTTTTTCAAGTTTATTGTGTAATCAATTTGTTTGAATTTACTTAGTTATGCCCTCTAGTTTATGAGAGGAGGCTAAAGAATCATGAGTAAAGTTGTGTTTCTCCCTCCCATGGTGAAAGGAGGAGATTAATCTTGTTAGAAAAATTTAGAATTTTGACTCAATGTAAAGAAACAATAATTAAAAGGTAGAACTTCCCAACCATTATTGAAATAAAAAACAATTTACCCACTTAATAAAGATCTATTTCCACTCAATACAAAATAAAATATCAGTTATAAATATAGATATCAAGAAAATTAAAACAATCATAATTAACGTATATCAAATATTTAAAAATAATAATATAATAAAATTAAAATAAACATGATCATAGTAAAACATTTAAAATTGTACCATCAAAATCAGCTAAACATATTTAGAGGATTTATTGAACATCTTAGGTAAATATTTTAAAATGGGTTGAATAGAGAATAAACACTTTAAAACAAAATAATGAAAGAATAATATATCATTATCTGTGGGAAAGAAAATAATCCAATTCATTCAAAAACAAAAAAATAACAACCTTTTGAAAATACTAAGTAATAAAATTATTAAGCAGAAAACAATAATCAACACAGTTAGAAAAAATAAATTACGAGCAGTGAGTAGGGCTATTTTCAATATATGTTGCAAAAGGAAAATCACAAGCCTTATTATGGATTGCAGAATCTCCCTTCTAATCTATTCTACTATATCCCAACGTTGAAGAGAAATCCATTTTCTTTATCAATCCCATCTGTTGGTGTGGAGATTTTATGGCTTGTGGGCATGGCTTGTTGATTTACAGAAATGGGAACTATGAGCTCTTGGAGATCCCTAAACCTTGTGAAAATGTGTTTTTTGTTATTAAATTTGAACTTCAAGAAGATAGGGATTCGTTTCTCATATTGGGTCCTTGGTTCTGGGAAAGCTCTGGTTTCTGGATTCACTTTCCTCAGCTCATGTATGGGTCATGATTTTGAATATGTCATTTAATTTCATGGGAAAAACCCCCCTTCAATCCATTAGGATTGATCTTGGCAAGTTCCACTTTTTCATCCTAGAAACTTTGAATCAATATTACACTACCGTTGCAAGGATTTGTCTAGAAATGGATTTTGATAAAGGATTTCCTAGTAAAATAAACCTTAATGGAAGAAATATCCCAGACCCAAAAATTTGACTATTAGCAATTTATTTTTAGATGAAGAGCATGTTTCGAAATTGAGCATCCAATAATATCTTTCCCAAAAAGTAATCACAAATCCAAGTGGTTGGAGGTTGCAATGAGATCGAATTAATTTATCTATGCAAAACAAACCCCAAATCGACATTATGCTAAATCATACTTAGAATCGGCCCAAGAAGAAAGTAGTACTAAGGATTCTATAAAGAAGGAAGAATAACTCAATTTTGAGTCATTGAGTAGCAAGATTAGAGTTTTCAAGTCCTAATAAAGGAAGAAAGAAATCCTAATTTAGAAAGAACCATTTCACCCATGTATGGAAAATATAAGCCTCAAGGGATTCCAAAAAAAAAGGTGGGTAGCCCTACTCAGAGGGGAGCAAATTTCAAACTCAAAACAGCTAGATCTATGTTAAGAAAAATAATGGATAATGGTAAGTCCTCGGTTTTACAACAAATGAGGACAAGGAGTAACACTAGATCCTTCCTGGCCATGTTTTGTTTTTCAAGTTATTTGTGTAATCAATTTGTTTGAATTTACTCACTCATGTTCTCTAGCTTATGAGAGGAGGCTAAATAATAACCAGTATAGTTGCATTTCTCCCTCCTATGGTGCAAGGCGGAAATTTGACTCAATGTAAAAAAAACTAATTAAAAGGTAGAACTTCCCAACCATTATTGAAATAACAAATA
>LPNX011152543.1:189600-206876 GCA_001517045.1 Pseudotsuga menziesii | reverse complement strand
AACCTCAAGAGCAAGCCCGTTTTTATGCAAGCCCATTTTTATCACTTCCATCTATTGGTGTGGAGATTTAATGGCTTGTGGGCATGGCTTCTTGATTTACGGAAATGGGATTTTAGCTCTTGGACTCCCCTAATGAAGGAAAATACTTTTAATAACCCTTGTGAAAATGTGTTTTTTGTTATTGAATTTGACCTTCAAGAAGATAGGGATTGATCCTCACATTGGGTCTTTAGTTCCCGGGAAGCTCTTGTTTATGCATGAAGCTATGGATTCCCACCTTTGATGGTGTAATGGAATCACTTGCCTCAGCTCATGTATGGGTCATGATTTTGAATATGTTGTTTCATTTCTTGGGCAAACCTTCCCTTAAATCCATTAGGAATGCTCTTGGAAAGACTTTGAATCACTATTGTACTACCATTGCAAGGATTTGTCTAGAAATGGATTTTGATAAAAGGTTTCCCAGTCAAATAAACCTGAATGGAAGAAATTTCCAAAAGACCCAAAAAATGACTATGAACAAGTTATTTTTGGGTGAAGAGCATGATTCAAAATAGGGCATCCAATAACCTCTTTCCCAAAAAATAATTACAAATCCAAGTTGTGGGAGGTTGTAATGAGATCGAATTGATTTATCTATGCAAAACAAACCCCAAATCAACATTATTCTAAAGCATACTTACAATCAGTCCAAGAAGAAATGAGTACAACTCATGCAATTGAGGATTCTATGAAAAAGAAAAAACAACACAAGTTTAGTCATTGAATAGTAAAATTAGAGTTTTAATGTCCTAAGAAAAGAAAAAACAATCCCAATTTAGCAAGAACCATTTCACCCATGTCTTAAAGAGATAATACTCAATAGATTCCTAAAAAATACTAAAGGTGTTGCTATTGAAATAGCACACTAAATCTATTAGTCAATTTCTTTGAAAAAAAATTACACATAATTTTTAGAAAAAACAATAAAATAAAAACCTTTAAAATAATATAATATACTGGTTGTGGTTCCGATTCAGACACATGCGCATTGGCAACAACATCATTACTAGAGGTCATCATTGTAGCCTGGGCGTTCATGGCGAGCATTACAGCTAGAGGTTGTGGTGTGGTGGAGCATTACAGTCCTAGTCGAGGCATTTATATGAATGTTAACCTTTTTATTTCGCAAAAAGATGGAAGAGAATCACCCATTCATAGTGGCATATAGGTTTTTGATGTGGGTAGTTGATCTCCTTTTTTTGGTGGCAGCAATGCTTTCTACAAGCTCATATTTTTCTCTTGCATCGATTAATGCATGTTTTTTCCTCCATAATGGTGCCCAATATAGATCCTTCGCCTTCATCCGCGCCATTCTCTCACACATTGAATTATGGTTCAGAGGATTTGGTGGTTAATCAATAATTTTGTTTTGAAGATATGTTGTACAGGGAAATGACACACCTTATTATGGATTCTATAAAAAAAATTCTTATCTATTCTACTAGATCCCAACCTTGAAGAGCAAGCCCTTCTTTATCACTCCCATCTATTAGTGTGGAGATTTAATGGCTTGTGGGAAAGGCTTATTGATTTACAGAAATGGGTTATCAGTTCTTGTGGTTTACCAGTTATTGAAGGAAGAGACTTTTAATAAATCTTGTGAAAATGTGTTTTTTGTTATTGAATTTGACCTTCAAGAAGATAGGGATTTGATCCTCAGATTGGGTCCTTGGTTCTGTAGAAGCTTGGATTTATACATGAAGCTATGGATTTCCACCTTTGATCCTGTAATGGATTCACTTGCCTCAACTCATGTATGGGTCATGATTTTGAATATGTCCTTCCATTTATTGGGAAAACCCTCCCTTAAATCCATTAGGAATGCTCTGGGCAAGTTCCACTTTTCCATGCTAGAAACTTTGAATCAGTATTATACTACCATTGCAAGGATTTGTATAGAAATGGATTTTGATAAAGGCTTTCCCAACAAAATAAACCTTAATGGCAGAAATTTTGCATAGACCCAAAAACTTGACTATGAACAAGTTATTTTTAGATGAAGAGCATGTTTCAAATTAGAGCATCCAATAACATCTTTCCCAAAAAATAATCACAAATCCACATGGTGTTAGGTTGCAATGAGATGGAATTAATTTATCTATGCAAAACAAGCCCCAAATCAGCATTATGCTAAAGCAGACTCAGAATAGGTCCAAGAAGAAATTAGTAAGACTCATCCAACGGAGGATTCTATGAAGAAGCAAAAACAATACTAATTTAGCAGAAACTATTTTACCCATGTCTGAAAGAGATAATTTTCCAGGGATTCCAAAAAAATACTAAGAATGTTGCTAAATGCAATGGCACACTAAATCTAGTGGTCAATATCTTTAAAAAAATTTACACATAATTTTTAGAAAAAAAATAAAATAAAAACCTTTGAAATAACATAATATACTCATCAATAATACAATGACACATAATATACTGGTCAATAATCGAATCCCTTGAAAAACATTAAAATAACAACCTTCTAAAAAAATCCAATCCAATCCAATCCCTTGGAAAACAATAAATCAACACAATTAGAAAAAATAACTTAACAGCAGTGAGTAGGGCTATTTAAAATAAAAACTCACTACAACCAGGAAGATGCAAAACATGTAAATATTTATGAGAGAAATCAGTCCAGCATAAAATCAAACTCCCATTCAGGCATTGACTCAGGCATAAAATCAAGCTCAAGCTCCAGCATTGGCAGCAATAGCATTACTAGAGGTCATCATCGTGGTCGTACCCGACATTGAATCAGGCATAAAATCAAGCTTGCATTGTGGTTAAGATTGTGAAATGTGAGCATTGGTAGCAACAACATTACTAGAGGTCGTGGTCGTAGCCGGGGCGTTCATGGCAAGAATTACAGCTAGAGTTTGTGGTCGCGGGTGTTCCAACAAGTGCCAGGGCGTTACAGCTAGATTTTGTGGTCGCGGGTGTTCCAAAAATTGTCGGGGCGTTACATCTAGAGTTTGTGGTCCCTCCTCCATTGAACCCAGATACAAAGATAAGAGTCCCTCCTCCATTGAAGAAGAGACAAGATGCAAAGATGGCAGTCCCTCCTCCATTGAAGAGACCGGATGAAAAGATGAGAGTCCCTCTTCCATTGAACCAAGCCGATTATGCAAAAATGTTCCCTTCTCCATTGAACCAAGCAAATTATGCAAAGATGTCGATGTGGTTTGTCCAGATTCCACTCGGTTTGAAGTCCAATTTGCTTGGCAGTTTATATTTCTTCGCCTTAAATATATATCTTTAAGCTATATCCCGAGTAAGGTGGAGAGAGGTCGGGTTAGGAATGGTACCTATTATTATTATTTATTATTTTTAAATAACAAATAATTATTTTAACCATATATTATTTATTATTATCAATCATAAATTTTTTAAGGTGTTGGATTCATGTAAAATGGCCATTTATATATACACTAAATTTGTATGTAAAACTCTTTGTTTTATTTGTGAAACAGTGGATTCCAAACAAAATTATCAAAATTAATAAACTTAATAATAAAATTTTACCACCCTACTATTTATTGATATTTTTATTGTTTAAATTAATAAATAAATAATGAAAGTGACTAAATTAAAATATTTAGTGATTGGTTACAAATTGTCATTAGGTGTTAGTTTCAAATGATTAATAGAAACTAATTTTGTGGGGGTAATGGTTACCTCCCTAATAAAGGGGTTTAGGCTGGGGTAATGGTTACCTCCCTTATAAGGGGGTTTACACTTCTTCTTCGCTTGAGCTATGGAAAGACCTAAGCCCACCACCATTTCCAGTAAGTCTACTTTATAGGGGCAATTCTTGGGTAATATATATAGTTGTAGGCTTGTCACCTATATATTTATTAACTTAATCCCATAAAAATTGGCTTGTCCACTTATTGACTTACTCTCACAAAAATTGGGTTTTTCCACTTAGTAACTTACTCCCATAAAAATTAAGTTTGTCCATTTATTAACTTACTCCCATAAAAAATTAATTTAACTATCAATTTAACTATCAGATCTAACAGGACCATTCATCAGACATCACATCATTCACAACAGATCTATCATTTCAACTGCAGATCCAACAGATTGCATCATCCATTTTTTCTACGTAGCAGTATCACATTATTCATTTATAAGAAGAATAATCAAACATTCCTCATTGACATTGCATCACATAAAAACAGAGAAAGACAAAAGACAATAGTGGTTTAGCTCAACATCCATCGTATCATATTAGTTTCTGTGCAACAGATCCAAAAAAATAGCTTCCTTTGTCTATAGTAAGAAAAGGATCAACCCACAAGATCACATACATATAACAATTTGTCACAATTCACTCAGCTTCTACAACCATTGTATTTATGATCTCCAACCATCCTACAAAGCATAGCCTTCAACACCTTGTTAATGGAATCAACCTAGCCATTAGCTTGTGGATAGTAAGGGGTTGAGTTTTCATGACAATAATCAAACTTGGTACTCAACTTAGCCATCATCTGATTACGAAAATGAGATCCATGATCAATTACTATGGCTTGTGGAACTCCAAACCTAGTTATGACGTGATAAAATAGTAAGAGGGAGAAATTATTAGCATCGTCTACATATGTAAGAATTTACTTAGCCCATTTCATGAAAATATTCCACATATACAATAATGTAACCATGCCACCTGATTGAGGTAGACTTGCAATGCATAAATTCAATCCCCCATTTGGAAAAAGTGCCAACTGAAATGATGAGGTATAACGATGCAGGGTGGGTGCACTTTTTTGGATAGAAACGCTGAGAGGGTGGGAAATGCTGAGAGGGTGGGCATGTTTTTTGATATAAAAGATGATAGGGTGGGTATTTTTTAACCCCTTGATGACAATATTTAAAGATTGAGTGCCAAAAGTACCCAGCGTGAAGGATTTTCTGAGATGTATCCATCATAGAGAGATGACAGCCACAAGCTCAAGAGTGGTAGTCATTCATGACTTATTCATCATCGTCATGAGTAAGACATCATTGTTGATGTATTTGTAACTTTGGAATGTATTCACTTGTATATCTTATGTATTGTACCCCGATGTTTATTCCTGAAAGTATCTATAATGTAATTGAGTCATGTCATGCCCCGATGTTTCGATCAGGAGATTCAATAATGTAACCAAGTCATGTAAACTCATTGAGGTTAACCCTCCATTGTAAGTAGGGGCAATAGTCCCCACAATTGAGTCATGGTGAACCCTCCTTGTTTACCGGAGGGCAAAGTCCCCACAGTTGTGGGGCACTAGGGTTATTAGACTCTCCTAGAGAATTTGGCCCTAGTAAGTAATTTTTAACTGAGGTCGACTTGTTGGAGTGGACATAAAGTGAACAAAAGAATATAAATAGAAGTGAGGCTCTCCTCATTTCGACACATCAAAAACACACTCACTCACTGGGGCACATGAATGAGAGAGGTGAAGCTGTCTCAAGTGTGTGAGAGAGAGAGAGAGAGAGTAGCTATTGGAGATCATATTTTCCGTCTTTGGGTTTTACTGCTACCATTGGTGTTCATTCTATCTCTGAGGAGTTGCGGGGTTTTCTCCTTTATTGTTTCCCTAAGGAAAATTCTTTGTGTCTCTTGTCTCTTATGTTTATTGTTGTGCATGTTATTCTCTCAGATAAGATCCTAAGATCATATGGCTTAAGTGATAAAAATCTAACATGGTATCAGAGCTAACCTAACAAGAAGACACTATGCAGCTATGGAAGCTAGGGCTTCTTACGTTTTGGGTCTCTCTCCACAATCCATCAGAAAAATAAGGCTAGGCTAACTCTCCACTAAAGGGCGCATCTTTTTATCGAAGCAGAATTGGATTCTGAGCATTTTCAGTTTTTGGAACGCGAAATTAGGGATTTTTATAAAAGAGGAATTTTTGAGTGAGCCCAGCATAGGATTTCTATCCTCATCAAAATCTATGTTTAGAGACTTGGGTCAAGATTTTTGGTTGGGTGAAACTCTGAGAAAGTCAAACCCTAGTTTGACCCCTCGCCTGAAAAACCCTAAAATACTGAAACCAATAGTTTTGGTAGATTCACTATATATCGAGCTTGGAGAAGGATCAGGTGATGAAACTTTCACACGTCGAAGAAAAATTGCTGATGTACACAGTGTCTATGTTTCAACCTCATATTCTCTATATTCTAGGAGATATGATTCCTCCAAGTTAGGGTTCCAACCTGTCCCAGGATTCCTCCCCAAACAGGACACCTGGGGATTGTTACGGAGAAAACTTCCTATGGCGTGGGGTGTACCATAATAGACAGAGAAACTGCAGAAATCAATCCCTTCCCAATATGCAAGAGAAATAAAACATCTAACACTAAAGGATCTCGAAACATACCTTTTTTAGGACAGTTGTAGTAGATCCTCGTTGAGCTTTTCCCAATCCCCCTTGGGTTAGCAATTCACTTCTCAACAAAAGTAAACAAGGAAAGCATGATGTATGATATAGTGTTAGACCTACTCTAGCATATATGATCAATGATACATAAGCAATTAAAAAAATACATGGATTGAATATTGATTTAAATGCACATCATTGGATAGGAAAATATATTTCCATTAAATAAATCAGAGATTACACAAGTGGCAACCTCTGTCGGCATGTCTATGAACCACAGAAACTGAGTCCTCCACTTAGGCCTCCACCACCTCAATCCTACATCTCTCGATAGCAAGCTCACAAGAAAAGGCAAGCTTGGGAAGAACACAAAGTGATCCAAGTGAAAAAAGGGATGTATACTCAATTATAAGCAAGCTATAGCAACAATGGACTATAGTTCTCTTGCTCTTCAATTCCTCCCCTTCAATGTCTCCAAAGGGTTCCTTATATAGTGCTTCAGTGGGGTAATTGAAGGTCAAATCCGAGCAATCTCAAGGAATATGGAAGGCCAGGAGACAAGTGACTCGGATCCACATCAAGGAAAACCCAAAAAATCTTTGGCCTTTTGCACACATCTCGATGTACGCAGGTTTAAGGGTCATATCCGCGTATATATGTGAGAAAGGGTGTAAAAGTCGCGTACATCAAATAATGAGTGTTTTTAGGGATGATCTTGGAAACATGAAAGGTAAAAAAATAGTCCATGGGGTCCAAAGAGTCTCCAGAGGGACAGAGAAGTCCATAAAAGTGTGATCAACCATGTGTGGTAAAATCTACTATAACAGATGCCCCCTAATGTGTGATGTTAGAGAGGTAACATGATGGCCAAAATACATTATAAATCCATCCCAGAAGTGGAGTGATGAGGAACCAAGTGGAATATCCATCCATCCAATAGTATAATACAATAATCAAACTCTACACATGACTGCAAATACATATAGCAGTCCCAGATACATAAGAGTACAATGGCCATGAATAGGCATGATATACAAACTATGACATGTGTGGTCATTGCCACGTACAATATACAATAGATTAGAATCTTCATGATGAAGATATACAAAGGACCAAGATCTACATTGAAGATGAAGATATACCATGGATCAATATCTCCATAATGGATGAAGATATCTGACATACACCGAAATCAAGTGATGAGAGCTGAAATCTCATGAACACTGGAACGATCAAGGGAGGAGCATATAGGAAACGCCACCAATCTGGAAAGTCTTCTACATAAACCGCTTGTTGTAAAGCAACACCCTTCGGAGCAATTTGAACTTAAAATTTCAAGTTTGTCATTTCATCAATTTTCTAAACGACATTATATATCACAACCTTAATCAACACTCATCAATAAATATATTAGGAGTGCCTTCAGAATCTTTGATTCTGAAGGTACTCCCAATAGAAGTTGATGGATTGATTGATGTAGGGGGATTAGCATCATCTTACATCTGGATTGAATTTCTTGGCTTTATTTTTGTATTTATTTTTGATCATTTGTAAATTTCATAATCCTGAAAGTTAGAAACTCCTAATTTTATAATATCGATCATTCATGCAAATTCAAGGTCAACTAAATTCATTACATCAATAGTCTTGACTGTTAACCTAGTAAGCTGATACTTTATATGACATTTGTTTTCCAATTTATATCTGTGGTCTAATGAAATCTTCCACTTCCAAAACATCTATCTCATCATAATAATCATGGGGACAAAATCTTATTTCATATTTGTTGTAAAGGAATGTTTCCTATGGCTAGGGTTTAAGAGGCCATCAATGTACTGGGGTTGAAAGAGAGATGCATAATGTTTAGCAAGTATATATAAGCAAGTTTCAGAGATTAGAATGGTTCATACCTTAGCCAAACGAAGGTTGATCCAAACAGCCCTTCAATCCTCTTCTTGCTCCTCTTTCTCCTCTTCCTCCAAGAGACCTGCAAAACAAATTATACCTTCCTCAAACCATTATGACCACATATAAAGTAGTGATAATCAAATAAACATGAAATAATAATCTGATTAACATCAACATCTGATCATAAGCAGAGATTCAATCACACATTGAACAATTATTTGGGAAGAAGAAGGACATCACATCCTTATTAATCTTGAAAACAAGTACAATTATACCTTCTCTTCAAGTTCGGAACCTCACGAAACCTTGATATGGTTCTGTTGCTTCTCTTCTCCAAGGAAATCAACCTCCAAGCTCTGCAACACAAGGAGAAAGATTCTAGGGAAAAGGTGTGGGCAAAGAGAGTCCCAATTCCTCTAGCATAATGATGAAAAGATTCAAGTCTCCTCTCATGGACCTACCTACCTCTATTTATATCCTTAATGAAGAGTTAGGGTCGAAGACAAAGTAATTACAACTGAAGGAGTCAGTTGCATAACTACCCAAACTATCTGAATTTCAAAATATGTATTTGTTTTGACATTTTCAGGAGGCATACGCAGGTTGTAGAGACAAAAGTCGCTTACGCAAGGAGGTATGCATGGGTTGCAATGCATAAATTCACGTATTTAAGGCGTACGCGAGTATAATATATAGAAAGTCGTGTACATACATAGGTTTCCATAAGGAAACTTGCATAGACATCAAAAAATATCATTTAAGGTTTCTTCTGTGCATTTTCAAACTTTGGTGTCTTCTGGAAATTTTTAGCTAACACAACTACCTTTCCAACGGTGTAGATATGAGGTCAAATGGAGTTACATAAATCAAGATATGGTTCATACAAGCTAGGTTTTTTTTTCAGTGGCTTTCATGAAGTGTCACCATGGAAGTGTCGACATGCAACGGAATCATGAGAAAGTGGTCATAGGTAGAGATGTGTCATTTTGAGCTTTAATAGATGCCCCCTAATGTATGAGGTTAGAGGGGAAGGCGGTAGCTGAAATGCATGATAAAGGAAACACCTGAGTATGGAGAGAGCATAGAATCCAAGATCAAAAGGCTCAAACAAAGGTACCTGAAAGAGAGATAAATGTTAGACAAAACTGATCTCTGGGACATACAAGTCCATATACAAAACATTTCCATAAATATACAGACGGATCCAACATATGTATAATTGATGAAACTATCATGGTCGCTCAATATGCAAAAAGGTGCCATATCAAATCTAAAGGAGTCATGGCCAAAAATGAACAAGGTGGATCCATGCTTAACAATAAATCATAGCCACAAAAATACAAGGTGGATCTATGTCTCAACAAAATGTCATATAAAATGTAACAATTTCTTGTGCAACATGGGCAATAGAAAAATGACGATGCTACTGTCAGCCCAAGGTCTTCAATCCAAACCGCCCAAAAGGTACGAATCCTAACCATGCGAATAAAGGAGTTGAAGTCGAACATGGATGAAAGTGTTTGATTACCGGTCAATAATGAGAACTGTTAACAAACGTGAGGGAAACCACCATTAATGAAAATGGTCCCCAAAGTACCTAGTACATTCTAATAAGTGTGAATACAAGGATTTTTAGTCAAAAATTTGAAGAATACATTGAGTAGGAGACATTAAGGTATTCCCACTACCCAATAGCAAGGGAAATTTCCACTGATGATTGCAATCCCCAAGGTACTATCATAAAACTGTAAATCTCATTCCTAGAGCAAGATCTGTTGCAGTCAATAACAAGAGATCTGTTGGAAGGAATGCATCCTTCATCATCCAACACGAGGTAAGTCAATGACTAATTTGATCTAGAATTGGTACTGAATTTCACGACAAGAAACACTGAAGACATGATCTAATGAAATGATATGAGGGAATGGCCGACACAAAAGGTCAAGGAAACTACAGAATGGCCAACAAAGTTTGAATCCTTGAATAGTGAGCATGGCACAAAAAGTGACTTAGGCAGCTTTTGACACTAAAGGACCAATGAAACAAATCTACAATGTAGGAGACAT
The DNA here is from genome assembly GCA_001517045.1 of Pseudotsuga menziesii. Classification (NCBI taxonomy): domain Eukaryota; kingdom Viridiplantae; phylum Streptophyta; class Pinopsida; order Pinales; family Pinaceae; genus Pseudotsuga; species Pseudotsuga menziesii. The sequence continues at coordinate 196,492 of LPNX011152543.1, read as the reverse complement.
TGATAGATTCCCCATATAATTGGAAAAGAGACCAACTAGAGGTGTAAGAAACTCTGAATCAGAATAAGGTCAAAATACTAGGACCTAACTATTGATAGACTCAAAACTAGTGCCTTGTTCAAGGAAACAAGACTTGCTGCCATGATGTAAAAAACATGTGAATGAACTTACCTTCCTCTCTTTCTTATAAAGGTTTAACGAGTCCAAGAAAGCAAACTTGGGACCATCTTCATTTTTGGCAAGCTCAGAGAAGAGACAGAAGAATGCTTGATAAAGAACTGATTCGTGGATTTTATAAGCCCGAACTAGTACATGCTCGATGGTGTTTTCATAGATTAGAGAGTCTAAAAACTCAAAGAAGATTCCAGGGAGGAACGTTTTTGTCCAATTTATTCTCCTGAGGCCAAAAAATAATAAAACAAACCATTGAAGAACTCTCTTAGATTTTGAAGAAGTAAGGCGCACCTTTTTCTTACTTAGTCAGGAAGGTCCGAAAAAGGTTAAATTACCACCTACCCAATGCTCCTTCAAAAGCAGCATATAGCCTAAGTTTTACGAGTGTGAAGGAGGGTAAGATCACTCGGGAAGATCCATTTGATTACAAGGAATGATGATTACAACAATAAACTCAATTCTTTGTTCTTTAGGGTTTAACGAGCATGACAAAGACATAAAGTACACTCGAAATATTTTTCATGTTTAGGTCCAGAGTACGAAAAAGAGAAAACTAAGCTCATATTGGGTGTTCCTCTTCTGTAAGTTTAGTCCCTTAGGTCTGAAAAATTGATAAACCTATGCCTGAGACTACTCTTCTCAATTCTGAAGAAAAGAGAGTGTTCCTTCCTTGTATTATTCCACATGGTCTGAGAAAGTGATAACCTACCACCAATGTGGATGCCCATTCACATATTCTTAACGAGCCTGAACGGACAAGTTTACTCAGTAGTCAAGTCTATTTTGAGGAGTCTGACCTAGGCCTAAATAAACTCAATATCTTTCCTGTGAAGTTTTAACGAGTCCAGAAAACTCAATTCGCAACCTCCTTACTATTTTTAACGAGCTCGAAGGAGAGTAGAAAAAATGCTCTAAATGCGAGGAGACGAGTGTCATAAGCAGGTGAAACTAGTTCCAAGCGCAAGGAGAAAACCTATGCATAATGCAAGGAACATGAGTAAGGTAAAGACACTCGAAGAATGTCTCCTTAAGGTAAAAGGTGTCAAGTTGCAAAGGCAAAATGATACAAGGTTGAGCGACGATGAGAACAAAGATGAGGGCTTATACAATGAGCTAAAAGCATGGAAGCCGGCATCAGGCTCGAAAGCACGAGCATGATACATGCAAATGTAGTTACAACGTAAAAAACAAGGCAAGGCTAGTAAATAGTTGTGACTCCAACTAAAAATCTTGTCTCCAAAAAACAACAACATCAGAATCACATTCATAAGAAAAGATTTGATGCAGGTCACTTTGGAAGAAACACATGAGACTTTGCTATCTTCTACAAAATGGAAAGTCAAGGAAGAATCAACCGAAGAAGATTCTATAGCACCAAGGCTCGAGGGTTTATAATCAGTAAGATCAACCTCACAAGGAGAGAAAAAATCAATAAGGGAGATAGAGTCTGCAGGAAAAAACTCAGTATCACGGGAGTTGAAAAATTCATAAGAAAAATCAAACTCATCACAATCACCAACTTGCTATTCAAAGGAAGAGTCAAAATACTCAACAAGACCAACATAAGAAGATCGATCCATGGGAATATAAAAATTACTAATAAAATCAGGTTTAGACTTAGTCACAACTGAACCAACATCCAAAAGAAGTTCAGACTCTAGGAAGACTTCATCCAAAGGAAGGAGATCATCCGAGATAGGAAACATGTCTAAACTTTCAAATGGATCGACAGATTTGAGAGAAGGCTGCATGGTCTGTATAGGATGACTCACCTGGTGAACTACTAGGAGCAAGTCCCGAGAAGGTAACCATGAAAACAGAGGTTGCTTCTCAGTATCAATTGAATGTAAAGGACATGAGGCCACATAACTCACCTGCGGCGGGGTATTGTCTATAGAAACACTGGGAATCAATAAAGGAAATACTTTGTCTCTAGTTGGGTTAGGAGATGGATCAAGAAAATTCAACTGATCGATAGTGACAATTTCTTCACCATGATTAAAGTACATCACATGAAAGAATGTTGACACTACAACTTGCATGGAATACACATAATCATGTCCAAGGAGCATATTGAAGTCAAAGGGGTCTTCTATCACCATGAGTTCAACTAAGACAATATTCCCACCCAAAGTAACATATGTTTAAGCAAGAATTCCCAAGGCTATACAAGTTCTCCTATCAAATGCCAGTAACTGACTAGCAGTCAACACAAGGTTGGGAGATCCCATGCCTTGCCTAGCATGAGTAGACAAGATACTAACTGAGGTTTTTTCGTCAACAATACAATGAGCAATTGTGTATGATTCAATGTTTATCTTTATCTGGAAAGGTCAATTAGAATGAAGGCACGGCTCAACTAGGTTATCCCAATAAAAGGAAGCAATCTGGGAGCTTATTGGGGGTTTATCCAAAGTGAGTTCAGTGCCCCCTTGTTCAGTAAGTTTTGAACTGCTACTGAATAAAATGTGACTAGCAGACACTTCACTCTCCAAAGGAAGAGTGGGATTGATCGACAATGGAATTGATTCAACTGCTTCATGAAAGTCAATCTCCGAAGGGAGAGTGGGATTGACCAACGATGAAATTGGTTTAATCACATCAAGATCATTCTCTGAAAGAAAAGTGGGATCGACCAAATATGAGATTGGTTTGACCACTTGATCAAACAAAGGTTGAGTAGGTTGTTGAGAAACTATAGGTTGTTCAGGAGAAGGAAATTCTTGAGTCTCGGACCACACTCTTCGCACCTCTGCAATAGTAGGGCACTGGTGAGTAAGATGATATCCCTCGCATAACTTACAAGGGAACTTATGTTTGCACTTCAAATCACCAGTTTTCTCAACAGTGTCAACACAACTAGCAGTGGCTGACTGTTTCCTCTCAACATGACCTACAGAGGTTGAGTGTTTTCCCCCATCATGACCACTAGAGGCTGGGTCACTGGGTCCAACCTGAGTAAGAGAGGATGGTTCTTACAAAAATTTAGAATGTTCAAAAATGGGATGACCATGAAACCAAACTCTTTGAACCTCTGCGATAGAAGGGAATTCATAAGTAAGGTGGTCTCCCTCACAAAGCTTACAAGGAAACTTGTGCTTGTGTTTTGAATGGGTAGTCTTTTCAACAGTGTCAACATGACTCGCAGTGACTGACATATTGTCTCTAGCATGAGCCACAGAGGCTAAGAGACTGCCCCTAGCATGACCTGCAGAGTCTAAGAGACTGGGTGCAACATGACCTACAGAGGTTGGATGGGAACCAACAACATGAACAATAGAGGGTGAATGGTTAGGATCAACATGCTTTGCAACATTTGAGTGTGTGACCCTAGCATGAACTTCAGAGGCTGGGTGGATGGATCCAACATGAATTGTAGAGGTTGGATGGGGAGGTTCAACTTGACATACAAAGGTTGAACATGTGCCCTCAGCATGAACTGCAGAGGCTAAGTAACTAGATCCGATGTGACTTGGGAAGGTTGGAAGGATCCCACCAACATGATCAACAGAGACTGGATGGTGAAGTTCAACTTGACTTGCAGAGGTTGAGTGCTTAGATCCAACATGACCTGCAAAGGTTGGATAGGTGCCCCCAACATGAACTAGAGAGGCTAGGTGGTGAATATCGACTTGACTTGCAAAGGTTGAACTGGTGCCCCTTGCTTATGTGCCTTCTTCCTATTCCTCCTTCTTTTACTCCTTTTAGACTGCCGGTTACTAGTATTCGTACTTTCACCACATGAGGTAGAAGGAGGAGGAGAATCAACTACAGGTGAAGGGGAAGTAGTGTTTTGATGCCATTGATATAAGGAGCTTACTTGAGAAGCATCAAGAGAATTTACGATAGTTGGAGTGGAAAAAACCACACCGGTAGCCCTAGGGTGAATCCAGGTAGATTCAGGGTGGCCATCAAGGGAACACCAACATTCCCCATGAGAGGAATAGTAGAAGAAGTTCCCAGCATGGGGATCTCTTGGTTGGTGCTCAAAGGAGTGTTAGCCATAGTTTCAAACAACAAGAAAAAGTATGAGGTTAATAGACAAACATAAGTACAAAGCATCCACCTGAAGGAAAACTAAGTACAGACAAACCATAGAGCACTCACTAAAATTCCTAAAGCCAAACAGACAAACAGGTATAACATATGCTTTCCAAAAGAAAGCTGATAGATAGTTACTTGGCATCCCTATAGATGTTCTTAGGCACAAGCAGAGGAATCAACCACTTCCCTCCCACACCTTCTACTAGGGTTACCTTCCAAGCCCGTCTAAGGTCAACCAGAAATAGACTTCTAGTGTACCTGTGTATGAACCCTAGATGTCAAAGAGACTAAAGGCTCATTTAACTATATTGAAAGCCTGGGGGGATATTTGCAATCCTGGTTCATACGCATGGGAAAGGTAGCAAAGCCTGAAACCCTGTCTAAGACAGAATCCCGAGATGCGCAAAAACCTTGGTCTACGCTCTGACAAGGAATCAATGGGTTATCTCCTCATTCCAAGCCTCCATGCGACCTCGTGCTTAACTCCCATTAGAGAGGAGCTTCCTATATACAATCAACATAAAAGAGGATTTACCTATTGATTGGCCAACTACGTCTGAAATTTAATACTTGTGTAGAGTTAAAACTCCCTAATCCACAAGTTTAGCCTAAGCTAGTTGGTGTATGACCCTATAAAATAAAACTTAATAATAATTTTTAAATTATATTGTTTATTTTAAGGGTTGTTTTTAGTCAGAGGGTAAATTGCGTGAAACTTATGTGGTGTTTTGACTCAAAGTTGAAACAAAATGACTAAGTCAAGAGAAATGAAATGAAAAAATCAAAAACTATTCTCTTTTTCTTTTTCAAATAGAAACTTGGAAGCCACAAAAGAACGAATTCTTTTTATTTTTATTTTTCAAAAACAATGATATGCCATGCAATCTAGACTAAAAATATAATCTACATGCATATAAACAAAACATGTGTTTTTTTTCTTTTTCTTTAATAAATGAAAAAGAAAGAATAACCTATCAACTAATGTAAGCAAGTACTATAAGCAAAGAAAATAGACAACTACTCTACACCCCACAAACAAACCCTAGGTTTCCCTAAAGTTGGATATCAACCTCTCTTGAAAGGAAGGATCACGAAGGTAAACATGCCAACAACTTTGGAATGAAGAGACTAAGCAATAAGATTGACATGAACAAAAGTCAAGAAGTCCTAAGTATCAATCTAAACCTACAAATAGAGGTTGCTCAATGCCTTGTCTAGCAAGGTCAAGGCAAAGAAGGAGGTGGGGGAGGGAAGCATCAAAAACAAGTTAAAAGACTTGAAAGAGACTTACAATATAGAAAAAGAGCACCTAACAGAGATAAAACAACCTCTCAAGCGTCATGCACATGCAGAGGACCCTTGAAGACCCTACAAACAACACTCAAATCACCAAAAAACCCTACAAATGATGAAAGAACACAAATTCAGGTGCATATGGGGGTTTCCTTAAGGAAGGTCACGTATGACACGAAGGTTGCAAGTAGTGAAAGTCACGTATACAACACAAACATGTGATTATTTAGCCTAAAATTCACGTATGGATGAAAAAAAACACAAAAAGGGTCAAAAACTGACCTAGGAAGGAAAGAATGGTGTTCCAACAAACTCAAACAGTGTTCCTAACTTGTAAGGACCTGAAACCTTACAAAATACTGAAAGAAATATTGAGAAACCCCAAAAAGACAAGGCTATCCCCAGCAGAGTCGCCAGTTCTGTTGTAAAGGAAAGTTTCCTATGGCTAGGGTTTAAGAGGCCATCAACATACTAGAGTTGAAAGAGAGATGCATAATGTTCAACAAGTATATATAAGGATGTTTCAAAGATTAGAATGGTTCATACCTTAGCCAAATGAAGGTTGATCCAAGAAGTCCTTCAATCCTCTTTTTGCTCCTCTTGCTCCAAGAGACCTGCAAAACAAATTATACCTTCCTCAAACCATTATGACCACATATAAAGCAGTGATAATCAAATAAAAATGAAATAATAATCTGATTAACATCAACATCTGATCATAAGCAGGGATTCAATCACACATTGAACAATTATTTGGGAAGAATAAGGACATCACATCCTTATTAATCTTGAAAACAAGTACAATTATACCTTCTCTTCAAGTTTAGCACCTCACGAAACCTTGATTTGGTTCTGTTGCTTCTCTTCTCCGAGGAACTCACCCTCCAAGCTCTGCAACATAAGGAGAAAGCTTCTAGGGAAAAGGTGTGGGGAAAGAGAGTCCCAATTCCTCCAGCATAATGATGAAAATATTCAAGTCTCCTCTTACAACTGAAGGAGTCAATTGCATCACTACCCAAAGTACTTACAACTGAAGGAGTCAGTTGCATCACTACCCAAACTACCTGAATTTCAAAATACGTATTTTTTTTTACATTTTCAGGAGGCGTACGTAGGTTGTAGAGGCAGTAGTCACATATGCGAGGAGGTATGAATGGTTTGCAATGTAGAAAGTCATGTATTTAAGGCATATGCAAGTATTATATATAGAAATTTCCGTACATACGCGGGTTTCCTTAAGGAAACTCGCATACACATCAAATTATATCATTTTAATGGTTCTTTGGGAATTTTCAGACTTTGGTATCTTCAAGAAAGTTTTAGCTAACATAGATACATTTCCAACGATGTAGAGATGAGGTCAAATAGAGTTACAGAGCTC
>LPNX011152543.1:149065-185048 GCA_001517045.1 Pseudotsuga menziesii | reverse complement strand
TTTCAAAGAAAAATCAATGAAAATGTGGTCTCTGGTCACAAAAGAATCATCCAACAGACAACATCAAAACCCAAGAAGACCCAACCACACTCATAACCCACCCAGTAACTTCCCACAACATCAAACTCACCAAAAGGGAGGATGTAAGCGACTGTTTAAATAACATCTATGTATGTACATGACTTTTGGACAAAAAGATGCATTTATATGCAAATTTTGGCCAAAACCCTGCATGTATACACAACTTTTAGCCAAAAATATGTGTATGTACGTGACTTTTAGCCAAAAACCTATGTATACAGAGAAGGCAGTGGTAAAAAGAAGGCCAAGGGTCAAATTAGTAACGGGAGTGTCAATGGATGAACATACTATAAAATGTGACACATAAATGGGGAGAAATAGAGAGCAAGTCAATAATATCAAGCACATTGAGCCCCCAACCCCAAAGAAAACAAATAGGAACCTCCCTAGAATGGTCACCAATTCTGTTACAGAGAAAACTTCCTATGGCTTGGGGTGTACCACAACAGACAGAGAAACCGCAAAAATCAATGCCTTCCCAATATGAAAGAGAAATAAAGCATCTAACACTAAATGATCTCGAAACATACCTTGTTCTGGACGGTTGTAGTAGATCCCCATTGAGATTTTTCCAATCCCACTTGCATTAGCAATTCACTTCTCAACAACAGTAAACAAGGCAAGTATGCTATATGATATAGTGTTAGATGTACTCTAGAATATATAATCAAGGATACATAATAAATTAAACACATCCATGGATTCAATATTCATTGAAATGAACATCATTGGATAGGAAAATATATTTCTATTAAATAAATCAGAGATTACACAAGTGACAACCTCTGTCGGCATGTCTGGGAATCGAAGAAACTGAGTCCTCCACCTGGGCCTCCACCAGCTCAATCCTTCATCTCTTGATAGCAAGCTCACAAGAAAAGGAAAGCTTGGGAAGAACACAAAGTGCTCTAAGGTACAAAGGGATGCATACTCAAGTATAAGCAAGCTATGATAACAATGGACTATAGTTCTCTTGCTCTTCAATTCCTCCCCCTCAATGTCTCCGAAGGGTTCCTTATGTAGTTCTTCAATGGGGTAGTGTAATGTCAAATCTGAGTGATCTCAAGGCATATGGAAGGCCAGGAGACAAGTGAATCGGATCCACATCAAGGAAAAATCCAAAAATATTTGGCCTTTTGCACACATCCTGATGTACGCGGGTTTAAGGGTCATATCTGCGAGAAAGGGATTAAAAGTCTCATACAACAAATAATGAGTGTTTTTAGGGATGATCTTGGAAACATCAAAGTTACAAAAATAGTCCATGTGTTCCAAAGAGTTTGCAGAGGGACAGGGAAGGACATAAAAGAGTGATAAACCATGTGTGGTAAAATCAACTATAACAGGGATAATTGATATATCTAGGGAAACAAAGGTCCAAATGAAATTTCTCAAGATGTTCTAGAAATGGCACAGACTGTACTTTCTGTGATAAAAGTTTTAGACCCCGAAGATGAAACAGTGACACATGGCAATCTGTACAACTTTGTTATGCTGAACAATCCTAAAACTAGTCACCTTGGGAAAATGCTCATAAGTCCCAATTGATGAAACCAATGCTGATGAAACATGTGGTGTTGGAACAAGGACAGATGACTCTACCTCAGTACACAATTTCAGACATAGAGGAGTAGTAGATTCAAAGATACCATAGAAACAATATTAGGAATTTTTGTAGAAGAAATTGGTAAACTAGGGCTTCCTATTCTGGGAGCTTCCCTCCACTGTTTTCAAAAAAAGGAGTACATTGGATAGCTCACCTTGAAGAGGCCTATCATTAAATCCAATCATATATGAAAGATTCCAAGTTTTTAAAATTAGGGTTTGTCTAACAAACCATAGATCAGCCATCTCCAGAACCAGGATGGACACCTCACATCGGTAAGATCTAACCTTTTGCTATTTATAGTTGAGGTTCTCATTTCAAGATGACTAACCACACCAGATTGATAAAAATCTTTGTGAGGGTGACAACTTCCAAGCATGGAAGTATAGGATCTCACTAGTTCTTGAAGGAAATGAATTGGACACCTACATAAGTAGAGAGGTTCCAGTTCCAGAGGGAGATGAGGCTACAATACTTACACAAGAATAACTTGGTCAAGGCCAAGAAGATCACTGCTAATTCAATAGAGGATCACCTTATACCACAAGTGTCTTTCTTAAAGACACCGAAAGAGATGTTTGATTACTTGACCAAGCTATTTGAAGGAAAGAACATAAATCAAAAGATTAATTTGAGAAACTAGTTGAAGAATGTGAAGATCCAGAATGCAGAGACCATATAGTCATACTTTACGTGGGTCTCTCAAATCAAAGAAAATCTTGAAGCAGTAGAAAAAGAAGTGGAGAATGTAGAAGTTGTGATAACCACCTCGAATGGCCTCCCGTGATCATGGGATTCATTCATTCAAGGAATGTGTGCCAGAAGGAAGTGATTACTTTCAGCAGACCCTAGGAAGAGTACACACAAGATGAAGCTTGACTCATAATAAGAGAAAAGAAGATGGGAGCAAATGACTATCCAGATTTCACGATTCAAAGAAGATACCTCAAGCGATGAGGAATATGAAGAACTCAATTCTTGAAGAGCCTCTTATCCATCTTGAGAATTTGGATAAGAAATGAAGATATTGTGAATGACGAAGATCATGAAGTTGAAAGAAGGAGTCTACCCATGAAACAAATAAATATAAGTATTCAATTGTCATTTCATGATATTGTTTTGTTATGCATTTGTTTATATTCAGTTGATGTATTTTGCATGATAGAATGTTTGCATTAATGACAGTATACTACTAATATGAATGTGATGGGTAAGTAGCCCATGGTGATATACAACTCTCCATTCCTACTTATCTAGAATGAAACCTCTTTGCTGACATATTGGATTAGTGCACAATCTCAATGTTGTCCTGGTAGAGATGGAAGGCATGTACCCTAGTTGCATGATCATATATTTATGCATAAGAATTTTTCTTTATGAATATACATTATGAAATGTTTCTAAACATACAACTCATGCATATTACTTGCAGGAAATATCATGTACAATCACCTACAAGAAAAGAAGGTTGAGACTTGTTTCGAAGAACAAGTGACGACAGTTCTAGAAATAATCCAAGATAAAGAATAATATGATGAATGCAGCGACATCATTGATGAAGAAGTAACCAAGAAGAAAGGGAAGACTAGTTCAAGAAGAATGATGTCTAGGATGCAATATCAAGACCTGAAGGGAAGTTCATAGTTCCATCATGTAGTGGATGGAAACATCGTCGAATACAAGGCAAGATTCATAGCATGAGGCTTCTCACAAAAATAAGGAATAGAATACAAAGAGACATTTGCAGCCATTGGAAGTTAAGACACGTGACAGGAAGGCTCATGTGTGAAAATGAAAGAAGGACTTGTATGAGCTTAGAAGGAACCCATGGGATAACATATACATGAGGAGCTTGAAGATCACCTTGAGTGATGAATATCTTAACCTTTGCTACAAGGTTGAAGATGAAATCCTATAGAGGATGACAAGCTCACAAATGGATTAGGAAGCTACTGTATGAGTTATTTGATATTCCATTGGATGCTACCTATGACATCCAAAGTTGTGTTAAGTTGTTTGAGAACCAGGTGTTCCATGACAGGTCGAAGAACATCGAGATCAAATATCACTATATCAGGGATATGGTGCAGAGAGGAGCATTGAAGCTCCAGTATGTTGGGATGAATGAGCAAATAGAAGATGTGTTGACCAAACCACTAGCCACAGTGAAGTTTGACTACTTTAGAGACAGGCTTGGTGTTCTTCAGATAGAAGATACTTTGAGGAAGAAGTGATGGGACACAATTGCAAGAGCCATTCCAAGAATGATAGGAGGATCCTTCCCATGGCTGTGGATGTAAGCGTTGTGTGATGAGAATCAGGATGATGCTTCAGTTTCTACTATGCTGATGATCAGGATGATCATATGATGATGATATGCATCATGATGATTCTAGGATGAGCATCAGGATGATACTCTTTGGATAGATTGTACATATAAGCATGTAAAAGATCCTGAGAGATCCTATAGTCTGTGCTAGGATGTTATTTTTAGGTTTTTCTATAGGTAGCATAGAAAAGATTCTGGGAGATCCTATAGTCTGTGCTAGGATTCTCTTTTGAGTTTTTGCTATAGGCAGCATAGAAAAGATACTGGGAGATCCTATAGTATGTGCTAGGATTATATTTTGAGGGTTTTCTAGTAGAGGCATGTAATCAGCCTTGGAGATCCGATAGGTTGAGATATGTACTCGTAAAAGTCCTGGGATGCTCTTTAGAGTTATTACAGGTTGCAAGACACTCTTTTAAGGTTTTTCTTGACCACATAGAAAATATCCTGGGAGATCCTATATCTGTTATAGGATGCTCTTTCAAGGTTTTGTTGTGGTATTCACATAGAAAAGAACCTGGGAGATCCTATAGTCTTTGCTAGGATTCTCTTTCAAGGTTTTGTGATGGTCACATGTAAAATATCCTTCGAGATCCTATAGTTTGTTCTAGGATTCTCTTTCAAGGTTTTGTTGATGCATGTAATCGGTCCTGAGGATTCAACAGTATGGCTAAAGATAATGAAGAAATATAATAGTTGTTCTCTGGGAGAATGGAGGAACCTGGTCAGTTACCAAGAAATTGATTCAGTCTGGGAATGAAGCTCATCTTAGTGCTGAGAAGAGATTCTATGGGAGAATGGAGGCACCTGATCAGTCACCAAGAATTTGTTTCAGTCTGTGACTAACACTCATCCTAGATATGAGAGCGATTAGTTGAGAATGAAAGATGTAAGTGTTGGGTGGGCCATTCTGAAATGGTTCTTGGATGTGTTACTCTCATGGTCATATATAAGTGTTGAAGAAGATGAAGACCTACCTGGAGGCTAGGCCTACAACCAGCATGAAAAAGGGTTGGCTCTGTAGAACTTCCTGTGATGAGAAGAATGAAGAGATAACACCATTTGATTGAGATAGTAGAAGCATCGATGATGATCCAGTGATGCTCTAGATCAAATGATGATCCAGACTTGATGATGATCCAGTGATGCTCAAGATCAAGTGATGATCCAGAATCGATGATGATCCAATGATGATCCAGATCCAGTGATGATCCAGACTTGATGAATATGACCTAAAGATGAAGATGACTCAAAGATGACTTGATGGTGATCTAGATGATAAACAGAGGAAGACTTGTGCTGATAAATTGTGTCGAGAGAATACCTTCCTATTTAAGACAGAGTGTTGATGTATTTGTAACTTTGGCCAAATTGTTAGAGTGGACATAAAGTGAACGAAAGAATATAAATAGAAGTGAGGCTCTAATCATTTCTACACATCACACACACACTTACTCACTGGGGCGCATGATTGAGAGAGGGGAAGCTCTCTCGAGTGAGAGAGAGAGAACAAGTATTGGAGATCATCTTTTCCATATTTGGGTTTTACTGCTACCATTGGTGCTCATTTTATCTCTGAGGAAGTTGCTGGGTTTTGTCCTTTATGGTTTCCCCAAGGAAAATTGTTTGTCTCTTGTCTCTTTTGTTTATTTTTGTGCATGTTATTCTCTTAGATAAGATCCTAAGATCATATCGCTTAAATGATAAAAGTCTAATAGTCATTGAAGGATAGAGTCAATACCACACCGGTATAAGGTGTCATTAATAATGAGGTAATACTTAGCGTGGTGACGAATGTGTGGGTGATTGTCATGGGATAGATTGAGATGAAATATTTGGGTCTGGAGATATATGATCAAATATCCATACAATGTGTCAGGCGTGCTTATCAGGAACATGAATTCATCAAGAAATGAATCATTGGGCTGAACTTCCATGAGCGCACAGGGAAGGTCACACATCAACTCCGCGAAGACCATGGACTTCTTGGAAGTGGTATTGGAAAATTCAAGATCATATTCCTATAGGATGACAATCCAATGGGATAAATTTCCCCTAGTACCTAAAGGGTGAGAATATAGTACATAGGGTTTTGATATACAAGCACAGTAGTGGTGTGAAGTAATATGTAGGGACAGAAACACTGAACAATGATGATTGTAGCCAAAGCTAGATTCTCCACAAATGAGTAGCGGGTTTCAGAGTCAAGGAGACTCTTATTCAAATAGTAGATCACATGTTCTTATTCTTCCGTATCTTCCTGCACTAAAACTATTCCAATGGTAGTAGTGGAGGCAACAATGTGAAGAATAAAATCTTTTGAATAATTTCGGGGGTGCAAAACAACTGAGTGTGTTTCCCTTTTTCAAATTATCAAAATCTCCTTGAGCCTGATCATCCCACAAAAAGGGAGTGTTCTTTTTTAAGATATTCATATAGCCATGCATTTTCTCTACAAAATTGCATACAAAATCATGAAGAAATGTTTCCTTACCCTGTAAAATTTGGAGTTCAATAATGTCTCATGGAGGTGGTAAGGCCACAACGATTGAAATTGTTAAGGGATATATTCAAATCCAATCCCTAGAAACAATGAAACCAAGTAAGCATCCAGTCTCAACACAGAAAAACACTTTTGTGGATTGAGCCAAATATGGTAATGATGGTATCGATGGAAAATGTGTCTAAGATGCCCCAAATTATATTCATGCTGTTGTGAGAGAATAGGTAGGTCATCCAGATACGATTCCATTATTTGTTTTATATCATGAAAAGAATAAGAAATAGCTCGTTGGAAGGTAGCTCCAACATTCTTCAAATCAAAAGCTAGATTCATATAAGAAAAGGTTACCCACGGGAAAATAAATGTGGTTTTGTGTTAGTCGATTGATAGGATCTCATTCTAATTATAGTAAAAAAATCCATCCACAAAGGAAAAATGGCACTTCCATCACAGTTGTTGATGATCTGATTGATGTGAGGAGTAGGAAAATTTCCTTATGGAAAATATTTTTTTAGGTCCAAAAAATTCTAGACAAACCCTTATAGTTCCCTATTTCTTGTTGTCGGGGACAATATTAGACACCCACTCGGTTAAATGCATGGGGTAGAAAAAACCAGCTTTTAAAATCTTCTCAACTTCAACTTTAATGGCTGCATATTTTCTTGGGTGGACCTAGTAAATTTTTTTCATAATAGGTCTTGTCATTGGGTATGTGTTGATCTCATGTATGATGATATATGGATAAATCCCAGACATTTCTTTATAATTCTACAAAAAAACATCGTGAAATTCCTTAAAAATATCTCGGTATTCCTCAATTTTTGTTGCCAAGCAGTTCTGGCCTATGTGGATATGCTCGACAACACCTCACTTAACCGATATACCGAGGGGAACTATTTTATTGATGTTTCATAAATTCTCTTCATAATCAGCACCTTCCATTAATGCATGTGTTTGTGGATGCTTGACTATATCGGAACTTATCAGAGAAACAAAAATTGACTCTACTGAATTAGCATTAGGAAGAAATGACGATTTATTAGGAGAGTCTTACCATAAAGATTCATCCAGACTCATGATCTCCATAATAGAATCATCAAATGGAAAATTCTATGAGAGATAATCTAAATTCAGGAGAGGGGAATATATCCAATAGGGCAGTCGATGGTAAGGATTTGATGCTACCGAATGATGATCATCTATGTAAGTATCTAAAATAGAGTAAATGGCATCATACAAGCTTTTCCTGGACTCATAGAAGATGATTCTGAAATCTCTTTTCCTTTATACATTCCCCTGGTCGTGGAGGATATCATTTTTACCGTGGTCATTTCTATACTAGGAGGGGCAGTCTTGGATGGAAAAACTCCCATGAGTGTAGAATATTTCAACAATCCAACCCCTACAGATTGATAGGGAGGAGGTCACTTCCCGAACATAGGAACATTATTCCTTGTGGAACCAGTAATATTGAGTGACCAATAATCAAGCTGATATATGGTCACAATTTTTCCTTGATGTGGGAATTGGAGCATGTGAAAAACCGATGATGCAATAGCCGTCATAGCATAGAAACGATTCCTTCTTAGCAACAAATTGTAATCTAGAGGAGCATCGACCACTTCTACCTGGATAGAAAGGGTTTTACCCCCCAGCTTGATGGACAACGATGGTAGAAGGTCATGGTGTTGAAAACCTCTCCTATCAAAATATCTGAAGGTGGTTGGTGACTTACTAAGGTCAGGAGAACCAATGGCTCTTTATCAAGACATAGACAAAAAAAAATTCTTGCATCATGTAGGATAGCTTTGGAGTACTTCCAACGTGGACATAGAATAGGGTGCTTGAGCCAAATATTCAACAACATTATAAAATTGAGTAGCTCGATCACTAGGATTGAAATTTTTTTAAGGATTGTAGTCTTTGGAGGGTGCAAGATTGTGTCAAAACTAGGTTTTTAAATAGTGAGAGGACCATTAAAAGGAGGTTGATGAGAAGGGTTGACGAGAGGAGTCTTCTTAGAAGAATAACCTTCATCTTTCTTCTCAGGTTTTTTATCATATGTCTAACTTCTGGTAGTCAAAACAATTGTTTTAGCAGACATCATATGAATGTCTTCAGTATAGGATGAAGGACCATGCAAAGATGTATGGTCAATCAGCTGTTGCTGGGATGGGAAGGGGTCAGTTAATACTACTGGTGTCGGGTTAATTTTTAAAAATTTATTAATCTCTTCACAACAAGGACACTCCTTTGTGAATTCATCATCTCCACGCAAAAAACAAGGATACTTAGCCTTCATATTAGGTTTGGCATCATTCTCTATTGTATATTTTTTGCTACTCTCCTGCTGGTTTCCAAGTTTCTTATTCTTACCTTTTTATTTCTTCTTATTTCCAAGTAATTATGAGGATTGAATTGCATTCACCTTAGTGGAAACCGCAGTAGTAGAAGAAGTTGTGGTTGAAGCACTATGTGGTTTATTGGGATTCGTTGTAGAATTAAGGTTGGATTGTACCAGCAAAAAAATCTACAGGAGTCTCTGCAAGTGGCTTAGTAGGATAAATACTGGGATGAGGAGCATTAGGAATTAAATCATATAAAGTTCTGAAATAGGAATATACTAAGTATAAATATTGGGCCCGACTAATATCCTGCTCTTCTATGATAGTATCACCCGTTGCCACATCTCGAGTAAGAGGAGGCAACAAGGACTTTGTGAACCAGTCAGCCAAGAGTTGATCTGGAATGGGAGCCTTGATTAACCTTCGGCGCCTCCTCCACTCATGAATATGATCTAATATGTGAGTATAGTTATTTTGTCAAAGAGAGGTCAAGATATTTGTACCAGTTTCATACCAAATATGTAACTGGAAATGAGTATAAAACATTGTTTCCAATGAATTGAAATCCACAAATGAGTGTTGTGGGAGGTTGTTATACCCTTTTTTGGTCGTGCCGGTTAATGTTCTTTGGAAGAGTCTCAATTAGATAGAATCATCCATAAGGGAGTTAGATGAACACCACAATGGAAGGTCATCACATGGTTTTTGGGATCTTCTTCCTGCTTTCCATCAAACTTTGTAATGTCCGAGGAAAGTTTGGTCGGGATGGTAGGCCAAAACGGATCATTTTCAATGGGGTCATTTATTAAGTTCGATAAGTCAGGAAAATCTGATGTAGCCAAGAATGAGAGTTGTTGGTTGGGTTGTGCATAGTTGTAATACTTATAAGGTAAGGCTACCTCGATAGGAACAAAGGTCTGTTGAGTTTTCTCGTAAAACCCACCAAATTGTTGATAGTTAGGAGCATTTTGACCCATAAAAGGTGGTTACACCTAGTTAAGTCTTTCTTAATGTCCATAAGTAGGTTAATCCCATTGATTGGTGACTCCTCTAGGATAAGGAACATATAAGGCATTATAGTAGTGTTCCATGCTAAGGTGTTGATTACCAATGTTAGGTTGTCGATGAGGGACACAAGATGATGTAGGAGGCTATGAAGCTGGTCCAATAGGACCAAGATGAGTATGACCAATAGGCTAAACAATTGGAGGAAGAGGAGTGGCAAGTATAGACACCGTAGGTGTAGGTGGAGGATTTGATAGAGCCACACTAGAAGGAACATTCAATGGCATACCTAAAATATCACTAGGTAAAAGTTAGGGAAAGGGTCTTCTAGAGTTTTGGGTCAACTCCATAACTGACACATTCATGGTAGTAGTGGTACCGAACTGAGAGATATATTGAGCAAGGGAATTTTCAAAAAATGGACCATTAGGTCCAAATATAGGAGCTATTATTTTATCAGGATAAAATTGATTAAGCCCATCTATGGAAGGATTTTGGACGACAAAGGATGTGTTTCGAGGGGATAGTTCCTCCACTAGTGGTTGTCTAGATAGGTCTGTCCTAGGAGCATTGGGAAGAGGATATTCAAGTCCTTCCTCTTTAATTAGAATTCCTTCCAATTCAGGCATAGAAGCACTAGCTGCCTCGGAATTCTTCTCCATGACTCTTTCTATGGGAGGGTGAGCCGGAGGATTCAAAGGAATTTAGCATAATAACCCTTGGAACTGAAGGGACCTCGTCCATGGGAAATCAACCAGTTTGCAAAAATCAAACTGATCTTAGAAATAAAAAAACCTATATTGTCAGGAAAATCAAATGCTACTCAAACTAAAAGCAACAATCAGAACTTGTGATAGGATTGGTAAAAAGTCAGGATCCTCACAGGATTGTCAAACCACCACAACTCGTGATATATTGTAGGGTCTAATAGTGAAACATGACAAGGAGGATTGGGAACCTAACATTTTTTGAACACTCGAATACCTAGAAGGCATGTGCATAGTAATCTCCCTGAGTTTTGTTCTCGGTGTATTGCAGTGATAGGACAGTTAAAGGGCTATGCTCAGATGGTTTCAGGATCCCTAAAAGTGTCTCCCTATATACACAAGGTGTGTGGGAGATCCACTCCTTATTAATGTTTTCTAATGCACAACTATTGGAAAGGGGACTTTTGATATACAATTGAGTACATGGAGTACCTTTATATGTACCTCAAGGGTATGTGAAAGGTCGTTCTATATACCAATGGTACATGGAAGAACCACACGATCTATGGAATTCAGTGCAGGAAAATAACGCCAGCTCTTACACCTAAAGACGTCGCAACATGTCTCTAACCTATCACACTTTTCTACAAATTTTAACCTAAGTCTAATGCTTCATTTTATCTTTCACGATTAGGTCAATGCATGAGATGATTACATAAAAGTAAAACCATTCAAAATGCTTACGCAAATATTTTTCCTTCACTTTCTTGAAATGACCTACTTAAGGAAGAGATAGAGGTTTTGTTCCTACTTATCTAAAATGACTAAATCCCAACCAAACAAACATAGAACTATATATTCAAACCTATTTGAAGCACACCTTGAATTCAAAAAAAAGAAATTTGAAAATGAAAATGACAAGAACTCTTTCTAAAAGAAAGACTATGATGACTACTCAACACACCATATTTTACAAAATTCTTCAAAATGGAAATAAGGTGCACAAAGCACACTTTTTATTTTTGTTTGAGAGTAAGAACACCTGGGAAAAAACTAGAATGTAAACACTCAAGTGTTTATAATACCAATCAAGTATCTACCAATTCATACCTAAGCTTGACCTAGACCTTTCTCTCAATATTTAAAAAATAAAATGGAAACAACCTCAAATTAAACTATGAAGAAACTAAAACAAAATCTATTTTCTTTCAAGTTGATCACACAACTTTCAGATATCTAGATCTACACTTTCTTTTCAAATTTCTTCATCAACCAAACTGAGAACTACAAGAATTTCATAAGCCAATTTAACTAGTTCTTGGAGGTCTAACCTAGCCAAGCTTAAATCAGTTTCCGTATTTCAATTCAGAAATGAAACTACCGGAAATAGGCCAGAACAATATTAGAAAACAAAAATATAAATTTCATGCTTGGAAATTACACTGAGATTAAAAACCCTACCAGGCACCACTACTTGAAGGTATAGCACAGAGCGTTAGTGCTCCAACACCGCCTTTTTACAACAGGAATAGAGCGGTGGTACCGCTCGTTTTCCAATGGATTTTTGTAGTGGCACCGCTTGTTTCCTCTGTAGAAAGTGTGGTGGCCACACTTAGTAAACTACCAAGGTGTGGTGGCACTTGAAAATTCCAAAACAAGACACAAAGAGAAAAAAAAATATTAGTGTTCAATTTACTGGCATCAAATGATAATTAAAAGCAAGGAAATAAAGCATATGAGGTAGATATGGACAGATGAAAGTCGATCTGATCAATCTCAAATAAAATCCAACTAAAGAACTAGTAGATCTGATCAATGAAGAAATTGAAGTTTGAAGAAAGGAAAGAACTAAGGATAACTAGAAGTCATAATACTCTCCCCAACAGAGTAGCCATATTTTTTATTGGAAATACTCACCTTCTATGGTCAGAAGTTGTTTCCCTAGCCTAAAATACTATAAGATATAAGAAATGGGTCACAACAATGAAAACACTTCCCCTAAGATTGATAAAGGCTTGGAATGGATTCTTTTACATTTCATCAATGTAATGTGCCAGTTCTTCGGAATTGTATATTTCCAAAGATTCACCTGCATTAAACACACAACCAAAGCACATACAAGAGCAAAGTAACAAATACAATCTCTAATCCTATTTTGATGACTAAGGGACTCAACAATGAAACAAGTCACTCAATACACAATACGATTCATGGGAAATGAACTTTCAATGCATTAATAAAATAAGAGAAAGAAATTACAACCAAGATCCTTAGTGTTGAGAAGCTGTCTCTTCTCAAGAAAAAACTTGCCTCCAAATATTGAAATTTCTCCACCTAGTGCTCACTTCTCCACCTTAGTACCTTATTTGAACTCCTTAGTCCATTTTATTGCATTTTGCATTAATACACTATGGTTTTGGACTTAGGGTGCTTAGTTGGACCAATAACCACTCAAATCGGTGCATTCACACCCACATGAGTACTCCAGCTCAGTAAACTAGCCACATTTAATCCATGATCATTTTCGGTGCACTCCCATTCATTGAATGTGGACACCTTGGTTGACTAGGAGTGCTAGAGGTGGATTTTGTCTAATTTTGGGTTGATTTGGTGCATTTAATGCCACCTAAAGACTCCCAGTCACCCATATTTCCACACCCATGCATTCCAATGTGTAATTATTTCCCCGTCTTACCTCAAACACATCCACATAGCAATTTATGGCCATTTTGGGCTGCTTTGGAGCATGATTGGCCCATCTATGGGGGGATTGATGCTAATTTGGCAATTTTCACTTGTACAGTGACATTGGGATTCCAAATCCTCACAAAACACTTCTGATGTAATATAAAACTATTAACAACATGTATTTATGTTAGATATTCAAAATATAGCCTATTTCTGTTCACATTGCATGTGTAAATTGCTCCTCATTTAATGGTTTTTTCTTGGTTTTGCACCAAATTAGATTTGTGAGTTTCTCTGAGGCTCCCAGATATTCAGGTGGGTCAAATTTCTCACATGGAATTAGAGATCTGAGTGGATTTTTTGAGTCGTGGATCAATCCAGAGCATTTTGACCTGCATTTTTAAAGAAATTCTAGATTAAAATTGAGTTCGTTTTGCAGGACATTCAGAAATTTCATCACCATTAGCGTAGGAAGAAATGGAAGCTACCCACATATTGATAACACCTCTAAAATTATTTTATTAGAAGGAAGAGATGGTGATTCAATTGAGGGCCAAAGGTCTCTACAAAGTTACCATGGGTACCGAGGTGGAGCCTAACTCTGTTGTAGATAAAGCCTAGTACTTAAACAGATTGGATGAAGCATATGGATTGTTATGTCTGAGTATCTCAAGAGAGCTCTTGTTCCACATAGACAATTTAACCACTCCCAATGAATTTTGTTTAAAAGTAGAGACATTATTTGGGAAAATCAATGAGCTAAGAGGACACCATCTTGAGAACGAACTCATCAGCCTGATCCCAATGCCCTTTGACACTATCCAGGACTTATTTACCAATTTTAAGTCACTTTTTTTGTAATTGAAGCAATGTGGCATTGAGAAGAAAGAGAACGAGTTGATTTTTTCCATCCTTTGAAGTTGGGGCCAAAATTCTCAGTCTTTGTCATCACATTTCAATTTGGCAAGTGAACACTTTGAAACTACCAAATGGCAAGTCTAGATAGCTTCATGGAGTCACTCACTCAGGAGCAAGACAAGCTAGTCCAAATGGGAAACATCAAGGGTAAGAATCAATCTTTGTCCATTGGAGTTTTGAATGCCTTAAAGGGAAATCCCAAGCATCATAATTTGAAGCTGCCAGAGAAAAAGAAACCAGAAAAAACCCAAATCCAGTGATGGGGATTTGAATCCTCCCAAGGAGAAGGAAAAGAGAGGAAAAGAGAAGACCAAATGCACCTATTTATACAAGGAATGGAATCCAAAGAGCTCATGCATGAAAAGGACCATTAACCAAATCAAGCAGGTGCTAGAAAAGAACAGCATTCCAGTCCCTGACAGCACAACGAAGAAGGATGGCACCTCCAGTTTAGATGGAAAGGATAAATGTCATGCTTTGGTAGCAAGTACCTCTAATTCCTCATTTTTTATCACTGATTTGTGGGCATATAGACACATGGTATCCACAAGAGAGATCCTCTCCTCCACGCATTCAAATGATGGCCTAGTAGTTCGAATGGGGGATGATTCATAAATCCATGTTAGAATAATCAGCCCATAGTTACCTACCTTAGAAATTAATTAATTCATTTTTGTCTTATTACCTAGTCTCCTATATTCCACTCTATGCTAGTTGCCTTCTACATGCCATAGAAGCCAACACTTGACAAAAATGAGTCATGGAGAGCTTGGGAAACCTCCTAGAAACCATATTTACCATGTTTTCTTTATTTGAGATCCTCGAAAGTGCATATCTACTTTTTCTATAAAGCTGCATGTTTTATTGAGAATTAAGGCAAAAGGGAAAGCAAGACTAGGTGTAGTTGAATTATTTTTTTCCCACATCATCCTCAATCCTTTCATCCTAATAAAAGCATGTATGAGTTGTCTTTCCATCCCTTATTATCTTTCCTACTTTACTTTTCCAATTCGTGAGCATCCTAGTGGATTTGGAAACTGCTTTATGCACCTATGGGGGATTTGACTACATTTAGTAAGCCTACTTTTTTACTATTTTGAGTGGAATCCTTATGCATTAAAATCTGTCATGTAATTATATATTTCAGCAGCCTATTACTTCACAAGTTTGGCTATTGTACACTTATTCAATACATATTAGTGTCATGCTCCAATTTCAGTCTCCTTTGATGTTAATTTTTGCATGTTGATTAGTAATTTTGTGAGTGTAATTGTTCTCTCACTTGGGTTCAATTTCCACATGGTATCAGAGCCTTTGTAGATTTATTTATCCCCTTCCATATTTCTTTTACAGGTTCAACGTATTGAATGGGGAGCATATTCTGCTGACTGAAGGGCACAGTTTCTGAGCTATGGACCAATCTCAGAAGATCATCTTAACTCCATCTAATTTCTTTGAATGGAAAGATCAGATGGAGATATTGTTGAGATAAAAATGTCTCTACAGGCTTACTATGGTAACTGAGCCAGAGCCTAATGCAACTACAGAGAAAAACAATGGCACAACAAGAGGGATGAGGCCTATCGTCTTTTGTGTCTGAGCATTTCAAGAGACCTCCTCTTCCATGTTGATGGATTGACATCACCTAATGAAGTATGGGAGAAGCTTGTAGAGATTTTTGGTAAGACATATGAGATGAGAGGACAACAATCGAGAATGAGCTGATCTCCTTGAGTCCTAGCAGCTTACAATCCTTGCAACTATATTTTTGCAAGTTTAAAGCCCTTGTTTTGCAGCTAATATAGTGTGGGATTGAAAAGAAGGAGGAGAAACTAGTTTTGGCCATACTCTTGAAGCTTGGCCCTAACTATTCAGTGTCTTTTTAAACCTTCCATGCTACCAAGTTGACAGCTCGAGCCTGGAAGATGCATAATATTGCATAGTTCATGGAATCCCTCACACATGAACAAGATAAGTTGGTGATGATGGGAACCATCAAACCTTCCAAAGACCAATTTCTAGTTGCTGGGGATTCAAGGGTGGATTCGAAAGGCAAGAAAAAAGCTAAAAAGACACCTGAGAAAAAGAGAGACAAGAACAAGTCTCAAGAGGATCCCCAAGGCTCCAAGAAGAACGTCCAGAAGAATAAGAACAAAGGAGAAATGAGCAAGTGTGCATACTGCAGTAAGGGCTATCATCTTGAAAGATATTGTGTGAAGAAGAAAATTGACATGTTGACCCAACTCCTGGAGAAGAATAACATATCCCTTCTTGATTGCTCAAAGAATAGGGAAGAAGGATCAAATTCAGAGGATAGAGAGAGAGTACATGCTTTGGTTGCTGGCACATCAAGCTCACCTAGCTTCATCATAGACTCTGGAGCTTCTAGAAATATGGTTTCGACAAATGAGGCATTCTCCTCTCTCGACATGTCTAAAGTTCCACCAATAGTGTTGGGAGATGACTCTCTCACTAACAGTTTGGGAAAATGAAGGATTAATCTTGACCATGGTAAGTTCAATAATGTGTTGTATGTTCTAGGTATTACCTCTAATCTCTTGTTAGTGTATCATATGACTAACACTGGGTCTCCAAATAAGGTCATCTTCTCCCTTGATGATGTTGAAATAACAGAGATTTCGAATGGCCAAGTCATAGCAAAAGGTGTTGTTCATCACACTTCGAAGGTATACATGTTTTCCCATTTTCTACCCTACTCAAACCCCTCTACTCTTCTGATTCATGCTAATGAGGAAAGAAATATTTGGCATGAAATATTTGGCCATCTTAACTACAAGTACCTTCCTGATTTGAGTGAAAAAGATATGTTCATAGGGTTACCAAAGATCAAGTTTTCCAAGGGAGTCTGTCAAGGCTGTATCCTACGAAAACACCTAGAGCATAAATTTGAGAGATCTAGTCATGAGAGAACCTATGCACATCTTGAGTTGATCCATAGTGATATTGCTGGTCCATTTCCTCATATCTCCATGATTCAAGCCAAATATGCACTGACATTCATAGATGACTTTTCCAGGTATTGTTGGGTTTACTTCCTAAAGCATAAGTCTGAATTTTTTTACCTCTTCAAAGTCTTTAAGGCCTTGGTTTAAAACCAGTCTGAGAGGAGACTCAAGATCCTCAGATATAACAATGGTGGTGAGTATGTCAAGTCTAAGTTCATTCAGTATTGTAAAGATGTATGTATTTATATGCAGCATTTGATCCCTTACACACCGCAGCAAAATTGTGTTGCTGAGAGAAAGAACATGTCACTGAAGGAGATGGAAACCTGTATGATGGAGGCTAAGACTTTGCCACCAAATTTTTGGGCGGAGTCTATAAAATGTGCATCCTACATCCAGAATAGGGTGCCTCATAAGCAGCTTGATGGTATGACTCCTTTCAAAGCTTGGAGTGGGCACAAGCTAGATGTGACCCATTTCAGGATTTTTGGCTCAAAGGCTTGGGCTAGAACTCCAACTGAAAAGAGAATGGATTTGCAGCCCCAAAGATGAGAGTGCCTATTTTTTGGGTATTCTGAAGATTCAAAAGGGTACAAGCTAATAAACTTGAGCACTAACAAAGCTTTCATTGAAAGAAGTGTTCATCTCCAAGAAGAGCCTTTAGTAGCAGTTGAAGTTGGAGAGTCTTCTTCACCACCAGATACATTGATTGTAAGTGGAGAGACTAATGAGTTTGATGATTCTGATATTTATGATAATGATGTTTTGATTGCAGATCCTGATAGTCCTAAAAGATGAAAATGTACAGCAAAGACCATTCATGCAGCTGGGGAACTAGCTGGAAATCTTAGTGACACTAGGATGATTAGATCTCAGTTTGAGAGTGCCCTGTGTATCAAAGATCCCTTATTTGCTGAGAAGTGCTATCTGATGGTTCAATAATATCCATAGAAATATGAATATGCATCACATTATCCAATATGGAAAACAGCCATGAAAGAAGAATTCAGGTCGCTCCAGAAGAACAACACTTGGGAACTGGTTGATCTTCCTCGAGGGAGGAAGCTAGTTCAATGTAAGTGGGTTTTCAAAACTAAGTTTTATGCTGATGGTTCACCTTTGAAATATAAGTCAAGATTGGTATCCAAGGGATACTCACAAGTACATTGTATTGACTACAATGAAACCTTTGCACCAATGGCAAAGATGGACTCCATAAGGCTAGCTTTAGCCATTGTAGCTTCGAAGCAGTGGGAGGTACATCACATGGATGTGAAGTGTGCTTTCCTAAATCAAGATATAATTGAAGAGATTTACATGCATCAACCTCAAGGGTTTGTATCTAATCCATATTTTGTGTGTAGGTTAAAGAAATCATTGTATGGGCTCAAGCAATCCCCCAGGGCTGGGTATGCCAAGATTGATGGCTTTCTACTGTCATTGAGTTTTGTTCAATGCAAGTTTGATCCTAATGTTTATTTGAAGTTGATTCATGGTTATTTGATGATTATTTTCTAGTTTTATGTGGATGACCTTCTAATTATAGGAAGTTCAAAGAAAGAGATTGCATCCTTGAAGGATGCAATGAACCATGCATTTTCTATGACTAATTTGGGATTGTTGAGCCAATTCTTGGGTCTCAAAATAGATCAATCCCAACATGGAATAAAATTAAATCAGTCCAAGTATGCCTTAGATTTTCTAAACAAGTTCAACATGAAATATTGCAAGCCAAGCAATACTCCCTTCCTTTTAGGAGTTAAGCTTGAAGAAGCAGGTTCTTCTCCTATGGTAAATAATACACTGTATAGGAAGTTGATTGGGTGTTTGCTTTACCTTACACACACTCGACCTGATCTATATTATGCAGTTAGTGTGGCTTCAATATAAATGGATCAGGCTCATGAGATCCATTGGAGAGAAGCCAAAAGGATCCTTAACTTTGTTCAAGGAACAAGAACTCATGGGATCTTCTACAAAGCTAAATCTGATCTTGATTTGATTGGGTTTATTGACAGTGATTGGGTAGGTGACAACACAGATCAAAAGTAAACATCAAGATATGTGTTTATGATTGCAAAAGGACTAATCAGCTGGTCAAGCAAGAGGCAGAGTTCCATAGCACTCTCATCTACAGAAGCAGAGTATAGAGGAGTTGTAAATGCAGCAATTCAATGTTTATGGTTGCAGGGAATACTTGGAGAATGTGGCTTCAAATAATAGTTTTCAACTATTATCTATTGTGATAATCAGAGCACCATTCAAATCTACAATGATCCAGTTTAGAGACAATGATCCAAACACATTGAGATCCATATGCACTACATCAGATAGCTTGTGCATGATGGCACCATTCATCTACAATTCTGTGCATCTTCAGAACAAGTAGCAGACATCTTCACCAAAAATTTTCGTGACAAAACATTCAAGAATCTCAAATCAATGCTGGGGAGGGCTGATCATGTTGTGAAGCATGATTGATGACAAGATTTTCAAATTTTGTTTTATTGTCCATGTTTAAGGGAGGATTTTCCCACTGGGTTTTTTCCTCTTTCCTTGGTTGAATGGACAAGTAGTATGTAAAGGGTGACTAAGCCTTGTTGGTAGGCCCTATAGTTTTCTGATATTTACTCATAAAGTCAGGCTTAAGGCAGGGTGTTAGAATAATCAACCCATAGTTACCTACGTTAGACATTAATTAATTCATTTTTGTCTTATTACCTAGTCTCCTATATTCCACTCTATGCTAGTTGCCTTCTACTGTCATAGAAGTCAACACTTGCTAAAACTGAGTCATGGAGTGCTTGGGAAACCTCTTGGAAACCATATTTAGCATGTTTGGTTTATTCCAGATCCTCCAAAGTGTGTATCTTATTTTTCTGTAAAGTTGTCTGTTTTATTGAGAATTAAGGAAAAAGGAAAAGCAAGACTAGGTGTAGTTGACTTGTTTTTTTCCCACATCATCCTCCATCCTTTTCTGCTAATAAAATCATGTATGAGTTGTGTTTCCATCCCTTACTAGCTTTCCTACTTGACTTTTCCAATTCATGAGCATCTTAGTGGATTTTGAAACTGCTTTATGCACCTATGGGGGATTTGACTAGATTTAGTAAGCCTACTTTTTGACTATTTCGAATGGAATCCTTACGCATTCGAATCTCTCATGTAATTATATATTGAAGCAGCCTATTACTTCAGAAGGTTGGCTATTGTACACTTATTCAATATATATTAGTGTTATGCTCCAATTTCGGTCTCCTTTGATGTTAATTTTTACATGTTGATTATCAATTTTGTGAGTGTAATTTCTCTATCACTTGGGTTCAATTTCCACAATCCAGACCAAGGGGATTGGTAGGATTGACTTAGAGCATTGTTTATTTAGTGATGTGTTGTATCTCCCATACCTTGCAGAAAATTTTCTATCATCATATCAAATGACCCATACAAGAGAGGTGAAGAGAGTGATCTTCACTCCAGCCATGGTAGAGATTGCAGAAATATCATCAAACCAAGTCATTGCAATTGGGTATGTAGACCACCATGAGAGGATGTACAAGTTTTCAAATTTCCTCCCCACTTCCAATGACCAATATATTCTCTCACATGCCAATGATATTTCCAATCTATGGCATGAGAAGTTTGGTCACATGAACTAAAAGTACCTCCAAGAAATACACAGAGATGAGATGGTGGGAGGACTTCCACAAATCAAATCATCAAATGGGGCATGCATTGGATTTTTAGTTGGGAAGCATCCAAAGCGAAGCTATGCGAAGGGGATGACAAGGAGAGCCACACAACCACTTGGGTTGGTAAAGTTAGATATGATAGGTCCTATTCCCACTCCATCATATAGTGGATCAAGGTATGTACTTACATTTATTGATGATTACTCAATATTCTGCTGGGTGTACTTCCTCAAATTAAAGTCTGAAGTTTTTGAACAATTGAAGATTTGGAAGGAATTAGTAGAAAATCAGAGTGGGCATAAGATTAAGATCCTTAGGACTGATAATGGGAAGGATTATGTGAAGAAGAACCTACAGAACCTTTGTGAGGAGTGTGGCATCCAAATACAACTCCCTTAACACCACAGCAAAATGGTGTGGCAGAGAGGAAGAATAGATTTCTCAAGGAGATGACCATTTTCATGATTGAAGAAAGGGTTCTAAGTCCCAAGATATGGGATGAGGCCATTAATTGTACTGCATACATACAAAACAGATCCTTCCACAAATCAGTAAAAGGAAATAATCCCTATGACGAATGGTTTAGACATAAACCAAATCTCTCAAATTTCAAGATTTTTGGAACTAGAGCATGGGCTCAAATATCTTCTAAAAAGAGGAAGGACTTGCATCCACAAAGAAAGGAGTGCACCATCGTTGGATATGGCAAGGATACAAAAGGTTACAAACTCTTTTACACTTCCACATTCAAGATATTTGTTGAAATAAGTGTGCAATTTGAAGAAGAACCAATACCATATTTTGAGCTTGCACCGGGGGAATGATCTTCTCCTCAACCATTCTATGATGTAAGTGATGATTCGTGCTTTGATTTTTCTGATATGTCTAAAAAAAATATGGATGAAGATGATATTTCTATATATTATTCACCATCAAGGCCTAAGTGGGCTGAAAAAATCCTACAAGATGCAGGGGAATTGGTTGGCAATCCCCAAGAGCCTAGGAAGACTAGATATCAAACTAGTTATGCTTCCTTGCAAGTGATAGTGCTCTTGCTGAGCACTGTTATATGATGATTGTATATGATCCAAAAACATATCAGAAATATTGTAATGTCCCAAGATGGAAAACAACAATGGAATAAGAGTTATGTTCTCTCCAAGAGAATGAGACATGGGAATTGGTTCCCCTTCCTCCCAAGAGGAAGCTTATTCAATGCAAGTGGATCTTCCAAACCAAAATTGCTGCTGATGGTTCAGATGTTAAATAAAAAGAAATATTGGTTTCTAAGGGCTACTCTCAAGTAGATGGTGTGTATTATACCGAGACCTTTTGCACCGGTTGTAAATATGGACTCCATAAGACTAGGTCTAGCAATTGCAGCTAGTAAGGGTTGGCAAGTGCACCACATGGATGTCAAATATGCATTCTTGCATGGTAAGATATAGGAGGACATCTATATGCATCCATATGAATTTTTTCAACAGGATCCTTCAATATTTTTGCAGATTGAATAAATCACTATATGGATTCAAGCAAACCCCCAGGGCTTGGTATGCTAAAATGGATGCATTCTTGCTCTCTATTGGCTTCACTAGATGAAAATAAGATCCTAATGTATATTTGCAGAAACATGATGGTATTTTTCAAGTTATTTTTCTTTATGTTGATGACATTCTAATTACATGGATTTGCACCACTTCAATTGGTTCAATTAAGTCATCTTTACACAGTGAATTTGCCATGACCGATCTAGGATTTCTAAGGAAATTTTTGGGTTTGGAAATTTTTGGGTTTGGGTTTGGGTAAGGAATCCAATTCTCCATTTCTTTCTAGCATCAAATTTTTTGAATTTTTCAATTATCCATTGGTAGATATTACACTCTACGGGACACTAGTGGGAAGCTTGTTCTATCTTACACATACAAGACCAGATCTATCTTATGTTGTGAGTACTATAGCCATACATATCCACCAGCCACTTGAGCTCCATTGGAATGTTGCAAAAATAATTCTTCAGTATGTCCAAGTTACAAAGAATTTCGGGGTGCACTACTCATGTAGTTCTTCACTCCAACTAGATGGATTTTTTGATTCAGATTGGGCTGGAGATCCCACTGACAAGAAGTCAAATTTAGGTTTTGTATTTATTCTTTATGAAGGCCAAATTTTCTGTTCAATTAAGAAAAATCACACCATTTCACTCTCATCAGCAGTGGTTGAGTACAGGGAAGTAGTCAATGTAGCTACACAGTGTGTTTGGTTGCAGGGAATTCTTCGGGAATTTGGTGTCACAATTGATTCTCCCGCCAACATTTGGGTGGACAATAAAAGTTCCATAAAATATATACTGATCTATTTCAGAGGAAAAAGGAAAATCACATTGAGATCCATGTGCACTACATCTGGGGCTTAGTGCATGCAGCATGATTTTATTGTAGTATTTCCCATCCACCGAGCAAACTACTGACATTTTCACCAAGACTTTCATAGAGAATACCTTCACTTAGCTGATATATTTTCCTAGGGTGAGTGATGGATGGTGATTTGCTGCTATTTGTTGCATGTTTCAGCCCCATGTCTATTCTTTAGGGAAGGTTTTGTCCCATGTCATTTTCCTTCTTTTCCTCGGTTTATATGGACAAATAAAATTAATAAATTATGTAACTAAGGTGACTTCAGCCTTTGTTGCCAATGCCTCCTTCATTTTTTGTGTTGTAATAATTTTTTAGATTAATAAAGGGCATTAGAACAGTAATACAACCCCTTAGTACCTTAGTTTAACTCCTTAGTCAATTTTATTGAATTTTTAATTAATACACTATGGTTTTGGACTTAGGGTGCTTACTTGGACTAATAACCAGTCAAATTGGTGCATTCACACACATATGGGAACTCCAGATCAGTCAATCACCCACATTTTAACCCTCATCATTTTTGGTGTGCTCGCTTTCATTGAATGTGGACAACTTGGTTGACTAGGAGCGCTAGAGGTGGATTTTTCCTAATTTTGGGTTGATTTGGTGCATTGAATACCACCTAGAGACTCTCACTCATCCATATTTCCACACCCACACGTGAAAAGGTGTAATAATTTCCCCATGTAACCTCAGCCACATCCACACAACAATTTGTGTCCATTTGGGCTGATTTGGAGCATGATTGGCCCACCTAGGGGGGATTGATGCCAAATTGGCAATTTTCACTTGTACAGTAAAATTGGGATTCCAAAGCTTCACGAAACACTTTTGAAGTAATATAAACCTATTAATAACATTTTTTTATGTTATACAGTCAAACTATAACTTGTTTTTGTTCACATTGCATGTGTAAATTGCTTCTTATTTAATGGGTTTTTGTTGGTTTTGTAGTAAATTCGATTTGTTAGTTTTTATATGGCTCCTAGATCTTTATTTGGGTATAATTTATCATACAATATTCTATTTTTATATTTCAAAATCAAGCACCTCTCTTTGTCAACTAAGGCATAGCATTACCCATATTACACCGCTCATTGTATTAAGGCATGTGGCAGTGGCACCACTTCTTGTTCATGGAAAACAAGTGTTATGCATTGGGGTAACACACATTTTCCACAAGGAAACTAGTGCGGTGGTGGAAAAAGGAATGAAATCACTGTTCCTGACCCAAATTAAACTTCATAACTTGGGGATTTTAGGCAAGTTCTGATGTTTGGTTGTCATAATATGACGATGACGAGAAATATGTGTAACAAAAGCTCATGCAATCTGAAAAATTCTCTAAAGAATAGATCAGACACTTGTGAAATAGTAAAGGATGTAGTAATAGAAAATAAATGATCAAATTTAGTGAGTCTATCGACCACAAAAAATATGAAATCCTTACCAAGAACTTTCGGTAAACCAATGATGAAATCCATGGAAATGCTTTCCCATTTTTGTTTTGGTATAGGAAAGGGATGCAAGAGACCAACTATATGATTGTGCTCTACTTTGTTTTGTTTTCATGTTGGGAAATCCACATATTTAATAACACCACTCTTCAACCCCTTCCAATAGAATCTTTCTCTCAACATTCTATATGTTTTGAAGAAACCAGGGTGGCCTGCTAATGGAGAATCATGAGCACTCTTCAAAAAAATTTCTTCAAGATCAAACCAGGGACCACATAGATTATGTATTTGTACTAGATGATTAAAGCCAACACCTTATACATATCATCATGGCTAGTCCCATAAAAAATTTCACAACAATCTTATCCTTGGTATATTCTACTTCTAATATATCTTTCCAATCTTCTGCAACATCCATTAGAAAGATAGAGGATCTTATAGATAAGGAATCTAATACCACATTACTCTTGACCTAAATTACATATTTAATGTCAAAATAAAATTCTTGAGCCTTACTCGCCCACTTTTATTTCCCTTCATTTAGATCATTTTGAGTGAGGAAGTATCTTAGGATATTATGGTCAGTCTTAACCGGAAACTTGTTCCCCACCAAGTATTGTTTAACTTGATCAAAGCATGCATGATGGAGAGAATTTATTTGTCATAAATAGAGTAAAAATTCTCATGTGGCTAAAGCTTCCTACTCTCTAAAGATATTGGGTGTTTCCCTTTCTTTAGGACTATTCCAATTCCATCCCCTATTGCATCACACTCCAAGATAAATGGTTTAGAAAAATCAGGTAATGTAAGAATGGTACAACTACTCATTAACTCTTTCACTATTCCGAAAGTATTTTCATCCTCTTCATGCCACTAGAAAGCATATTTCTTTGTCAAATTAGTGAGAGGTGAAGTGAGTTGGGAGAACCCCTTCACAAATTCCGCATAGTAAGTACAAATCCAAATCAATCCGCCCAATTCAGTGATATTTTTGGGACATGATCATTCAATAAGGAATTTTATTTTCTCCAAGTGCACCTTCATACCATCTTGACCAACGATGTGCCCAAGATACAAAATTTCTGTCAAACCAAAATCATATTTTGATAACTTAGCAAACAAAGATTGATCATGGAGAATTTTCAATACAACTTCTACATGATGCAAGTGTTAATTCCATGTCTTACTGTAAATAAGAATATCATGAAAGAAAACTAGAAAAAAAATTAAAAATTTGCTTGTGGAGTATATTTTTCATGAATGATTGAAATGTGTTACGAGCATTTGTCAAGCCAAAAGGCATGGAAAGGAACTCAAAGCAGTATTTGGTATGTCTTTTTCCCTCATTTGAATTTGATGATAAAAATATAGGTCAATCTTTGAGAATAACTTTGCTTCATGGAGCTCATACCAAATTTTCCATGCATGGGTGTTGGGCTAAATGGGCAGACCCGGGTTTCACCTTTAACTTCACACCAACAAAAGACCCACAGTGTTGGCCCTTTCGGCAGCAGCCTTTGAATAGGCTACACTCTCACCCGAAATAGCTATGGGGCGCCGCAGAATTAGGTTTCTGCAAGCAGAAGAGAGAATCTTATGGTACCTTTAGTCTTTAACTATTAATAATCACTTAACACAATGCTTGTATTATCAATTATGCAGCTTCACGATTAGATAAACAAATAGTTATTTGCACAGCCCTTATCTAGGAATTCACAGTGAAGCTAGTTATTAACAACAATCTTACTTTATCAGTTATTTACTTAACAGTGCATAAAATATAATAACAAATCACACAAATGAACCACAACACCAGATGTCACGTGGTTCACCCCCAGTGTAGGGGTTACGTCCATAGAACTGCGCTTTATTTAACTCTTTACAACTAAAACGACAGTTTTGATCTGCGCACTCAGCTGCAGATCCCTTCAGTCCTCAAAGCCACGCACACAGCAGCAAGCCTCTGCGCAAACAGCTGCAGAGATCGTCCACGCACACAGCTGGGACTTAACCTTCTTACAAAAACCCTTATACAATCTCTTATCTTCACATTACATTAGCTTCATAAGATAATCATTCAAGACCTAACCCTACTTCTTTACATAAGTGCCTATTTATATAGCGCACTGTTACAAAACCATGGATTTACACCATGGGCGCCCAAAACCCTAACCTTGGATTTAACCCAAGGGTTAATTACAAAAAGGGGGTTCGACCCACCCGTGACACCCCTAAGACTATTTTAGGTTGTAACTCCGCTTGCACTTCCTCAAAAACCGTGAAGTTACCAAAACTGAGGACCTTTAGGGTCAGAGCCCCAACAGGCCCCTAAGACTCACTTGTGGCCCGTCCTGGGGCACTCTGCTGCTGTTCTGGTGGTTGGCGAAACCTAGTGCACTTCTTACTAATGAACTCCCTACTGCTGTCGGCTACTCGCTTCCGTCCTTCGTACTTTTTATGCTGAAGAAGGTCTTCCGGATCCATCTGCAACCCCACTTGTTACTCTGTCTGTCGAACACTTGACCATCCACAACTAACGGTCCCAAAAATTGTGTGTCAAGATGAATAAGACAAACAACCACCTTGGCTCTGTCAAACCAGGAAGAGACATGGAGGGATCCCCTAGAGTCTTATTATGAGGCCTTGTGCCTTTCGTCGCTCCTTGTTACAGTGAACTTCTGCCTGCCTTCGTCCAAATTAGAGCAAACTTCTGCCTTCCTTTGTATCTTAGTCGGATAGGACTGTACTGGAAAATTACTCAGAAGGTTCTACAACCCTCTCTCTTTGACCTCTCGTACTAACTCCTGGACTTCACAATTGTTTGACATGGTTCCAACTGAGCAACTCAAAGAAGTGCTTAATGCGGGAGTCGTAGGCCGATGCAGTGTTTTATAGAATCCTGTAATAGAATCTGTCATCATGGTGCATTAATGACACCAAATCTGATGGAATACCGGAAATCTTGTCCACACGGCACCAGGATTTCCCCTGAAATCTCATTATTACAGGTATGGAGAGCAGTGCTCGTGCCGGCGCCGTCGAATTTATTTTGTCCCATCCATCGCATTTTAAGCTGCGACGCACCTTGGACCTTTGACATAACAACTACCCGCAACTGCGACACAATATTAACCCTTGCTCCTTACTACCCCATGCGGTACCCACATTTCAACTATTCTTGGGGGTCAGACTGTCCTTCTTAGAGCTGCGGCTGATTAGGGGGTCCCGGCCTGTCCCTATACTTCTTCAGACAACTGCCATTTACCATCGAGGGTAAAATTTCTCCATTCAACTTAGCTAGCTGCACTGC
This sequence comes from Pseudotsuga menziesii, assembly GCA_001517045.1. Lineage (NCBI taxonomy): Eukaryota > Viridiplantae > Streptophyta > Pinopsida > Pinales > Pinaceae > Pseudotsuga > Pseudotsuga menziesii. The sequence goes on along the minus strand of LPNX011152543.1, from coordinate 157,024 downwards.
ACCACCATCAGTAACTTTCTGTACTATGTACGGTCCTTTCCAATGTGTCTTGAACTTACCTGGTAATTTCATGAATTTGCTGTCGTATAAGAGCACAAGGTCACCTATCTGGAATTGCTTCTTTTTAATATGCCTGTCATGCCATGCTTTTTCTCTAGCCTTCTGCACTTGCTGCTGGAACCCTGCAATGAATCTATCTTCTTCTAGTTCTGTTATCTGGGCTAGCCTTTTATTCAACATACCTGGGTCATCCATTTCTGTGAAAGCAACTATTCTGAGACTAGGAACAATATACTCCATTGGCATAACTGCTTCTTGCACGTAAACCAGCCAAAAAGGTGTGTGACCTGTCAACTTCTTGCAAGTGGTTCTATAAGCCCATAACACTGCCGGGATTCTGATATCCCAATCATTTCTATTAATATTACAAACCTTGATCAGAGCCTGCTCAAGAATCTTATTGAAGGATTCCATAGTTCCATTTGCTTGAGGATGGTACACAGTACTCTTCTGGTGATATACCTGAAATTCTTCGGTCAATGCTTCAATAGTTTTATTCAAAAAGTGCGACCCTTGGTCACTCATAAGATTTCTAGGACATCCAAACCTTGTTAAGATATTGTCAAAGATGAACTTTGCAGCTGTAGCAGTGCTACAATCTTTGACTAGTTGAGATTCAGCCCAACGAGTAAGGTATTCAGTTGCTGTAATAATATACCTTGCTCCTGATTTCTTTGCAGGGGGATTTATAGGTCCGACAAAATCAATAGCCCACTTGTCAAAGGCCTGTAGGGTTACCTGTGGAATGAGAGGCATCTTATCCCTCTTGGATGGTTTTCCTGTCCTCTAACAGATGTCGCAGCTATGGCAGTACTCCCTGGCATCCTTATGAAGTGTAGGCCACCATAACCATGCTGCCAGAATCTTCTGTGCTGTAGCTTTCCCTACATAATGTCCTCCCGCTGCACCAGAATGTGCCTCAGCCAAAATCAAGGGTTTTTCATGCTCTAAGACACATCTACACAGGATTTCATCTGGTCCCATCTTGTACAGTTGTCCTGCTATCAGTGTAAAATCAGCAGCCCGAACCACCAATTGCTTCTTCTGCTGTGTTGTCATCTCCAAGGGTGCAAACCCTGTAGCCAAATACTGAAAAATGTCCTGAAAGTAGTCATCGACCATCTGGATAGAGAATAAATGAGCATCAGGAAGACCTTCATCTAAGCTAGTAGGCTCTTCCCCTGATTCGAGCCTCGACAAATGGTCAGGTCCCAAGTTAAGTCTTCCTGTCTTAACTATAATCTCAAAGTCATATTACTAGAACAATATTAGCCATCGACATATTCTTCCTCCCAACACAGGCTTGTTAACCAAGTATTTCAAAGCAGAGTGGTCAGTGAACATTTTAAAGTGAGAACCTAACACATAATGTTGGAACTTTTGCAAATCATATACCATGGCTAAACCTTCCCTTTTTGTCATAGTATAGTTTCTTTCTGTTGTGGATAATTTGCGACTTGCAAAGGCAACAGGGTGGTCAATATTACCTTCTCCTGTCTGAGCTAGTACTATTCCCAAAGCAATCAAGGAAGCATCGACATGCACATGAAACTCCTTATTCCAATCAGGAAACACTAGGATAGGGGCATTTACCATCTTTTCTTTTAGGATGTCCAATATTTCTTGACACTCAGGTGTCCATTCAAACTTAATATCTTTCTTCAACTGTTTCTCCATCGGGGCTGTGATTTGGGCATAACCTTTAATAAACTTCCTGTAGTACCCAGTGTGACAAAGTGTAGTGCGCAGTTGCTTGACTGACTTCGGAGGTGGCAAGTTCACAATAATTGCTATCTTCGCCGGATCCACCATCAATCCTTGCTTACAAACAATATGACCCAACAGGATTCCAAAGGGTGCACAGAAGATGCACTTTTTTAAGTTCAAGGAAATCTGATGCTGTCTACACTTGTCCAGCATAAGTCTTAAACTAGTTATGTGGTCTTTTAGTAACCCAAAAATAGTCCAGTCATCAAAATACACTTCTAAGAATTTATGTATAAAGTCTTTAAATGCACAAATTACGACTCGAGAAAACATGGTAGGTGCATTCTTTAAGCCAAAAGGCATAACTGTGTACTGAAAGGATCCCATTTCTGTAGCAAATGTTGTCTTATGTCGATCCTCTGGAGCAATTCTGATCTGATGGTAACCTGAAAATCCATCAGTAAAAGAGTATACTTCTTGACCTCCAACATTATCAAGAACTTCATCTGTAAAAGGAGTAGGAAAGGGGTCATGTAGTCACGCATCGTTTAGCTTCCTTAAATCAACACAGATTCAGATTTCACCCTTAGTCTTCTTTTCTTGGACTACCATCGGACTGACCCATTCGGACTCTTCAACAGGCTCAATAATTCCTACAGCAAGCATCTTATCTAACTCCAGTCTAACTTTTTCCTTATACTTTGGGTTCAGCCTATATGGGCACTGTTTCATAGGCTTCACATCAGGTTTCAATGGGATCTTTATGACTCCTATATCACCAAGGATACCCTTCATCTCAGAAAACTTTGTTGGAAATAGGTCTTGATACTCGTGGAGAAGTTGGGTCACTTTGCTTACCATTTCATCATCCCAATAATCTCCAATTGTAGCATACTTGGGGTTTTATTCTGACCCAATGTTTACGGTCCGCGTCTTCATAGGTTGAGTCACTTCAGGTTCTTCGACCATTGGTCCACGTACTTCGCATTTTCCTTCTGAATCTGGAATATTAATGTTACGCGGATCGTCATCCTCGTCAATTGCGAGGTTGTAACATTCAACTGCATTAGCTTCTTGTGCTACCCAATCGGTTTGGTATTCCCCTATTTCTTGGTCATCAAATATCTTAGTATGGATCAATCTAACAGCTGCATCTAAAGCAGGACAAACTTCGTTAATAGAAAATGTAAGCATAAAACTATCAACAAGATCATCCCAACTTACAGTACCATGTCGAAGTTCGACCTTCGTGTACCAATTTTTTGCTATAGGTTCCAAAGTGTGCACAAACTTATGCACCCATTCCTCACGAGATACATGTTCCCATGCTGCATAACATTGCTTCAAATGTTCCTGAGGACTATTCTGCCCATTGAACTTGCTTCGCACCTCTTGAGATATGTCTATGAATCTAAGGCGTAGAAATTTCTGGCAAGCTTCCCAACTGTGAATATACTTCCTGTGGCCTTTCCACCATCTCGCTGCTGTAGCTCTTAAAGCTGCTTCCAGAGTCTGCATTCTCTGTGATTCTGGCACTTGTTCTGAGAACTGGGCAATGAATTTTCCTGGATCTGTCAACCCATCATATGTAGGAAAGTCTCTGGCCTGTGCACTAAGGCATCTAAGAGATTTGGTAATTCGTGTGCACCAATGGCCATGTAGCTCGTATAGTCGATTCTGCCAACTCTCTAGACCATCATATGAGTCAGAAATGTAGGAGCTATCACATTGCCAATCCATTACACCTTTGGCATTAGGCTCGACATAATCTTCTTCTTTATCTGTGATATTATAGATGTGGTCCAGAATATCCTGATCTTCCTCTCTGACTGGCTCTGTATATCTTTCTCCTTGAGAAGGATCCAATGGTATTATATCTCTCAATCCCTTCCCTTCAAAATTCATTTGTCTCTTTTTAAGATTGATAACTGCATCACTCTCTATTGCCCACTCAATTCCTAGCAAAGCTAGATAGGGGTTACTGTCATCAATGATCTCAATAACTTCAAAATCTGCTACAGTACTGACTCCATCTATATCCACTGGTACCCAAGGAAATCTTCCTAAGGGTACAATCCTCTGCTGATTGGCTAGTCTCAACTGTATAGGTGACCAATCAAGGGTAGGTTTTCCTATTTGTTCCCATGTTTGCTTAGTTAAAATATTGACTTCAGAACCCAGCATGTAGTCTCATTTCTCTTCCAGTTCTTCTAACTCTACTAACAGCTCTTTCGCTATCAGGACTTTGATGAGGTTCACAAGACTGAATAACTTTTTGTAATTCATTTAAGGCATTCTTATTTCTTAACAATTTGATGCAACTCTGTAAAAACGATGACAGAGTACTTACTTGGCCTTGTGAGTCTTCCTGGGATTGCAGCTACTGATGCTGCTTGTTTAGTTCTGGTAAATCTGAATCAACAAAGTCTTGTCTGGCCTCCAAAAAAATTTATTTTTCTCGTCGAACATCAAATGCTGGAGTCTTCTCTACAGCCTTGCGGAACCAAGCTTCATCAGGCTGTTTCACCTGACACTGCAACTCTATCATAGCTCCACTTCTTGTAACAACATTAACAGCTGGGATCGGTCGTGGCTCGACAGCAATCAACTGGACACTCAAACTAGGTTTGTTGTTTCTTTCTTGGATTTTAGCTAGTAACTGTGGGCACTACTCAATGACATGATCAACTACTCTGCAGTATCGACATGTCATGGTTGGGTTTTGACAGTCTCGAGCTAGATGTCCTGCCTGATTGCAGTTATAGCAAATAACTTGACCTCGAACTCCTCCAGGAATACCACGACCACGGCCTCTAAAACTGCCTCGACCACCTCGGTAACCATATCCATCATTTCCTTGTGCATCTGGGTAGATCCTATAAGTGTCGTAGGTCCGCTCCCTCATAAGGTCGAAGCTGTGACATTCATCTTCATTGTGGCCTACTGACTTATAGAATTTACAGTAAGGGTTCTTTGGGACTTGAACATACCTCTATAACAGATAGCAGTCTTCCGGTCGATGCTGGCCAGTAGTTCAACATATCTCACAGTACAGAACACTAGGATTCAGTGGGTTTGGTGCGCTAGTATTCAAATAGTTTCTCAGCGCCAGACACTGGTCCTTGTCGTGGACTTCTATTCGACAACGTATACACCATACCTCTTCATGGGTGGGATTCCATTTTTTCATGTAGCGAAGCTCTAAAGCCATCTCCACGAGCTGTGCTTGAATTTGAGCTATGCCAGAATTATCTTTGACAGGTGCAGTTTCAAGCTTTATGGCAATTTCTAAGGCCTCTTGCTGATCAGTAACCTTTTGTTGCATGACTGGAGCTCTGATGTGAGGTAATAATGCTGCAATAAACCACTCCTTATGTTGTGCTATTCCAATCGTGAAGCTAACTTGGTCAAGCAGAACTTTGAATCTCTCATCAAAGTCTCACACAGATTCGCCTCGCCGCTGTTGAATCTCTTTTAACTCAGTGATGCACTGCGACTCTGATTTAGGTTTCTTAAATTCTCGGATCAGTGCTGCTTTGATATCAGCCAGGACAGGATTCTATGTGCTAGAAAACTTCATAAACCACATTAGGGCTCAGGCTCTGAAAGAAGTGATCAGTTGTGCTCGTCTAACATCTATGTCCGTAATATTCTTCGCGGTCCACACAGCTTCGCATAGAAACCAAAACTGCTCTGGGTCTTCTAAACCGGTTCCTTTAAAAACCGGTAGTTTGATGTCATCATGAACATGGGCCATCTGGGATTTAGGGGGGGAGGAAGGGTTTGGAATAGCTGGCGAAGACTGGCCTGCGACAGGGATACTCGGGCTAGGGTTACTTTCAGACTGCGACAGGTTCTCGGGGATAATAGGTCTTTGCTGCAGGGTTATTGGAGGGTTTCTAACAGAGGGAACCTCGGCAGACTCAGAGGATTCAGAGCTTAAATGGGTATACTTAGTGGAGGAGCCGAGATATCTCTTATATCTTTTACCATTTCGCAGCAAACCACTTTGCTCATCGAAGTCCCAGTCACTTCCAATCATAGGTTAACAATACTAGATCTAACAATCTAATTCTATAAGCAAGATTTCTTTTTCAGCCAATAGTATTTTAATATTCAAACTAAATAGGTTCAAGTAATTACCCCTTGGTCCTTTGAAAAATTGTCGTTCAGCTTCGCTAAAGGAGGTACTTGTGTCGATGGCAAACTCCATCACAAATGCTTCGAGAGTTCGCGCAGTCCAGAAATCCACGGCTCGCGAGATCGCGTTGTTCACTCTTTTCAAGATAGCGATTCTTGCAGGGGTCTAGGGAGGAAACTAGTTTTCTTGGAAGTTCGTCCTCCTTTTTGTTAACCTGGATAACCACTAGTGCAACTCTATGTGTATAGTACCAAAGAAAATTTCATGAACATCAGAAAAAACGTACCTTTGCAAAAATTGTTCCGTGCTACGACAGGGATCTTTATTTTCCTGTTCTACAAACTTCAAAGAGGTCGCTTCGATCCAATCACCAATTTCTTTTATAGAGGGTCGCCAAAACATAGCCCTCGAGGTAAGACATAGATCTCCCTTCAACAGATACTGAGTTCAACCGGCAACGGAACCAATTTGTTGGGCTAAATGGGCAGACCTAGGTTTCACCTTTAACTTCACACCAACAAAAGACCCATAGTGTTGGCCCTTTCAGCAGTAGCCTGTGAATAGGCTACAGTCTCACCCGAAATAGCTATGGGGTGCCGCAGAATCAGGTTTCTACAAGCAGAAGAGAGAATCTTATGGTACCTTTAGTCTTTAACTATTAATAATCACTTAACACAATGCTTGTATTGTCAATTATGTAGCTTCGCAATTAGATAAACAAACAGTTATTTGCACAGCCCTTATCTGGGAATTCACAGTGAAGCTAGTTATTAACAACAATCTTACTTTATCAGTTATTTACTTAACAGTGCATAAAATATAATAACAAATCACACAAATGAACCACAACACCATATGCCACGTGGTTCACCCCCAGTTTAGGGGTTACGTCCACATAACTACGCTTTATTTAACTCTTTACAACTAAAACGACAGTTTTGATCTACGCACTCAGCTGCAGATCCCTTCAGTCCTCAAAGCCGTGCACACAATAGTAGGCCTCTGCGCACACAGCTACAGATCTTCCTTTTCACCAAAACCCCTCTGTGCACACAGCTGCAGAGGTCGTCCACACACACAGCTGGGACTTAACCTTCTTACAAAAACCCTTATACAATCTCTTATCTTCACATTACATTAGCTTCATAAGATAATCATTCAAGACCTAACCCTACTTCTTTACATAAGTGCCTATTTATATAGCAGACTATTACAAAACCATGGATTTACACCATGGGCGCCCAAAACCCTAACCCTGGATTCAACCCAAGGGTTAATTACAAAAAGGGGGTTCGACCCACCCGTGACACCCCTAAGACTATTTTAGGTTGTAACTCTGCTTACACTTCCTCAAAAACCGTGGAGTTACCAAAACTAAGGACCTTTAGGGTCGGAGCCCCAATAATGGGATATCTATTCTTCATTATATTCTTGTTCAATTCTCTAAAATGAATGCACATTCTCAAGTTTCCATCCTTTTTCTTTACCATAACAACTGAAGAAGCATAATGGATTGAGATAGGTCTTATGAGACCCAATACAAAGAGTTATTTAATGGCATTCTCAATCATAATATCTAATCCCTCTGGGGTCTCAATAGCGCTTAATTTTTATAGGTTGGTTCCCTATCTCTAATTCAATGACATGCTCCAGCCCTCTGTCAGGTGGCCTACCTAAAGGAAAGTCTCCAGAAACATTTTCATACTTACTCAGCAAATGTTCTATCTCCTCTGGATGTTTTAAAACCTTTAAGTGAGGCCCGGAAGATGTGATCAAACATTCAACATCACATTCAATGTCACCATGCCTCAAGGTAGACCTCATACTATGAGAGGAAACCACTTAGTCAAGGTAATTGTGCATTCCTCTCAACAAGGAGGGGTTCCATTCTGAATTTTTGAACTTCATTTCAGGGACTTGATAGTTCATTGTATGCTACCCTATATAATATAACCATTATACTGCCAAAACCACATTCACTACATAGAAACTATTGATAATGGTCTAATTTCCTATAACAACTTGAATCTTTGGATCACATTTGGCATAGT
>LPNX011152543.1:41329-138868 GCA_001517045.1 Pseudotsuga menziesii | reverse complement strand
TATGGACGAAGGCCTCCCCGATGCACAATTATTTGCTATACAGATAGTTGATGACTATTTCCAGGATATTGCTCAGTATTTGTCTACAGGTATTCCCCCTGTAGAGATGACCACACAACAGAAGAAGCAGCTGGTGGTTCGAGCCGCGGACTTCACTTTAATAGCAGGACATCTGGATAAGATGGGACCAGATGAGATATTACGCAGATGTGTCTTGGAACACGAAAAACCTCTAATATTGGCAGAAGCACACTCTGGCGCAGCAGGCAGTCACTATGCAGGAAAAGCAATAGCGCAGAAAATTTTGACAGCTGGCTTATGGTGGCCCACACTTCACAAGGATGCAAGAGAATACTGCCACAGCTGCGACATCTGTCAGAGGACAGGTGAACCATCTAGGAGGTATGAAATGCCTCTAGCTCCGCAAATAACATTACAGGCCTTCGACAAATGGGCCATTGACTTTGTTAGTCCCATCAAGCCCCCTGCGAAAAAGTCAGGAGCCCGATACATCATTACAGCAACTGATTATCTTACCCGTTGGGCCGAAGCTCAACCCGTCAAGACCTGTAGTGCTGCGACCGTTGCGAAGTTTATCTTCGACAACATCTTATCCAGATTTGGGTGTCCCAAAGTTCTTATGAGCGATCAAGGGTCACATTTCCTGAACAAGACTATTGAAATATTGACCGAAGAATTTCAAGTTTATCATCAAAAGAGCACCGCATATCACCCACAAGCAAATGGGACTGTCGAATCTTTTAACAAAATCCTTGAGCATGGCTTGACAAAGGTTTGTAATGCTAACAGGAATGATTGGGATCTTCGAATTCCAGCGGTACTATGGGCTTACAGAACCACTTGCAAGAAGTTAACAGGCCATACACCCTTTCAACTAGTTTATGGACAAGAAGCTGTCATGCCCATGGAATATATTGTTCCCAGCCTCCGGATCTCTGCTTTCACCGAGATGGATGACCCCGCCATAATTACAGAAAGACTGAAGCAGATATTAGAAATTGAGGAGGATAGATTTGTCGCAGGCTTCCAGCAACAGGTGCAGAAAGCTCGAGAAAAAGCATGGCACGATAGGCACATCAAGATGAAACATTTTCAGCAGGGTGATCTTGTACTCCTTTATGACAGTAGATTCATGAAGTTCCCCGGAAAGTTTAAAACACACTGGAAAGGACCGTATGTAGTATAGAAAGTTACTGAAGGGGGCGCAGTTCAGCTAGCCAAGTTAAATGGTGAGCTTTTCCCCTCTATGATAAACGGGAGCCGTTTAAAAAAGTACATAGACAAGCTAGGGACTCAGAATAGGAGATAGCTCCAACTAAATAAGTAACATGCTCGTTGCACTATGTAGTCTGTTTTGTCCAACGAATGCGAAGTAACAAGCTGGTCGTAGGTCGCAGGGTCTGGGTGTGCCGAAGTCGAAAATTGTCAAAATGTGTCGCACCCCAAAATGTGACGGATGGGACATACTACATTCGGCGGCACTGGCACGAGCGTTGCTCTCATTACTGGTCATAATGAGATTTTGGGCAAAATCCGGCGCTGTGTGGAGCAGATTCCCAGAACATCGTCAGATTTGGTATCATGTCTACACCATGATGCCAAATACAGCATTGAGATTTTATAAGGAGCTATCTCGACTCGTAATTTCTACTTGAAGCACATCTGTGACATATTCAGCCCGAACTATGTCGAACGACTGTAATGTTCAGACGCTAGTACGGGAAGTAAGGGACAAAGGTCTGCAGCACCTTCTAACTACACCGTTAACACAGTTCTGCTAGGCTAAGTTCATCGACAGGCAGGAGTTTGCTCTAAATTTACAAAGATGGCTAGGAGTTTGCTCTAACGTAGAGCAACCAAGGGCGTGAGGCCTCGCAGAAAGACTCTGGGAAATCCCCCCAAGCCATCTTTTGGTTTAACAGAACCACGCCAGCTAGGCTCCTCCCGTGGTGGGACACGCAATTCCAGGGGACCCCAAAGTTGTGGATGGTCAAGTATCGGCCATCACAGAATAGGATGGTGTTGCAGGTGGTCGCGATGGCCTTCATCAGTAAAACTGCTGCAAAGGACAGAAGTATGCAGCCGGCAGCGGCATGGAGAGCTTCACCAAGCAGTACATTATGTCTCATCAGCGAAGTTCTGCCACCAGAAAAGCTGAAGAGTGTCCCGGGACGGGCCACTAGTGAGTCTTAGGGGCCTGTTGGAGTGCATACTCCATGTTTGGGTAACTCCGCGGTTAATTAGAAAATTTGTAAGCGGAGCTATGGGCCAAAATAGTCTTAGGGGTGTCAGGGTAAGTCAAAACCCTCCATTTTGTAATAAACCCATAGTTTAAATCCATGGTTTAGGGTTTTTGGGTGCCCATGGTTTAAGACCATGGTTTTGTAAAATTGCGCAGTATAAATAAGCGCTTGTGTAAAAAGAAGAGGTTAGGCTTTTTGATGTAAATAAAGATAAGGCGAAGTAAGGTTGGTTTTTGTAAGGAAAGGATAAGTCCCAGCTGTGTGCATGGACGACCTCTGCAGCTGTGTGCGCAGAGGGTTTTTGCAAGAAAGGAAAGAAAGACCTGCAGCTGTGTGCGCAGGAGCCTGCTGGTGTGTGCGCGGCTGATAAAGGACTGAAGGGATCTGCAGCTGAGTGCGCAGATCAACTGTGGTTTTGAGGAAAGAGGAATAAAACGCAGTTTGTGGACGTAGCCCCTACACTGGGGGTGAACCACTTTATATTTGGTGTCGTGGTTTTATTGTGTTGATTCTGTTTCTGTTATTTTCATGCACTAAACTGAATACATCTGATAACATAAGATCACTGCTAGTAATAAGCTTCGCTGTGAATTCCCCGTAGTGGGTTATGCAAGTTTAGTTTGTTTATTGTGCTGCGAGGTTATATGTGAATGAATGATAAATTTACAAGTGTTGATTAATAATTGTGTTTAAAGACTACGGTACAGTAATACCCTTCTCTGCATGCAGAAACCTGATTCTGCGGCACCCCATTGCTGTTTCGGGTGAGACTGCAACCTGCGCGCAGGTTGTTTCCGAAAGGGCCAACAGAGTGGGTCTTTTGTTGGTGCGACGCATAAGGATTAACCCGGTTCTGCCTATTGCCCAAGAGAGCCCAAGAAAGTGCTCTGATACCATGTGTGAGGAACCTGCTACAATAAATAATGAAAATGTACGATATAATGGAAATAACATAACATAGAAGGGATTTTATTAATCATGGGCCACTTCGAGGGGGAAACCTTATTTGGACTTGAAAACCATCACTTTGAAAGTGATCAAGCCTTGAAGAACATCACATTGAATGGACAAGATCAGTAAGAACTTCTTCAGATGATAGAATATTATTAAAGTCAACAAATGTTAAAGATTGAAAGAAAACATAGGACTTTCATTCTGCATAATTTTACATATTTAATGTGTTTCATATGATGGATATGAAATCCATAGTTTCTAGTTTAGATGAATTGCATTCTGGATTGGATACAGATGATGCTACTTTCAATAAGTATGTGGTTGGTCTCTTAAAGTACCTAGAAACTCTATTGTGTTTTTATGCTTGTGAATAAGCATTTGTTTGAGTACCTTTGAGGTACATTAGAATAGGTTCTTTACTGTGTTTTAACACATAGTAGACCTATTATATAGCTTAGAATTAGCTATGTGTATTGCGGCTAGTACTACATTTAAGATGAGTCTATTGCGGTTAGTATTGTAGAAGCAATGTGTATGCTAAAGAGTACTACATTTTAAAAGGGTGCTTTGTAGATAGTACCACCTGCTAAGGAGTAGTACTACTAGGGTGAAAGAATTGAGCCTAGAATTATTAGGTGTGAATAGCCAAGTTTATGAAAAAACCCTTTCTGTTATGATAAAACACATTGAGATGAAGTTTTACTTCATCAAAGTCATTGTCAAGTAAAATACAATTTCAATACATTGCTACTAATGAGCAGATTGTAATTTTTTTGTAATGATTTTATTGAAGTTGCACCCCTTTGTGGCTTCTACTATGAGTCTATTGTGGTGGAATGTTGTTTCCAAGGATCGAGTGACCATTTCTCTCCTAAATTTACTACGACTATGGAATATCGTTCCTCTTCCATTCCACACATATGCAATAATATTGATGCCATCTCATTTCTTGTTTGAAATAAACATCCCCTTCCATAGAATCATTTCCCATGTTAGCACTTCTTCTCTAAATTAAATTAAAGAGACACCTAATCTAATAAATAGAAAAACTGAATAATTCAACCATCAAATTTGAGTAAGATTGAATTCCTATTTTATGTGAATATTCATGTTTATTTTAATGTTAACCTTTTTATTTCAAAAAAAGATGGAAGAGAATCACCCATTCATAGTGACATATAGGGTTTTGATGTAGGTAGTTGATCTCCTTATTTTGATGGCACCACTGCTTTCTACAAGCTGACCTTCTTCTCTTGCATATCGCATGCCTTTGCATGGATTAAAGCATGTTTTTCATCCATAATGGTTTCCAATATAGTTCCTTCCCCTTAGTTTATGCCATTCCCTCACATATTAACTTCTGGTTCAGAGGATTTGGTCATCAATCAATAATTGTATTTTCAAGATATGTTGCAAAAGGGAAATAACACACCTTATTATGGATTCTAGAAGCTCCCTTCTTATATATTCTAATAGATCCCAACGTTGAAGATAAATACCTTTTTTATCACTCTCATCTTTTGGTGTGGATATTTAATGGCTTGTGGGCATGGCTTGTTGATTACAAAAATGGGTTATGAGCTCTTGCCTGCCACTAATGAAGGAAGAGAATTTTAATAACCTTTGTGAAACTTTTTATTTTGTTATTGAATTTGAACTTCAAGAAGACAGGGATTTGATGGATACTGATTGGGTCCTTGGTTTTTGGGAACCCATGGTTTATGGATGAAGGTATGGACTCCCACCTTTAATCCTCTAATGGACTCATTTGCCTCAGCTCATGTATGGGTCATGGTTTTGAATATGTCCTTTAATTTCTTGAGAAAACCCTTGCTTAAATCCATTAGGAATGCTCTTGGAAAGTTCCACTTTTGCATCCTTGAAACTTTGAATCAATATTATACTACCATTGCAAGGATTTGCCTGGAAATGGATTTTCATAAAGGATTTCTAAGTGAAATAAACCTTAATGGAAGAAATTTTGCATAGACCCAAAAGCTTGACTATGAACAAGTTATTTCTAGATGAAGAGCATGTTTCTAAATAGGGCATCCAATAACCTCTTTCCCAAAAAAAATCACAAATTCACATGGTGGGAGGTTGCACTGAGATCGAATTAATTTATCTACGTAAAATAAACCCCAAATTAACATTATGCTAAAGCATACTCAGTATCGGTCCAAGAAGAAATTAGTACGACTCATTTGACTAAGAACTCTACGAAGAACCAAGAACAAAACAAGTTTCATTCATTCAGCAACAAGCTTAGAGTTTTCAAGTCCTAATAAAGGAAGAAAGCAATCCTAATTTAGCAAGAACCATTTCACCCATGTTTGGAAAAAATAATCCTCAAGCAATTCTGAAAAAAAAAAAAACAAGAAGTTGGGTTGACCTGGTGGGAGGGGAGACAATTTCAAACTCAAAACCGTTAGATCCACGTTAAGAAAAACAGTGGACAATGGTTTTGAAGAAAAAAAATTCCTTGGTTTTACAACAAATGACGACAAGGAGTCTCACTATCCTTCCTAGCCATGTTTCGTTTCTCAAGTTTATTGTGTAATCAATTTGTTTGAATTTACATACTCATGCCCTCTAGTTTATGAGAGGAGGCTAAAGAATCATGAGTAAAGTTGTGTTTCTCCCTCCCATGGTGCAAGGAGGAGATTAATCTTGTTAGAAAAATTTAGAATTTTGACCCAATGTTAAAAAACAATAATTAAAAGGTAGAATTTCCCAACCATTATTGATAAAAAAAATTTACCCACTTAATAAAAATGTATTTCCACTCAATACAAAATAAAATATCAATTAAAAATCTAGATCTTAAAAATTAAAACAATCATAATTAACTTATATCAAATATTTAAAAATAATAATTTAATAAAATTAAAACAAACATGATCATAGTAAAACATTTAAAATTGTATGCTCAAAATCAATTCAACATATTTAGAGGATTTATTAAACATCTAAGGTAAATATTTTAAAATGTGTTGAATAGAGAATAAACACTTTAAAAAAAATAATACAAAAATAATATATCATTATCTGTGGGAAAGAAAATAATCCAATTCGTTCCAAAACAAAAAAATAACAACCTTTTGAAAATACTACGTAATAAAATTATTAAGCAGAAAACAATAAATCAACACACTTACGAACAGTAAGTAGAGATATTTTCAATATATTTTCAATAATTTACGAACAGTAAGTAGAGATATTTTCAATATATTATAGATTGTAGAAGCCCCCTTCTTATCTATTCTACTAGATCCCAAGCCATTCAAGCTCAAGCTCTGGCCATTCAAGCTCAAGCTCCAGCCATTCAAGCTCGAGTTGAGGTTCAGACTGAGACACACGCGTAGATGTCGTCGTCGTGGTCGTCGTCGTACCCGGCGTCGACTCAGGTATAAAATCAAGCTCGCATTGTGGTTCAGATTGCGAAACGCGAGCATTGGCAGCAACAGCATTACTAGAGGTCGTGGTTGTAGCTGGGGCGTTCATGGTGAGCATTACAGCTAGAGTTTGTGGTCACAGGTGTTCCAACAAGTGCTGGGGCGTTACAGCTAGGGTTTGTGGTCACAGGTGTTCCAACAAGTGCTGGCGCTGTTGTTCCATCAAGTGCCGCGCAGCTGATGCATGTAAAACACGTCGGCTCTCTTTCTTTGCAGATGCTCTTCAAACAAAGCCTGTCGCATGGAGAAGGTGGCATTGGTTATACTTGTATTCACATTTCTCAGCTGCCGACTTCTGATCATCATCTTCTGCAGTTTTCTCTTCCGTGGCAGCTGTGCTGGCCTCCTCTGGTTGTTGTTGTTAATGTTCAGGCGTTCCATTTGCTCTCCTAATTCTACTGCGATTGTGGAATATGCTTCCTCCTCCATTGAACCCAGATACAAAGATGACAGTCCCTCCTCCATTGAAGAGACCGGATGCAAAGATGAGAGTCCCTCTTCCATTGAACCAAGCCGATTATGTAAAAATGGTCCCTTCTCCATTGAACCAAGCAGATCATGCAAACACGTCGATGCGGTTTGTCCAGATTCCACTCGGTTTGAAGTCCAATTAGCTTAGCTGTTTATATTTCTTCGCCTTGAATATATATCTTTAAGCTATAGCCCGAGTAAGGTGGAGAGAGGTCGGGTTAGGAATGGTACCTATTATTATTATTGTTATTATTATTTTTAAATATAACAAATAATTATGTTAATCATATATTATTTATTATTATCAATCATACATTTTTAAGGTGTTAGATTCATGTAAAATGGCATTTATATATACACTAAATTTGTATATAAAATTCTTTGTTTTATTTGTGAAAGAATGGATTCCAAATAAAATTATCAAGATTAATAAACTTAATAATCAAATTTGACCACCCTACTATATATTGATATTTTTTATTGTTTAAATTAATAAATAAATAATGAAAAGGACTAAAGTAAAATATTTAGTGATTGGTTACACATTGTCATTAGGTTTTAGTTTCAAATGATTAATAGAAACTAATTTTGTGGGGGTAATGGTTACCTTGCTAATAAGGAGGTATAGGCTAGGGTAATGGTTACCTCCCTTATAAGGGGGTTTACGCTTCTTCTTCGCTAGAGCTATGCAAAGACCTAAGCTCACCACCATTTCTAGTAAGTCTACTTTATAGGGGCAATTCTTGGGTAATATATATAGTTGTAGGCTTGTCACTTATATATTTATTAACTTACTCCCATAAAAATTAAATTTTTATCAAAACTCTCATTAGCCTTCCAATACTAAAAGTCATTTCTACTTTAAGAACCAAAAGATGTTTCAAAATTCTTTGGGTTAGGGGGCATGCTTCCCTCAAACATACCAAATACAATTATAGCATAGCCAAATGTGAAGAATCCATAAGGACTTATAATAGAGGGAGGGTTTCAGTAGTCATTAGGCAAAGTTGATCTTGGAAAAACCTGTTTGTAAAAAAAATTATTAATGTTTTTTTAAGTAATCAAAATGGCCAAAATTGTACTTTTTATTTCCATGTTATCCATCTAAATAATAATAATAATAATATAATTTTAAGGCCAATGTGTATGAGACCTTTTGTTTCTCATATAAGGGACCCTTAAAAAAAATTATTGTTTGAGGTTTTAGTTTATTGATGTGAATTCTCACTATGTACCATTAATTTTAGTTTTGGTCAAAGTTTCGAAAAATGAGTAAATCCATTTGGAACTTTAAATCTCATTAGAAAAAATGAACTTTTGTAATAGTGGCAGTTAAATTTAATTATTGTGAAGGACTTGTAAAAGACAGTAACTTTTCTTGTTAAGTTTATGACCTTGATGACATAAAACAACAATGTAAATAGATAGCTATTTAATAATCTTAATTGAATTTATGTATTGTTAGAAGCCTCGCTCTTAATTCTCATTTAAGGTTAATATATGAACTCTTACTCATCCCTAAGGGGACAAGTCGCCAAATGGGAAACATGTATTTACTAGCCAAAAAAAGTCATAGAAAACTATAAAAAACATGCATAGGGGAGGGGGGCGAACCCCAACCCTTGAGAGAGGAGAGCTTCCAGGATTTGTTAGAAATTGAGCTTATAGGCTTTGTTTGAGATTGAGCTTTCAGGATCTGTGTTAAGTGTGAGCTTCCATGATTCTTGTTATGTAAGAGCTTCCAGGATTTATGATAAATGTGAGCTATCTGGATCAAGGAAATTTGAGAGCTACTAGGCTCTATAGAAATCAAGCTATCATGCTCTCGCTGTAAATTTCCCTAGTTTATTTGCTGGCACTTGAAGAGCAAGGTTCAACTTGCTTAATTTGAGTTTTGTGAAAGGGGTTGGATCCTTGTATGTCACTATTGACTTCTAGATCCTAAGGTATTTATTGATTATGTTTACACTTATTAAAAGATTACCTTTACGTGTATAATTATTAGCCTACAACTATAAGGAGGACCACATAATCCCTTTTAAATGTTTCATTATGTTTAATGAATTGTATCGGCTATCTGATCTAATATCTGAATAAATTAATTTATCAGTTATTCGGGTCATAGCATTGAATTTATTTGTGTAAATGTTTCCTCCGTTTATTACTTGTTATTGAGGGAAAAACATGAGGCTTAAACCTGTGGATAAAAATTCATTAGAAAGTGTTATTAAACAATGTATCGAAGATAGTTCAATAATCTATGTTATTGCGTATAGTGAAAACCTAGGTCGAACACCTTAAGGAAAGTATCAAGAAACTCATTTGTATTCCCTCATTTTCCAAAAATATAAGTAATTAAGTTTCAAGACCCAAGGTCGAGCTCGAAGAATGGAATATGGCCAAGGATCATTTGGTATAAAAAACAATGCTTTTAAAAGTTTTCGATATGCATCCTCACTCTAGGAATAATATATAAATGCAAGAAAAAAATACCTCCTCTGTTGAAGAGACCATATGCAAAGATGAGAGTCCCTCCTCCATTGAAGAGACCGGATGCAAAGATGACAGTCCCTCCTCCATTGAACCCATATGCAAAGATACTCCCTCCTCCATTCAACCAAGTAGATTATGCAAAGATGTCTATGTGGTGTGTCTACATTCCATAGATTGATTTCCAATCTTATCACTTGTTGGAAAAAAAAACCCAACAAAGCCCTATGGACAGGGTTCCCACTCTGTCAACACTCAACCTTTGCAATCTCCCTAAGCACTGGCCCAGACAGGTTTTACCTTTCTTGACAAGACCCACAGAGCGAATGAAGTCTCACCTGAGATGTTCAAGGGAGAACTGTCGGAACCACGTTTCCGTAGTAAGGAGTAGGATTTTAGGGCAGCATCCGTTCATCAATTTAACTATTAGATCTAACAGGGCCATTCAACAGACATCGCATCATTCATAATAGATCTATAATTTCAACTGCAGATCCAACAGATTGCATCATCCATTTATTCTACATAGTAGTATCACATTATTCATTTATCAGAAGAATCATCAAACATTCCTCATTGGCATCGGATCACATAAAAATAGAGAAAGACAAATGATAATAGTGGTTCAGCTCAACATCCATCATATCATATTAGTTTTTGAGCAACAGATCCAAAACAACATCTGCATTTGTCTACATTAAGAAAAAGATCAACCCACAAGATCACATACATATAATAGCTTGTCACAATTCACTCAGCTTCTACAACCATTGGATTTATGATCTCCAACCATCCTACAAAGAAAATCCTTGAAGACCTTGTTAATGGAATCAACTTGGCCATTAGCTTGTGGATATTAAGGGGTTTAGTTTTCATGACAATAATCGAACTCGACACTTAGCTTAGGCATCATCTGATTACAGAAATGAGATCCATGATCAGTTACTATGGCTTGTGGAACTCCAGACCTAGCTATGACGTGATTAAATAGTAAGAGGGAGAAATTATTAGCATCGTCTACATATGTAAGAATTTACTTATCCCATTTCATGAAAATATTCCACACATACAATACTGTAACCATGCCACCTGATTGAGGTAGACTTGCAATGCATAAAGTCAATCCCCCATTTGGAAAAAGTTCCAATGGAAATGATGAGGTATAACGACGTAGGGTGGGTGTACATTTTTGGATAGAAAAGTTGAGAGGGTGGGCGCATTTTTTGATAGAAGAGATGACAGAATGGGTAGTTTTTAACCTCTTGATGACAATATTTAAAGATTGAGGACCAAAAGTACCCAGCGTGACGGATTTTCTGAGATGTATCCATCCTAGAGAGATGACAGCCACAAGCTCGAGAGTGGTAGTCATTCATGACTTGTTCATCATTGTCATCAGTAAGACATTGTTGTTGATGTATTTGTAACTTTATAATGTATTCACTTGTATATCTTATCTATTGTACCCCGATGTTTATTCCTGGAAGTATCTATAATGTAATTGAGTCATGTCATGCCTCGATTTTTCGATCAGGAAATTCAATAATGTAAACAAGTCATGTAAACTCATTGAGGCTAACCCTCCATTGTAAGTCGGGGCAATATTCCCCAAAATTGAGTCAAGGTAAACCCTCCTTGTTCATTGGAGGGAAAAGTCCCCATAGTTGTGGGGCACTAGGGTTATTAGACTCTCCTAGAGAATTTGGCCCTGGTAAGTAATTGTTAAGTGAGGCCGACTTGTTGAAGTGGAAATAAAGTGAACAAAAGAATATAAATAGAAGTGAGGCTCTGCTCATTTCTACACATCAAACACACACTCACTCACTGGGGTGCATGAGTGAGAGAGGAGAAGCTCTATCAAGTGAGAGAGAAAGAGTAGCTGTTGAAGATCATCTTTTCTGTATTTGGGTTTTAATGCTACCATTGGTGTTCATTCCATCTCTGAGGAAGTTGTGGGGTTTTGTCCTTTATGGTTTCCCCAACGAAAATTATTTGTGTCTCTTGTCTCTTGTGTTTATTTTTGTGCATGTTATTCTCTCAGATAAGATCCTAAGATCATATTGCTTAACTGATAAAAATCTAACATGGTATCAGGGCTAACCTGAGAAGAAGACACCGTGTAGCTGTGAAATCTAGGGCTTCTTACTTTTTGGGTCTCTCTCCACAATCCATCAGCGAAAGAAGGCTAGGCTAACTCTCCACTGAAGGGCGCATCTTTCTGTCTAAGCGGAATTGGATTTTGAGCATTTTCAATTTTTGGTGCTCAAAATTAGGGATTTTTACAGAAGAGGAATTTTTGAGTGAGCCCGGCATAAGATTTTTATCCTCATCAAAATCTAAGTTTAGAGACCTGGGTCGATATTTTTTGTTGGGTGAAACTCTGGGAAATTCAAACCCTAGTTTGATCCCTCGCCTGCAAAACCCTAAAATACTGAAACTGATAGTTTTGGTAGATTCACTATATATCGAGCTTGGAGAAGTCTCAGGTGCTGAAACTTTCATAGGTCAAAGAAACATTGTTGACATATACAGTGTATATGTTTCAACCTCATATTCTCTATATTCTAGGAGATATGATTTCTCCAAGTTAGCGTTCCAACCTCTCCTAGGATTCCTCCCCAAACAGGACACCTGGAGATTGTTACGGAGAAAACTTCCTATGGCTTGGAGTGTACCATAACAGATGGAGAAACCACATAAATCAATCACTTCCCAATATTTAAGAGAAATAAAAAAACTAATACTAAAGGATATCGAAACATACCTTATTCTGGACGGTTGTAGTAGATCCCCGTTGAGATGTTTCCAATCTCGCTTGCATTAGCAATTCACTTCTCAACAAAAGTAATCAAGGAAAGCATGCTATATGATATAGTGTTAGACATACTCTAGCATATATGATCAATGATACATAAGCAATTAAACACATCCATGGATTCAATATTCATTTAAATGCACATCATTGGATAGGAAAAGATATTTCTATTAAAAAAATTAGAGATTACACAACTGACAACCTATGTCGGCATGTCTGCGAACCGGAGAAACTAAGTCCTCCACCACGTCAATCCTCCATATCTCAATAGCAAGCTCACAAGAAAAGGCAAGCTTGGGAAGAACACAAAGTGATCCAAGGGACAAAGGGATGCAAACTTAAGTATAAGCAAGCTATGACAACAATGGACTATAGTTCTCTTGCTCTTGAATTCCTCCCCTTCAATTTCTCCAAAGGGTTCCTTATATAGTGCTTCAATGGGGTAATGGAAGGTCAAATCCGAGTGATCTGAAGGCATATGGAAGGCTAGGAGACAAGTGACTTGGATCCACATCAAGGAAAACTCCAAAAATCTTTGGCCTTTTGCACACATCCCGATGTACGTGGGTTTAAGGGTCATATCCGCGTATATATGTGAAAAAGTGATTAAAAGTCGCGTACATCAAATAATGAGTGTTTTTAGGGATGATCTTGGAAACATAAAAGGTACAAAAATAGTCCATGGGGTCCAAAGAGTCTCAATAGGGATAGAGAAGGTCATAAAAGTGTGAACAACCATGTGTGGTAAAATCAGCTATAACAGATGCCCCCTAATGTGTGAGGTTAGAGGGGTAGCATGATGGCCAAAATACATTATAAATCCATCCCAGAAGTGGGTTGATGAAGAACCAGATGGAATATCCATCCATCCAATAGTATAATACAATAATCAAACTCTACACATGACTGCAAATACATATAGCAGTCCCAGATACATAAGAGTACAATGGCCATGAATCGGCATGATATACGAACTGTGACATGTGTGGTCATTGCGACGTACAATATACAATAGATTAGAATATTCATGATGAAGATATACAAAGGACCAAGATCTAGATGAAAGCTAAAGATATACCATGGATCAAGATCTCCATAATGGCTGAAGATATCTGACATACACTGGAATCAAGTCACGAGAGCTGAAATATCATGAACACTGGCACGATCAAGGGGGGAGCATATAGGAAATGCCACAAATCTGGAAAGTCTTCTACATAAAACACGTGTTAGCAAGCAACACCCTTCGGAGCAATTTGAACATAAAATTTCAAATTTGTCATTTCATCAATTTTCTAAACGACATTATATATCACAACCTTAATCAACACTCATCAATAAATATATTATGAGTGCGTTCAGAATATTTGATTATGAAGGTACTCCCAATAGAAGTTGATGGATTGATTGATGTAGGGGGATTAGCATCAACTTACATCTGGATTGAATTTCTTGGCTTTAGTTTCGTATTTATTTTTGATCATTTGTAAAGTTCATAATCCCGACAGTTAGAAACTCCTAATTTTATAATATTGATCATTCATGCAAATTCAAGGTCAACTAAATTCATTACATCAATAGTCTTTACTGTTAATCTAGTAAGCTTATACTTTATATGACATTTCTTTTCCAATTTATATGCATGGTCTAATGAACTCTTCGACTTCCAAAACATCTATCTCATCATAATAATCATGGGGATAAAATCTTATTTCATATTTGTTGTAAATGAAAGTTTCCTATGGCTAGGGTTTAAGAGGCCATCAATGTACTGGGGTTGAAAGAGAGATACATAGTGTTCAGCAAGTATATATAAGCAAGTTTCAGAGATTAGAATGGTTCATACCTTAGCCAAACGAAGGTTGATCCAAGCATCCTTTCAATCCTCTTCTTGCTCCTCTTGCTCCTCTTGCTCCTCTTGCTCCAAGAGACCTGCAAAACAAATTATACCTTCCTCAAACCATATGACCACATATAAAGCAGTGATAATCAAATAAACATGAAATAATAATCTGATTAACATCAACATCTGATCATACGCAGAGATTCAATCACACATTGAACAATTATTTGGGAAGAACAAGGACATCACATCCTTATTAATCTTGAAAACAAGTACAATTATACCTTCTCTTCAAGTTCGGTACCTCATGAAACCTTGATCTGGTTCTACTGCTTCTCTTCTCCAAGGAACTCAGCCTCCAAGCTCTGCAACACGAGGAGAAAGCTTCTAGGGAAAAGGTGTGGGCAAAGAGAGTCCCAATTCCCCCAACATAATGATGCAAAGATTCAAGTCTCCTCTCATGGACCTTCCTACCTCTATTTATATCCTTAATGAAGAGTTACGGTCGAAGACAAAGTAGTTAAAACTGAAGGATTCAGTTGCATAACTACCCAAACTACCCGGATTTCAAAATACGTACTTTTTTGACATTTTCAGGAGGCGTACATGGCTTTTAGAGACAACAGGCGCATACGCGAGGAGGTATGCGTAGGTTGTAATGCAGAAATTCATGTATTTAAGGCATACACGAGTATTATATATAGAAAGTCATGTACATATGTGGGTTTCCTTAAGGAAACCCACGTACACATAAAAAAATATCATTTAAGGTTTCTTCTAGGCATTTTTAGACTTTGGTGTCATCTTGAAAGTTATAGCTAACATAGATACCTTTCCAACGGTGTAGATATGAGGTCAAACAATGTTACAAAACTCAAGATATGGGTCCTCCAAGTTAGTTGTTTTTTTAGTGACTTTCATGAAGTGTCGTCATGGAAGTGTCGACATGCGATGGAATCATGGGAAAGTGGTCACATGTAGAGATGTGTCATTTTGAGCTATAACATATGCCCCCTAATATATGAGGTTAGAGGGGAAGACGATAGTTGAAATGAATTATAAAGGAAACAACTGAGTATGGAGAGAGTAGAGAATCCAAGATAAAAAGGCTCAAACAAAGGTACCTGAAAGAGAGATAACTGTCAGACAAAACTGATCTCTGGGACATACAAGTCCATATACAAAACATTGCCATAAAGATACAAGTGGATCCAACATATGTATAATTGATGAAACTATCATGGTCGTTCAATATGCAAAAAGGCGCCATATCAAATCTAAAGGAGTCATGGCCACAAATGAACAAGGTGGAGCCATGCTCAACAATCAACCATAGCCACAAAAATACAAGGTGGATCTATGTCTCAGCAAAATGTCATATAAAATATAACAAGGTCTTGCGCAGCTTGGGAAATAGAAAAATGATGATGCTACTGTCGGCTGAAGGTCTTCAATCCAAACCGCCCAAAAGGTACGAATCCTAACCATGCGAATAAAGAAGTTGAATTCGAACATGGAGGAAAGAGTTTAATTACTGGTCAATAATGAGAACTGTTAACAAACATGAGGGAAACCACCATTAATGAAAATGGTCCCCAAAGTACCTAGTACATTCTAACAAGTGTGAATACAAGGATTTGAAGTCGAAAACTTGAAGAATCCATTGACTAGGAGACATTAAGGTATTCCCACTACCCAATAGCGAGGGAAATTGCCACTGATGACTACAATCCCTAAGGTACTATCATAAAACTGTAAATACCATTCCCATAGCAAGATGTGTTGCAGTCAATAGGAAAAGATTTGTTGAAAGGAAGGCATCCTTCATCATCCAACACAAGGTAAGTCAAAGACTAATTTGATTTGGAATTGGTACTGATTTTCATGACAAGAAATGTTGAAGACATGATGTAATGAACTGATACTAGGGAATGGCCGACATAAAAGGTCAATGCAACTGTAGAATGGCTGACAAAGGTTTAATCCTTGAACAGTGAGAATGACACAAAAAGTGACTTAGGTAGCTTTTGACACTAAAGGACCAATGAAACAAATCTACAATTCAGGAGACATTGACAGATTCCCCATATAATTGGAAAAGAGACCAACTGGATGAGTAAGAAAATTTGAATCAAGATAAGTTCAAAATACTAGAACCCAACTATTGATAGACTCAAAACTGGTGCTTTGTTCAAGGAAACAAGACTTGCTGCCTTGATGTAAAAAACATGTGAATGAAATTCCCTTCCCCTTTTTATTGTAAAGGTTTAATGAATCCAAGAAAGAAAACTTGATACCATCTTCATTTTTGGCAAGATCGGAAAAGAGACAGAAGAATGCTTGATAAAGCACTGATTTGTGGATTTTACAAGACTGAACTAGTACATGCTCAATGGTGTTTTCTTAGTTTAGAGAGTTTGAAAACTCAAAGAAGACTCCAGGGGGAAAATTTTTCATCCAATTTAGTCTCCTGAGTTCGGAAAAGTATAAAACAAACTGCAGAAGAACTCTCTTAGCTTCCGAAGAAGTAAGGCGCACCTTTTTTGTACTTAGTCAGGAAGGTCCGAAAAAGGTTAAATTACCACCTACCCAATGCTCCTTCAAAAGCAACATATAGCCTGAGTTTTACGAGTGTGAAGGAAGGCAAGATCACTCAGAAAGATCCATTTGATTACGAGGAATGGGGCTTACAACAATAAACTCGATGCTTTGTTATTTAGGGTTTAATGAGCATGACAAAGACATAAAGTACACTCAGAATATTTTTCATGTTTAGGTCTAGAGTACGAAAAAGAGAAAACTAAGCTCATACTGGGTGTTCCTTTTCTGTAATTTTAGTCCCTTAGGTATGGAAAAGTGATAAACCTATGCTTGAGAGTACTCTTCTCAATTTCAAAGAAAGGAGAGTGTTCCTTTCTCATATTATTCCACATGGTCAGAGAAAGTGATAACCTACCACCAATGTGGATGCCCGTTCACATATTCTTAACAAGTCTGAATAGACAAGTTTACTCGGCAGTCAAGTCTATTTTGAGGAGTCAGACCTGGGCCTAAAGAAACTCAATATCTTTCCCATGAAGTTTTAATGAGTCTAGAAAATTCAACTCGTGGCCTCCTTATTGTTTTTAGCAAGATCAAAGGAGAGCAGAAAGAATGCTCTAAATGTGAGGAGACGAGTGTCATAGGCAGGTGAAACTAGTTCCAAGTGCAAGGAACAAACCTATGCATAATGCAAGGAACATGAGCAAGGTAAAGACACTCAAGGAATGTCTCCTCAAGGTAAAAGGTATCAAGTTGCGAATGCAAAATGATACAAGGATGAGCGACGATGTGAACAAAGATGAGGGCTTATACAATGAGCTAAAAGCGTGGAAGCCAGCATCAGGCTCAAAAGCGTGAGAAGGATACATGAAAATGGAGTTACAACTTTAAAAACAAAGCGAGGCCAGTAAACAGTTGTGACTCCAACTAAAAATCTTGTCTCCAAAAAACAACAACATCAGAATCACATTTAGAAGAAAAGATCTGATGCAGGTCACTTTGGAAAAAACACACACGACTTTGCTATCTTCTACAAAAGGGAAAGTCAAGTCAGAATCAACCAAAAAAGATTCTATAGAACCAAGGCTCAAGGGTTTATAATCAGTAAGATCAACCTCAGAAGGAGAGAAAAAATCAACAAGGGAGATAGAGTCTACAGGAAAAAACTCAGTATCACGAGAGTTGAAAAATTCATAAGAAAAATCAAACTCATTGGGATCACTGACTTCCTATTCAAAGGAAGAGTCAAAATACTCAACAATACCAACATAAGAAGACCGATCCATGGGAAGATCAAACTTACTAAGAAAATAAGGGTTAGACTTAGTCACAACTGAACCAACATCCAAAAGAAGTTCAGACTGTATCAAAGACTCTAGGAAGACTTCATCCGAAGGAAGGAGATCATTCAAGATAGGACACATGTCTAAACTTTCAAATGGATCAAAAGAGTGGAGAGAAGGCTCCATGGTCTATATAGGATGACTCACCTGGTCAACTGCTGGGACCAAGTCCTGAGAAGGTAAGCATGAAAACAGAGGCTGCTTCTTAGTAGCAATTGAACGCAAAGGACATGAGGCCACATAACTCACCTACGGTGGGGTATTTTCTATAGAAACACTGGGAATCAATAAAGGAAATACTTGGTCTCTAGTTGGGTCACGAGATGGATCAAGAAAATCCAACTAATCGATAGTGAAAATTTCTTCGCCATGATTAAAGTACATCACATGAAAGAATGTTGACACCACAACTTGCATGGAATAGACATAATCACATTCAAGGAGCATATTGAAGTCCAAGGGGTCTTCTATCTCCATGAAGTCAACTAAGATAGTCTTCCCACCCAAAGTAACAGGTGTTTGAGCAAGAATTCCCAAGGCTATACAAGTTCTTCTATCAAATGCCAATAACTGACTAGCAGTCGACACAAGGTTGGGAGATCCCATGCCTTGCCAAGCATGAGCAGACAAGATACTAACTGAGGCTCCTTCATCAACAATACAACGATCAATTGTGTATGATTCAAATTTGACCTTTATCTCGAAAGGTGCATTAGAAGGAAGGTGCAGCTCAACTAGGATTTCCCAATAAAAGGAAGCAATCCAAGAGTTTGGTGAGGGTTGATCCAAAGCGAGTTTAGTGCCCCCTTGTTCAACAAGTTTTGAATTGGAATTGAATAAAATGTGACTAGAAGACAGTTCACTCCCTAAAGGAAGAGTGGGATTGATTGACAATGGAATGAATTCAACTAATTCATGAAAGTCACTCTCCGAAGGGATATTGGGATTGACCAAAGATGACATTGGTTCAATCATATCAAGATCACTCTCTGAAAGAATAGTGGTATCAAAAAAATATGAGATTGGTTTGACCACTTGATCAACCAAAGGTTGAGTAGGTTGTTGAGAAACTATAGGTTGTTTAGGAGAAGGAAATTCTTGAGTCTCGGACCACACTCTTCGCACCTCTGCAATAGCAGGGCACTGGTGAGTAAGATAATCTCCCTCACATAACTTACAAGGGAACTTAAGTTTGCACTTCAAACGACCAATTTTCTCAATGGTGTCAACACAAATAGCAGTGGCTAACTATTTGCTCTCAACATGACCTACAGAGGTTGATATTTTTACCCCAGCATCACCACCAGAGGCTGGGTGACTAGGTCCAACCTGACTAAGAGAGGCTGGTTGTTGAAAAAATTTAGAATGTTAAAAAATGAGATAACCATGAAACCAAACTCTTCACACCTCCACGATAGAAGGGAATTTATAAGTAAGGTGGTCTCCCTCACAAAGCTTACAAGGAAACTTGGGCTTGTGTTTTGAATGGGTAGTCTTTTCAACGGTGTCAAAATGTTGGATTAGGGTCCTGCAGCTACAGAAGAAGCTGCTATTTTGATGGGTAGACAGTTTTGGTGGAGATATAAGAGGTAGAGCTACGACACTGTAGCAGGTTTCTAGCTACAGAGCAGAGCCGGAACCCATGACGTAGAAGACAGAGAAGTCAAGGAAGACGACGGTACCTGAGCGGCCGAGAAGAGAGAGCTAAAACACTGCATTGAAGGCAGCGGTAGAAGACAGGAGGGCTCAGCTACCCTCATAAAGGAAAAGGAGCAACGAGGCCAAGGCATTGAAGACGAAGTACAGAAAAAGGGAAGCAGCGCCGGTACCCATGGTCAGCGTTGGGAAGCATGGAAGACCACAGAGAGCTATGGTGTGATGGATAGCGGCTACCTCAAAGTACAGATACGCCGACTATCACTAGTTAGGGTTTCGGTTACTGTTGGGACAGGCCCACAGTGTTGTAATGGCGAGACCTTCGGGTCGCCTATAAAGGGATATATTTGGTACTGTAAAGGGTTGGTAGGTGGGTTGGTTGGTTGTTTCGTTCTATTGTTAGTTTTTTTGTAGATTATTAGACAGTTGTAGAAGCCAAGCTCTGGTTCTGTTATTAGCTATAGTATCTTACTGTAACCAGTAGCTGGATCATTGAGCATTCATGTAACGATCCGCAGGGATCGACAGAGAGGGAAGAGTATATTGTAAGAGTTCCAATATAGAGGTAGATAAGAGATCTAAGAGAGAAGATCTTAAGCTGCATATGCGGTGCAGCAGAACTGTGTTTACCTTCCCCTGAGCTATAATAGAAACATAGTTCTGTGGACGTAACTTCCATCCTAGAGGCGAACCACGTTAAAATCATGCGTTATGTGATTGCTTTGTGTGTTGTGTTTATTTGATGCATCTGTCAGTTATTTTATGGGCCTTGTTTACAGTTTAATGTATGTATGCATCGTTCAGTCCGCAGTAATATAAAAGGATAGACATAAGTTGAAATCGATGACATGTTGTATGCGGGTTCATTTATGCTTTGCTTGAAATAGTCACTAGTCGCAGTGTTAAACAGCCTGTTATGTTGAGTCTTGCAAGTCGAAACGAACAACGCTAAGTGCACTGAGCCGTGGGAGTAGGGTATCCCAGGGAGGCGATACTGCACTGGCAGAGGAGCTACGGTGCGCGATACTGTAGGTTAAGGGCTTAGAGTTGGTAGGAAGTTACGTGTTGCCTGGTGCACGGCGATGCGGTAAGGCTGGAGTCATCGCGAGTCAGTGGAAGTTGCATGACATGGAAAGGGACCATGCGACGCGCAGAGAAAGAGGCCTCGCGGCTAGAAGAGCTGCGAGTCGCAAGTAGGATGCCACAGAACCTGGTCCAAGACACTTGAGTCCTTGGCCAACCCATTAGAATCACTTCGGGTGAGACTTCAGGCCGCTTCGCGGTCTGTCGCCGAAAGGTCCAGTGAGCTAGGGGTGTTGTTGGTTAAATACAGTAAACCTGGGTCTGCCCATCATAGCCAACAAATGGTTCCATTGCCGGTTTTGAACAAACTGAGCTAATGTTCTGGTGGTGTCCTACGAGAGACGAACTCAATGAGTGGGTTTGGTCTAACCAGAAAGAGTTTTCCAAACGAGAGAACAAGAGTCCTAAACTGAGTAGAGAGGCCTGGTTACAGAAACATATCATTACAGACCTGCATGCAATATTTTTTACAACCTTTGGGAACGAGATTTACGATTGGTTATCAAAGTTAACTGATACAAGCATATTTAAAAAGAAAAGAGACATTGTCTGGACACCGGAGCTGATTCAGACCGTGAGGAACCTGGATAATCCTATCATGAGGGCAGTAGACTTCTGGCTTTGCGAGCGTGCTAGAAGGACTCATCACAGAGTTTGCAATTGACCAGACAAAAAGCTTCAGTGAGGATGAGCGCTATTTCTTCAAAGGATATCATGGTAAGTACCTAAGATCTTTAAACTTGTCCATTAATATGCTATTACATGAAAAAGGAACAATGGATCTAGTCTCAGATGAATAAGTAGAAATAGTAATGTCACAAGAGTTTGAAAGTGATTTTGATGACATTGGACGAACACGTAGTGGAAAGAAGTATAAAGTAGATTTTAGATCTCCCATCTTTGAAGACAGTTCAGATAATACCAGACAGTAGAGTCATAGTACCATATAAGGAACAGAGGGGGGTATCCCTTACCAACCTTACACCCCACAGAAACAAATCGGGACTCAGAACAATCCCGTAGGAACTCCATCCAGTAGCTCACAGACAGTACCTACCATCGCTACATCTCCTCCACCTACACCGCTGAGTGGTAGCAACACAGTAAATCAACATCCACCACGTAGAAATAGAATGGGGGATGATATGAAGCTACCTATATTTAAGGGAACAGGGGCAGAAGACCTCGAGCAACATTGGTTTCTCTGTGAAGCCATGTGGACCATTAAAACAATCAACGATGATAACCTTAAACTTGTATAGTTGGTCACCACACTAAGAGATCGAGCCTTAACATGGTATATCAAGTATACCATAGTACCCAGGACACTTGTCTAGGTCAATACCACCATGATTAAAGAGTTTAAGAAACCTAATTCTGAGTCATAGTGCATTACAGAACTCAAATACATCAAGCAGTTACCTACAGAGTCAGTGTGGGACTTTGATCAGAAATTCAAAGTTCTTATCAACCAAGTCAGTTTTGATTTCGCGTTGGAGCAGCATAAGGAATGGTTTATTGCAGCACTGCTCCCTGACATTAGACTGCCGTTAATGCAATAGAAACTCCAGACGCAGGATGACACGTTGGAAATGGCGATGAAACTAGAGGCTTCACCTCTAGCTGAGAGCAGTATAGGCATGGCAACTTTACAAAACCAGTTGGCTAATCTCACATTACAGTTGCATGTACTTAAGAAAGGGAAATAGGTTGCACAAGATATATGGTGCATAAAATGTAAAGCACAAGGCCATAGTAAAGATAATTGTCCAGTATTTGTAGAATATATAGCAACAGGGGCTCCAAACCCCTTAGCACAGACCCACGGGCCATGGTGCGAAATATGCAAAACGTGAGGACAACTACCTCACCAGTGCCCTCTACTTCAGAAGTACGTGCAGACACCTAAGAATGTATACTGCGTCTTCTGCAATTCTGTAGGCCTTAATGTACACGATTGCAGAGCCTATGATCTCATGGTCGGAGCAAAGCAAGACTTGTACAGAGTCCAGTCAGAGACACAGGGTCCAGCAGCCGGACCACAGCAGGATACGGCTTATGGAGGCCATGGAGGAGGATTCATAGGACGAGGCCGTGGAGGAGGATTTGCGTGAAGAGAAGGCTCTGGTAGAGGAGAGGGTTTTGGCCATGGTCATGGACCAGTTACTTGTTACAACTGCGGAGTTGTAGGACACTATGCTAGGGACTGTCAGAGCCCCGCTACCACTTGTAACTACTACAAATATTACAATCATACTATAGAGGAGTGTCCTACCTTGATAGCTAAGATCAGAGAACCTAAGCCAGCAGTACACCAGAACATCCAGTTTATTGCTGCTGAGCAGGAAGAGCCAGAACCAAGAGTCAATATTGTGACTCGCAGTGGTGTTTCTACCAGTGGGACATCGTAGGAAACGAAAAAGACCATAGGTTAGGAGTTGGTGCATAGAGCTCCTAATAAAGAAACACCACTCGACCTACAGAAGAACAAACAGACATTTCAGGAAGCTAAGGATTTCTTTGATGACCCTACGCAATCAAGATCATAGGTACCACCGTCTAGGGGGGTACCGCAGCAAGCACCTTGTGGCGATAGCCTTGTACAGACATCGCAGGCTACCACATCGAGAAGATGCGATGAGGACGAGATGACAGGAAGTGTACATTCCTTCCTGCGGAGTTGTCTAAAACTTGTAAGAAATGAACAAGCTATCATAGAACTTCAGCGCATCATAGATCAGTGTCAGCCATCTTCTTCTGTGAGTAGTACACAGCGTGCTATTCATAATATTACGGGACATACAAGAACAGGAAGAGAGATGCGACTCACAGCGCAGGTTGGAGAATTTGAAATGGATGAGGTGATCCTAGATCTAGGATCAGACGTGAATGTTCTGACTAAGCAGACATGGGAACAGATGGGTAGCCCTAAGTTAGTCAGATCGCCTATCCATCTGAGATTAGCTAATCAACAGCATGTGTCACCTCTGGGTCAGTTATCGTAGGTGCCATTTGACATTGACGGAGTTCGCAGCTTCGTGGAATTTGAAGTTATAGAAATCATTGGCGATAGTAGACCTTATCCAACATTGCTAGGCATTGATTGGGCGATTGGTAACATGGCCGTTATCGACCAAAAGAGAAGACAAATGACCTTTGAGGACGCGCAGATCCGGGTCATTGCACCGTTGGATCCTTTTTAGGGTCCTAGATTTATTGAACCTATTCGGGCAGAGGAGGAGGCACATAACATGGAGAGCCTCTATCAGATGACCGCAAACCAGAGCGACTACATCAATCCAACCGCAGAAGGGAATATCAGTTGGCAATGCGACATCTCATGTGGATCAGATTCAGATGTTGGTCTAGAAAACTGGTAGAACAGACTTCACGAAGTCTCAGCATGCAGGTGCGCGTACTTGACTAAGTCACTCTGATGGATTGGTGCAGAGATCAATGAGATTCCATCCTTTCATGGTCTAACAGATATCCAGGACTTTCTCGAGCAGTTTGAACAATATATCCCTCACAAGAAAAGGATCACAGCTATGGACCTTGCAGTACGAGCCACACCTGTGAGATGTTGGTATGCACATAAAGAGAACATCACATCATGGGATGATATTAAGAGATTCATGGCGATCAGATTTTCTGTCGACGGAGAGTATGTCGAACAGAAATACACAGGAGAGAGTGACCCTAGATCACACATTCAGACATGTGAACATAATTGGTCGAACATTCCCGAGGATGAATGGGTTCACCGATTCGTTCATACTTTGGATAAATTTCCAAGGAACTGGTATACAGAGACTGAACTGCGCAAGGGAACAACAACATGGCCACTTATGATAGACAGCTTCCTACTCACCTTCGCTTTTGAATCTGAGTATCCAAAGGTTGATCAGGCCCTACAAGTAATAAAGAGTAAGATATTTGAGGATTGTACCATATCAGTGTCAGCTCAACCTGAGTGGGCTATCCAGCCAAAAGAGGCATTAGAGTGTTATAATTTTGCATCTGAACCATAGGAGGATGAGGATCCTTGTGACACCAACATTCCGAAGTCAGAAGGCACTCGCGATGTTGAGGGACCACAGTTAGAAATTCCAGCAATCACAGAGCCCATTAAGATTAAAAAGATCAATATTGGCATAGACATAGAACTTAAGTTTGCCTCTATTGGAGACTCTTGGAACGATGAAACAGTCAGACAGATTGCATATTTGCTACATGACTATCAGGACCTATTTCCCACCAAGTTCACAGAGATGAAGGGAATAGTTGGAGACCTAGGAGTCATGAGGATACTGTTGAAAGAGGATGCTAGACTAGTCAAGCAGCGCCCCTATAGATTAAATCCATGGTATAAAGAAAAAGTAAAGGATGAGATCGATAAGATGCTAGCAGCATGCATCATTGAGCCTGTAGAAGAAAGCGAATGGGTTAGCCCCATGGTCGTACAAGAAAAGAAAACCAAAGGAGACATCAGGATCTGTGTCGATTTGCGCAAGCTCAACGATGCATCGCTTCACGATCCATTTTCGACACCGTTCACTGATGAGGTATTAGACAACATGGGAGGACAGGAGGTCTACTCCTTCACTGATGGCTTTTCAGGATACCATCAGATCAGAATACATCCAGAAGATCGATCTAAGACCACCTTTGTGACAGAATGGGGCTCATTCCAGTATATGGTAATTCCCTTTGGTCTTAAGAATGCACCAGCTATATTTTCTAGAGTTGTAGTTGCTGTATTTAAAGAATACATCTATAAATTCCTAGAAGTATATTTTGATGATTGGACTGTATTTGGACTAATTGACAAGAACATAGGAGATCTAAGACTGATGTTAGAGAAATGCAGGCAGTACCATATTTCTCTGAACTTGAAGAAATGTATATTTTGTGCACCATTTGGTATTTTGTTCAGTCACATTGTTTGCAGACAAGGCTTGATGGTAGATCCCGCAAATATTTCCATCATTGTAAATCTTCCAGCACCCAACTCAGTCAAGCAACTAAGGACAGTACTTGGTCATACCGGGTATTACAGAAAGTTCATCAAGGGCTATGCAAAGATTACAGCACCAATGGAGAAATTGCTAAAGAAAGATGTAAAATTCCTATGGAATAAGGAATGTCAGCAGAGTCTAGACACACTTAAAGAAAAGATGGTTACAACGCCCATCCTAGTATTTCCAGACTGGACTAAGCCATTTCATGTACATGTGGATGCATCTGGCGTCGCACTAGGGGTTGTTTTAACACAACCAGGAGAAGGGGACATTGATCATCCTATCGCATACTCCAGTAGAAAGCTATCGACAGCAAAAAAGAACTACACCACGACAGAAAGAGAAGGCTTAGCTATGGTGTATGCGCTGCAGAAGTTTAGGCACTACCTATTGGGTGCCTCGTTCAAGATGTTTACTGACCATTCCGCATTGAAGTATCTGGTCAATAAGCCAGTGTTAGGGGGGAGAATCTACAGATGGTTACTCCTCTTTCAGGAGTATGATTTTGAAATCATTGTTAAACCAGGAAGATTGAACGCTGGACCTGATCATCTGTCGTGGATAGACTCAAGAGAAGAGCCAAGTAACCTAGAGGACAATTTGCCAGATGCGCCGTTGTTTTCTATCCAGATCGCGGACGACTACTATGCTGATATCATTCACTTTCTCACTACAGGATTAGCGCCTGATGAGTTTACTAAGCAGAAATAGAAGCAGTTGGTTGTTAAAGCAGTAGACTTCACCCTGATCGCAGGACACCTATACTAGTTAGGACCAGATGAAGTTTTGTGCAGATGTGTGATGCTGCATGAAAAAGATGCTATTATCAGAGAGGCACATTCAGGAACCGCAGGAGGTCATTTCGCAGGAAAGCCGACTGCATAGAAAATCCTAGATGCAAGATTATGGTGGCCTACGTTGCATAAGGACACCAAGGACTTTTGCAGATGCTGCAATATCTACCAGAGGGTAGTAAAACCCTCGCAACGCCATGAAATGCCACTGCAACCAAAGGTTACGTTGCATGCATTTGACAAGTGGGCTATAGAATTTGTGGGTCGTATCAACCCACCAGGAAAGTGCATTGGTGCGAGATATATTATCACTGGAACAGAGTACCTCACCAAATGGGCAGAGGCCAAAGCAGTAAGGAATTGTGATGCTGCTATAGCCGCACGGTTCCTTTTTGAGAACATCATCAGTAGATTTGGTTGCCCCGTCATGTTGATGAGTGATCAAGGCACACATTTCTTAAACCGCACCATTGAGGCCTTGACAGAATAATTCCAGATTCAGCACCATAAGAGCACTCCCTACCACCCATAGGCTAACGGTACGGTGGAGGCCTTTAATAAGATTTTAGAAAACGCTATTACTAATATCTACAACATCCAAAGGAATGATTGGGACCTCAGAGTTAACGTTGTATTATGGGCGTATAGGACCATATGCAAGAAAATTACAGGACACACACCTTTAAGCTTGGTGTATGGACAGGAGGCTGTTATGCCTATGGAGTATATTCTTCCCAGTTTAAGAATCGCTTAGATCACTGGGATGACTGATACAGACATAGTGGAGGAAAGGCTAGCACAGCTGCTTGCCTTAGAGGAAGACATATTCATCGCCGGATTCCATCAGAAAGTGCAGGAGGCACGAGAAAAAGCTTGGCATGACAGACACATTAAGAGTAAGACTTTCCATATTGGAGACCTAGTACTCCTCTATGATAGTAAATTCATTAAGTTTCCAGGGAAGTTCAAGACGCATTGGCTGGGGCCATATCAGATACAGCAAGTTACAGAGGGAGGTGCCATTCAGCTCAGCCAGCTGAACGAGGAGCTTTTTCCCACATGGATTAATGGTAGTAGGCTTAAGCTCTATAGTGATATCCACCCCACCTCTCAGCCCTAGCTTAGCTAGTTTATGGTGGTGCAGATGTCCAGTGTAGTTGAAAGGAGGCATTGCACTAGGAACTAGTCTACACGGGCAAGTATTATAAGTATGAGGAATCGCATAAGGTCAGTTCATTTTGCGCAAGTCAATAATGGCTTGTGGGGAAAAAAAAAGGCTTGTTTGTTTGCGTAGGTGATGCGTTGTTCCAGCGCAGCAATGCAATGTTTCCCTGTGCCACGTATCCAGTTTTTGCAACCGACAGAGGGCCAGTCAAGTCACCTTCTGATAGGTAGTTAATGAAGAAATGACCGGTATACCTTACCATAGATTTGGCAGCAGCATAATTAAGTTTCCATATTTGGAAAATCTTCGATGAGATCGGTGCCTGTACATACATGTTTCGAGGGAGATGTGATCAAATTTCAGCATTTATGGAGGATCGGATAATGGGTGTGGTCTTGTCCATACAATTATTACGACCGACGGGTTCAACCAAGGTGACCGTTGCATCCGAGATTGTTTCCTTTGGCATAATAGCAGAAATTGTTCATTCGAGAGGGTTACACTTGCAGAAACCCGAGAGCTACAGAGTAAGCTGTTAAGAGTCCCCTGTGCAGAGTTCACCCCATTACAGAGTGCTGTGATTCCCAGAATTCAAAGCTATTGCATGCCCCAGATATTCCACCAAGTGGGTTCTGTCCGAGGAGGAACCTATAGATGAAATTTTGAGAAGGTTTGAGCATCATGGCCTTCCAGGTGTTATGACGACACCGCTTAAGGGTTCCTAGCCAGGTTCATCACAGACCAGATAGCTTCCGCAGACGAGGAGCCACTCCCAGATACTAGAAGAATACAGTTCGGAGTTGGAGGAAGAAGTTCATAACGCAGTAGACTACATTATGCCATGACCTGAAGACACACCCGAAGTAAAACTTCCCAAGAGTGGTAAGTTTCCTATTCCCATACCACAGATTGATTCCTGGGTAAAGGAAGATGGAGACCTATTAGGATATACAGCTGTTGCTAAATTCATAGATTATAACCTGGCCAAAGCTAAGACATATCCCCAGTTTCGGCTGGATCAGTACCTTACAGTTCAGAAGAACCCGAGGACAAGTGCAGACGAATATATTCCCATGGACCATGTTCAGATTCTTGAGCACTCAGGCCTGCTCAATCTGTTGAGGCTACCACATTTCGGACGCGGCACAGAGGTTAATGCCGTGGTGCGCATACTACTTTCTTGTTTACATGGAGGTTATCTTTGGCTTGGTAACAAGGTCGATCTGAACATTGACCTCATACATCGCATTACTGGATTGTCCAAGACTGGTCACCACCCGACGATAGATACAACAGGAAAGAATAAGGAACCCAAGCTGTCACCGACCATAGTGGCCAAGTACCAGCTACAGAGAGGAGGTCGAGCCTACGACATTGCAAGCATATCAGACAAAACACTCAGCTTTACAGCTAGTCTACTTGCAGGCAGACTGTTAACCAAGGTTCGGCCCAAGGAAGTTACAGGGTCTGTAATTAAACTTTCTATACAGGTTGCAGAGGGGGAACCGTTCAATTGGTCTTTATTTTTGTTAAATATGTTTCAGGCAGATTGCTTGGCGGCACAGGATGAGGCTACCCACCATTTTCATTTTTCATGGTTGATTATACTCTGTGCATTTGTGGGGTGGAAGGAGCCGCCCCATACCCAATTTAGGCAGCTAGCAAGCGGTGAGCCCAGAGGGGTGCGCTATACAAACCTGTGGGAGACTAACCACCCAAAAAATAAAAAGCTCAACGCGATAGTATTCTATGAATACTATATGCTGCTGAAGAAAGTCATCCTAGAAGTACCGTAAATCAGCAAGGAGGTTGTAGACACATACAATGATCGGCTTAATTTTATGGTGGACTGCCATAGAATCCACTTGAGACCAAAGAGGACTAAAAGGGATGATTGGGCTCCTAGCTGGTTCAGGATGACAGTGCAGGATATCGAAGGTATCATCAAAGACTTTGATGACCAATGGAAGCAAGAGTACGAAGATACCACACCTCTACAGTCAGATACTACACAGACAAACCCAGTAGATAAGGGAAAAGACAGAGTAGAAACCCAGACACAGGATGAAGAGGACACACTAGAGGAGGATCCCCACAAGAAAAAAAAAAGGTTACGCCGCCAAGTGG
This sequence comes from Pseudotsuga menziesii, assembly GCA_001517045.1. Lineage (NCBI taxonomy): Eukaryota > Viridiplantae > Streptophyta > Pinopsida > Pinales > Pinaceae > Pseudotsuga > Pseudotsuga menziesii. Next base: position 108,846 of record LPNX011152543.1, on the reverse strand, counting down.
GGAGATTAAATTGACAGCCGATGACTATGACCACATCGCAATAAGAATAAGGGACAGAATGAGCGACACATTTTAGGCAATGTAGGCATCATAGGGCAAGCTGCAGGGGGCCATAGACCCGTAACTAGGCGAGTTGAAAACATTGACTGAGAAAACTGCCATAATCCACACTCAGTTGAGCAAGGCGCCAGCAGGAGAAATTTTGAAACAGTCGATCTCCCGTGAGGAGATCCTACCGAAGGGTCATCTCAAAACAGTTTTGATTCCACCAGGGAGCCTCAGATTCCCTGCGTCGATGACGGATACACCAGTATAGTTCAGGCAACCTGTTGAGGTTAACCTCGCATATTTTCACATTGATCAGTGGCAGATGATCCAGCAGCAGCTAAGCGCAGAGCTCAGAGGTAGAGAGCTTGTGACTTACGAAGAAAATACGCAGCTGATACAGAAGAATGAAGCACTCGCCACCAGCTTTCAGAAAAAGGCAGATGAAGTACGAACTTATGAAGAAAGAGAACATGATCTTTCTCAAGTTCTACAAAGCATCACATTGGAGTTATGCCAATGTCGCATTGAGTTCGCCTTACCCCTTCCACAGAAGGTAAGAAGAGTTGCAGACAAAGCAAAGGCTCTGGAGGAAATAGTAGCCAGGATGGAAGAAGCAACGGCCAAGATGGAGGAATACCACAAAGCGCAGATCGATGAGCTTGAGGCTCATGTACGAGACACTTCCTAGGCAAACCAGCAAGCGAGAGTAGAGGCCTTTCAACTCGCTTCTGCACAGATGCAGTCTCGCATCGACGAGGAACTTTCAGTACTAAATGATGCGACGGACACATGGGCAGACTTGGATCAGCCGCCTAAGAAAGTGGAAATCCAGCAAAATATTCAACAGATAGAGAATACCACGGCAGTAATGAAAGAAGAAATTAAGAGCTTAGCAGCTCTTTAGAAGATGAGGAAGACAAAGGACATGAACCACTTGCAGTAGGAAGTGCAACAATTAAGAACAAAGGAGATACACATCAATGACCTGCTTCAACCCTACCAAGAGCAAATCACTAAGTTAGTCGATACGGTTGAGCAGAAAGTGAGGGAGTTCACTACCATCAGAGAGGAAACTGATGCAACAGAAGACGCCAGTATCAGTCAAGCTTTGCTTGACTTGGCACAAGAGCATGTCGAAGTGATGTAGAAGGAAGTCACGGGACTTCGCGACAAGTTGCAATGGACTTCGCAGGAAGCCAAGGAAAAACTACAGCAGGAGAATCCCGCTGGTAGTGGCTCGGGGACGAGCCACAAGTAAGTGTTAGGGGACTGTTGGAGTAGGGTCCTACAGCTACAGAAGAAGCTACTATTTTGATGGATAGACAGTTTTGGCAGAGATATAAGAGGTAGATCTACGACAATGTAGTAGGTTTCTAGCTACAGAGCAGAGTTGGAACCCATGACATAGAAGACAAAGAAGTCAAGGAAGATGACGGTACCTGAGCAGCCAAGAAGAGAGAGCTCAACCACTGCATTGAAGGTAGCAGTAGAAGACAGGAGGGCTCACCTACCCTCATAAAGGAAAAGGAGCAACGAGGCCGAGGCATTGAAGATGAAGGACAGAAAAAGGGAAGCAGCGCCGGTACCCATGGTCAGCACCGGGAAGCATGGAAGACCACAGAGAGTTGTGGTGTGACGGATAGCGGCTACCTCAAAGTACAGATACGCCAACTATCACTAGTTAGGGTTTGGGTTACTGTTGGGACAGGCCCACAGTGTTGTAATGGCGAGACATTCGGGCCGCCTATAAAGGGATATATTTGGTACTATAAAGGGTTGGTTGGTTGGTTTGTTCTGTTGTTAGTTGTTTTGTATATTATTAGACAGTTGTAGAAGCCAAGCTCTGGTTCTGTTATTAGCTGTAGTATCTTACTGTAACCAGTAGCTGGCTCATTGAGCATTCATGTAACGATCCACATGGATCGACAGAGAGGGAAGAGTATATTGTAAGAGGTGCAATATAGAGGTAGAGAAGATATCTAAGAGAGAAGATCTTAAGCTGCATATGCAGTGCAGCAGAACTGTGTTTACCTTCCCCTGAGCTATAATAGAAACACAGTTCTGTGGACGTAACTTCCATCCTTGAGGTGAACCACGTTAAAATAATGCGTTATGTGATTGCTTTGTGTGTTGTGTTTATTTGATGCATCTGTCAGTTATTTTATGGGCCTTGTTTACAGTTTAATGTATGTATGCATCATTCAGTCTGTAGTAATATAAAAGGATAGACATAAGTTGAAATCATTGACATGTTGTATGCGGGTTCATTTATGCTTTGCTTGAAACAGTCACTAGTCACAGTGTTAAACAGCCTGTTATGTTGAGTCTTGCAAGTCGACATGAACAACACTAAGTGCGCTGAGCCGCGGGAGTAGGGTATCGTAGGGAGGCGATACCGCACCGGCAGAGGAGCTGTGGTGCGTGATACCATAGGTTAAGGGCCTAGCGTTGGGAGGAAGTTATGTGTCACCTAGTGCGCGGTGATGCAGTAAGGCTGGAGTCATCGTGAGTCAGTGGAAGTTGCACGACGTGGAAAGGGACCGTGCGACGCACAGAGAAAGAGGCCTCATGGCTAGAAGAGCTGCGAGTCGCAAGTAGGATGCCACAGAACCTGGTCCAAGACACTTGAGTCCTTGGCCAACCCATTAGAATCACTTCGGGTGAGACTTCAGGCCACTTCATGGTCTGTCACTGAAAGGGCCATTGAGCTAGGGGTGTTGTTGGTTAAATACAGTAAACCCGGGTCAGCCCATCATAGCCAACACAAAATGACTCGCAGTGAATGACATTTTGTCTCCAGCATGAACCACAAAGTTTGAGAGACTGCCCCCAACATGACCTGTAGAGGCTAAGAGACTAGGTGTAACATGACCTACAGAGGTTGGATGGGAACCAACAACATGAACAACAGAGGCTGAATGGTTGGGATCAACATGCTTTGCAACATTTGAGTGTGTGCCCCCAGCATGAACTTCAGACGTTGGGTGGGTGGATGGATCCAACATGACTTGTAGAGGTTGGATGGGGAGGTTCAACTTGACATACAGAGTTTGAACGTGTGCCCTCAGCATGAACTGCAGATGCTAAGTGATTGGATCCAAAGTGACTTGGGAAGGTTGGACGGATCCCACCAGCATGATCAACAAAGGTTGGATGGTGAAGATCAACTTGACTTGCAGAGGTTGAATGATTACATCCATCATGACCTGCAGAGGTTGGATATGTGCACCAGCATGAACTGCAGATGCTGGGTGGTGAATATCAACTTGACTTGCAGAGGTTGAACGAGTGCCCCCTTGCTTATGTTCCTTCTTCCTATTCCTCCTTCTTTTACTCCTTTTAGACTGACAGTTACTAGTATACGTACTTTCACCGCATGAGGCAGAAGGAGGAGGAGAACCAACTATAGGTGAAGGGGAAGCAGTGTTTTGATGCCATTGATATAAGGAGCTTACTTGAGAAGCATCAGGAGCATTCAGGATAGTTAGAGTGGAAAACAACCACACTGGTAGCCCTAGGGTGAATCCAGGTAGATTCAGGGTGGCCATGAAGGGAACACCAACATTGCCCATGAGAGGAATAGTAGAAGGAGTTCCCAGGATGGGTATCTCTTGGTTGGTGTTCAAAGGAGTGTTAGCCATAGTTTCAAACAACAAGACAAAGTATGAGGTTGACAGATAACCACAAGTACAAAGCATACACCTGAAGGAAAATTAAGTACAGACAAACCATAGAGCACTCTTTGAAATTTCTAAATCCAAACAGACAGACAGGTATAACATATGCTTTCCAAAAGAAAGCTGATAAACAGTTACATGGAATCCCTATAGATGTTCTTAGGCATAAGTAGAGGAATCAACCACCTCCCTCCCACAGCTTCTACCAGGGTTACCTTCCAAGCCCATTCCAGGTCAACCAGAAATAGCCTTTTGGTGTACCTTTGTATGAACCCTAGATGTCAAAGAGACTAAAGGCTCCTTTAACTACATTGACAATCTGGGGGGACAGTTGTAATCCTAGTTCATATGCATGGGAAGGGTAGCAAAGCCCGAAACCCTGTCTAAGACAGAATCCCCAGGTGCACAAAAACCTTGGTCTATGCTTTGACAAGGAATCATAGGGTTATCTCCTCAGTCCAAGCCTCCATGCAACCTCGTGCTTAAATCCCATTTGAGAAGAGATTCCCAGATAAAATCAACATAGAAGAGGATTTACCAATTGATTGGCTAACTATATCTGAAATTTAATACTTGTGGAGAGTTAAAACTCCCTAATCCACATGTTTAGCCTGAGGTAGTTGGTGTATGACCCTATAAAATAAAACTTACTAATAATTTTTAAATTATATCGTTTATTTTAAGGGTTGTTTTTAGTCAGAGGGTAAATGGCGTGAAACTTATGTGGTGTTTTGACTCAAAGCTGAAACAAAATGACTAAGCAAAGAGTAATGAAATGAAAAAAGAAAAAACTATTCTCTTTTTCTTTTTCAAATAGAAACTTGAAAGCCACAAAAGAACAAATTCTTTTTGTTTATTTTTTTCAAAGACAATGATATGCCATGCAATCTAGAATAAAAAACTAATCTACATGCATATATAAAGAGAACATGTGTTTTTTTTCTTTTTCTTTTATAAATGCAAAAGAAAAAACAACCTATCAACTAATGCAAGCAAGTACTGTAAGCAAAGCCACTAGACAACTACTCTACACCCCACAAACAAACCCTAGGTTTCCATAAAGTTGGATATAAACCTCTCTTGTAAGGAAGGATCACAAAGGTAAACATGCCAACAAATTTGGAATGAAGAGACTGAGCAATAAGACTGACACAAACAAAGGCCAAGAAGTCCTAAGTATCAATCTAAACCTACAAATAGAGGTTGCTCAGTACCTTGTCCAACAAGGTCAAGCCAAAGAAGGAGATGGGGGGTGGAAGCAGCAAAACCAAGTTCAAAGACTTGAAAGAGACTTACAAGATGGACAAAGATCACCTAACAGAGATGAAACAACCTCTCAGGAGTCATGCACATGCAGAGGACCCTTGAAGACCCTATAAACAACCCCCAAATCACCCCAAAACCCTAAAAATGATGAAAGAACACAAATTCGGGTGCATACACAGGTTGCCTTAAGGCAGGCTACATATGACACGTGGGTTGTAGGTATTGCAAGTCATGTATACAACATAGACACACAACTATTTAGCTTTAAAGTCACGTATGGATGAAGAAAAGCACAAAAAGGGTCAAAAACTGACCTAGGAAGGGAAGAAAGGTGTTCCAACAAACTCAAACAGTGTTCCTAACTTGTAAGAAGGACCTGAAACGTTAAAAAAGACTAAAATAAATACTAAGAAACCCCAAATATACTAGGCTATCCCCAACGGAGTTGCCAGTTCTGTTGTAAAGGAAAGTTTCCTATGGCTAGGGTTTAAGAGGCCATCAACGTACTAGGGTTGAAAGAGAGATGCATAATGTTCAGCAAGTATATATAAGCAAGTTTCATATATTAGAATGGTTCATAAATTAGAAAAATGAAGGTTGATCCATGCATCCCTTCAATCCTCTTCTTGCTCCTCTTGCTCCAAGAGACCTGCAAAACAAATTATACCTTCCTCAAACCATTATTACCACATATAAAGCAATGATAATCAAATAAACATAAAATAATAATTTGATTAACATCAACATCTGATCATAAGAAAAGATTCAATCACACATGGAACAATTATTTGGGAAGAAGAAGGACATCATATCCTTATTAATCTTGAAAACAAGTACAATTATACCTATTCTTCAAGTTTGGCACCTCACAAAACCTTGATCTCGTTTTGCTGCTTCTCTTCTCCAAGGAACTTAGCCTCCAAGCTGTGCAACACAAGGACAAATATTATAGGGAAAAGGTGTGGGAAAAGAGAGTCCCAATTCCTCCAGCATAATGATGAAAATATTCAAGTATCCTCTCATGGACCTCCCTACCCCTATTTATATGCTTAATGAAGAGTTAGGGTCGAAGACAAAGTAGTTACAACTAAAGGAGTCAGTTGCATAACTACCCAAACTACCCGAATTTCAAAATACATATTTTTTTTGACATTTTTAGGAGGTGTACGTGGGTTGTAGAGGAATTAGTTGTGTACGCGAGGAGGTATGCATAGGTTGCAATGTAGAAAGTTCCGTATTTAAGGCGTACGTGAGTATTATATATAGAAAGTCGTGTACATATGCGGGTTTCCTTAAGGAAACTCGCATACACATAAATAAATATCATTTTAAGGGTTCTTTTGGGAATTTTCAGACTTTGGTGTATTCAAGAAATTTTTATCTAACATAGATACCTTTCCAACAGTGCATAGATGAGGTCAAACGGAGTTACAGAGCTCAAGATATGGGTCCTCCAAGTTAGGTGATTTTTTAGTGAATTTCAATGACTTTCATGGAGTGTCATCATGGAAGTGTCGACATGCAACAGAATCATGGGAAAGTGGTCACAGGAAGAGATTTGTCATTTTGAGCTATAAAAATATTGATATCACAAGTTTCCCCATTGTTATACACTTGTCATCATTCATGAACTTTGTATGCTAGGAAGAGATACGATCTATGAGATTATGAAATTTTTAAAGATGCTTTGAGGTGAAGTAAAAGTTAAGATTCTACCATAAGTGGCTAAAATGATTCTTAAAAGGTTGGTTGTGGTCTGGACTACATTTACTTATTGTTCCTCATCATTGCAATATCAATCACAATTTTAATCAAAACCATTGTATTTTTCCTTATTAAATCTTGGGGTTATTTTTATATGCGATAGTGAAAAAGTATGTGGTTGTAACCATTAGATTACACTTTGAAGTTAAGGTTAGAATATTATGGTTTCATTTTAGCGATTGTATTAATGGGAAGGTATATTAGTTAACATTGACATTATCATGAAAAATAAGGGTTTGATATCCGCATAATTTAATTGTCTACCATTTGTTGATTTGCAATCATGCAAGTGTCACGCATAGTTGTTACCCGCTTGATATTTATGAAGGTCATTATTGCATGGTAAGTGTTCTGTGATTTCCATTAACTTGTCAATTCAAAGGCATGATGACCCTATGTTCCATTACTGCGCAAGAAGGTTCACATAACCTTGGTAAAATGAAGATGTTTGGAGTTTTGGTAAATCTATATGAACCCATAATAGATCGACTATGTTTCTTAGTTCGGGCTTTGAAAATCCATGAATCTTGTGTAATTGTTACTATGGCCCCTATTTCAAGATTCGAGCTCATGGGTGATGAATATTTAGATGCTGCTCCCGAATGCTATGAGTTGGTGGTAAAGGTAGGATGGTTAGGGTTTCTATAGAAATTCCATGGTTTTAATTTGGCAATTTCCAGGGCATTTGCAACATTATTTGATGGTATGAAAGTGTGGAAATTGAACCCAGTGATAGATTAATTTTACTCACAACAATTATCAATTGAACATGCAAAATCACTCACAAAAGAGACTAAATAATGAGCTGAACACTCAACTGTATTGAATAAGTGTACAATAGCCAACCCTGTAACATAATATGTTGCTGCATTAAATAATTACATAAGGGATTCAAATGCATGAGGAGCAATTTGAATCTAGCATAAAGCAGGCTTACTAAAATTAAGCAAATCCCCCATAGGTGCAAAAAGCTGATTCCAAAGCAGTCATGGAGCTCATGAATTGGAAAAATCCCTTAGGAAAGCTAAAGAGTGATGGAATGACAACTCATACATGCTTTTCCAAGGATAAAAGAGTGCAGGATGTGTAGGACAAAAAAATAGTCAACCTCACCTAGTCAAGCTTTTCCATTTGCCTTAAAACACTGAAAAAGCAGGCAATAAAGCAGAAAAAGCAGAAGGGCACTTAGGAGGCCAGGAATAAAGGAGATTTGATTCCTTGAGGTTTCCCAAGCACTACATGAGTCAATTAAGGCATTTTCGACCACTATGGATAGGTAAATGACAACTTGCATAAGGTGGGACACATGAACTAGGCATATAAGACAAAAATGATTAATTTAATGTCTAAGGTAGGTAACTATGGGTTGATTATTCTAACACCCCCCCTTAAGCCTGACTTATGAGTAATATATCAAAAAATTATAGGGCCTAGCAACAAGGCTTAGTCACCCTTTACATACTGCATGTCCATACAACCAAGGAAAGAGGCAAAAACCACATGGGAAAATCCTCCCTTAAACATGGACTGTAAAACAAAATTTGAAAATCTTGTCTTCACTCATGCTTCACAGCATGATCAACAATCCCCAGCAGTGATTTGAGATTGTTAAAGGTATTCTCACAAAATTCTTTGGTGAAGATATCAGCTACTTGTTCTGAAGATGAACAGAAGAGTAGGTGAATGGTGCCATCATGCACAAGCTCTCTGATGTAGTGCATATGGATCTCAATGTGTTTGGTTCTCTGCTTCTGAACTAGATCTTTGCAGATTCAAACGGTACTCTGCTTATCATTGTAGATGGTATTTTAGTACTCTGATTCAAAGCCACACTCTCCAAGTAAACCTTGCAACCATAAAGATTGAGTTGCTGCAGTAACAACTCCTCTGTACTCTGCTTCTGTAAATGAGAGTGCAATGGCACTCTATTTCTTGCTTGACCAGTTGATTGGCCCTTCTGCAAGAATGAACACATATCCTGATGTGGAATTTCTGTCTGTGCTATCAACTTCCCAATCACTGTCAGTAAATCCAATCAAATCAAGATCATATTTTGCTTTATAGAAGATCCCATGTGTCCTTGTTCCCTGAACAAAGTTAAGGATCCTTTTGGCTTCTTTCCAATGGATCTCATGAGGCTGATCCATGTATCTAGAAGCCACACTTACTGCATAAGAAATATCAGGTCTAGTATGTGTCAGATACAACAAAGATCCAATCAATTGCCTATACAGTGTATTGTTTACCATAGGTGAAGAATCAGCTTCTTCCAGCTTCACTCCTGAAAGGAAAGGAGTTTTGCTTGCTTTGAAATCCTTCATTCTGAATTTGTTCAGCAAATGCAAGGCATACTTGGACTGGTGCACCTTGATTCCAGCTTTGGTTTGAGCAATCTCAAGCCCCAAAAATTGGCTTAAGAGCCCCAAATCTTTCATGGAGAAGGCTTGGTTCATTGCTCCCTTCAAGGAAGCAATATCATCCTTGGAGCTTCCTGTAATGAGGAGGTCATCAAAATATAACACAATTATCATTAATGAACCATTAATTAACTTCAAATAGACATTTGGATCTGATTTTCACCGAACAAAATTCAGTGATAGCAAGAAGCTATCGATCTTGGCATACCAAGCCCTGGGGGCTTGCTTTAGCCCATACAATGAATTTCTCAACCTGCACACAAGAGAAGGGTTAGTAACAAATCCTTGAGGCTGCTGTATATATATCTCTTCAATGATATCTCCATTCAGGAAGGCACATTTTACATCCATGTGATGTACCTCCCATTTCTTTGAGGCTGCAATGGCTAGGGCTAGCCTGATGGAATCCATCTTTGCCACTGGGGAAAAGGTCTCATTGTAATCTATCCCATGAACCTATGAGTAGCCCTTGGATACCAATATGGCCTTGTACTTCAGTGGTGAACCATCAGCAGCAAATTTGGTCTTGTAGACCCACTTACACTGAACTAACTTCCTCCCTGGGGGAAGATCCACTAGATCCCATGTGTTGCTCTTATGGAGTGAGCTGAAATCTTCCTTCATGGCTGCTTGCCATATTGGATCTCCTACTACTTCTTCATATGTTTTAGGATCAGATTACACCATCAAATAGCATTTCTTAGCAAACATAGGATCCTTCATGCACAGACCATTCTCAAATTGAGATCTAGTCCTCCTTGGGTCATTGGGATCCCCAGCTAGATCTCTTGCTGCATGTAGTGTCTTAGCTGCCCATTTTGGCCTTGTAGGTCTGCTAGGGTCTGAAATAAACTCATCTCCATCAGACATATCAGAATCATCATGTTCAACAAACTCTTCACTTACTTTCAGAGGTTCAGGTGGTGAAGAGGTTTCTCCAACTTCCACTGCTGCAAGGGGTTCTTCTTGAAACTGAACACACCTTTCGATGAAGGCTTTGTTTGTGCTCAAATTTATCAGTTTTTAACCTTTTTAATATTTAGATTATCCAAAAAATAGACACTCTTGGATTTGGGGCTGCAAATCCTTTCTCTTTTCTGTTGGAATTCTAGCCCGATCCCTTGAGCCAAAAATCCTGAAATGGGTCACATCTGGCTTGTTCCCACTCCATTCTTTGAAAGGATTCATAACTTCAAGATTTTTATGAGGCACCATATTGTGGATATAGGCTGCATAGTTTATAGCTTCAGTCCAGTACTTTGGTGGCAAAGTTTTGGCCTCCATCATGCATGTTGCCATCTCTTTCAGTGATATGTTCTTCCTCTCAGCAACACCATTCTATTGTGGTGTGTAAGGGATAGAATGATGCATCTGAATACCTGCATCTGCACAATAATTAATAAACTCAGACTTGACATACTCACCACCATTGTCAGATCTGAGGACCTTGAGTTTCCTCCCAAACTGGTTTTCAACCAAAGCCTTAAATACTTTGAAGAGGCCAAAAACTTCAGACTTGTGTTTCAGGAAGTAAACCCAGTAATACCTAGAAAATTCATCAATGAAAGTCAATGCATATTTGGCCTGACTCATGGACATATGAGGGAATGGTCCAGAAACATCACTGTGGATCAGCTCGAGGGGTGCAGAGGTTCTCTCATAACTAGCTCTCTCAAATTTGTGCTCTGGGTGTTTTCCTAGGATACAACCTTGGCAGACTCCTTTGGAAAATTTTATCTTGGGAAACCCTATGACCATATATTTTTCACTAAGATCAGCAAGATACTTGTAATTTAGGTGGCCAAATATTTCATGCCAAATATTGCTTGCTTCATTAGCATGAATTAGAAGAGCAGAGGGGTTTGAGTAGGGTAGAAAGAATGAGAACATGTATACCTTCTAAGCATGATTTGCAACTCCTTTTGCAATGAATGTACCACTTGAGATCTTTGTGATCTCAAATTCATTAGGAGAGAATATGACCTTCTTTGGATACCTAGTGTGAGTCATCTGGTACACTGATAAGAGGTTGGAGGCAAGACCAGGCACATACAACACATCGCTGAACTGACCATGATCAAGATCAATCCTCCCTTTTCCCAAAATTTCAATGAGAGAGTCATCTCCCAATACTATAGGTGGTCCCTTCGACATGTCAAGTGAGGAGAATGCCTCCTTGGTCGAAACCATGTGTCTTGAAGCTCCAGAATCAATGATAAAATTGGGTGAGCTTGATGTGCCAGCAACCAATGCATGAACTCTCTCTCTATCATCTGAACTTGATCCTCCTTCTCTCTTATTTGAGCTGTCTGGAAGGGAGATGCCATTCTTCTCTAGGACTTGGGTCAGCATGTCTATTTGCTTCTTCATAGAAGAGCTTTTAGTGTGATTTCCCTTATTGCAGTATGTTCACTTGCTCATTTCTCCTTTGTTTTTCTTCTTCTGGTATTTCTTCTTGGAACCTTGTGGCTCCTCCGGAGACTTGTTCTTGTCTCTCTTTTGCTCAGGTGGTTTTTTAGCTTTCTTTTTTCTTTTTGAATCCACCTTCAAATATCTAGCAATCAGAGCTTGATCTTTGGATGGTTTGATGGTGCCCATCATCACCAGCTTGTCCTGTTCTTGTGTGAGAGATTCCATGAAATCTACAAGGCTAGGCATCTTACAGGTTCGAGCTGTCAGTTTTGTGGCATAGAAGGTCAAAACAAACACTAAATAGTCAGGGCCAAGCTTCAAGAGAATGGCCAATACCAACTGATCATCCTTCTTTTCGATCCCACACTGTTTCAGCTGCAAAAGAAGTGCTTTGAACTTGGAGAAATAGAGTTGCAGTGATTCAAAGCTATTTGAACTCAGGGAGATCAGTTCATTTTCGATTTGATGTCCCCTCATCTCATCTGTCTTTCCAAAAAGATCAGTAATCTTCTCCCATGCTTCATTCGGTGATGTCAATCCATCAAGATGGAAAAGGAGGTCTCTGGAAATACTCAGACACATGAGACCATAGGCCTCATCCCTCCTGTTGTGCCATTTTATCTTCTCTGCAGCTGCATTGGGCTCTGCTTCTGTTTCCATAGTCACCCTGTAGAGGCCTTTCACTCTCAACAGTATCTCCATCTCTGCTTTCCATTCAAATAAATTGAAGGGAGTCAAGATGATCTTTTGAGATTGATCCATAGCTTAGAAATCTGTCCCGGCTGTTAGTAGAAGGCTCCCAGTCACTGATGTGGAACCTACAAAACAATTTTGAAGGAGAGAAATCAATCTACAATGGCTCTGATACCATGTGGAAATTGAACCCAGTGATAGATTAATTTTACTCACAACAATTATCAATTGAACATGCAAAATCACTCACAAAAGAGACTGAATAATGAGCTGAACACTAAACTGTATTGAATAAGTGTAAAATAGTCAACCCTGTAACATAATAGGTTTCTGCATTAAATAATTATATAAGGGATTCGAATGCATGAGGAGCAATTCAAATCTAGCAAAAAGTAGGCTTACTAAAATTAAGCAAATCCCCCATAGGTGCAAAAAGTTGATTCCAAATCAGTCATGGAGCTCACGAATTGGAAAAATCACTTAGGCAAGCTAAAGAGTGATGGAATGACAACTCATACATGCTTTTCCAAGGAGAAAAGAGTGGAGGATGTGTAGGACAAAAAACTAGTCAACCTCACCTAGTCAAGCTTTTCCATTTGCCTTAAAACACTGAAAAAGTAGGCAATAAAGCAGAAAAAGAAAAAGGGCGCTTAGGAGGCCAGGAATAAAGCAGATTTGATTCCTTTAGGTTTCCCAAGTGTGACATGAGTCAAATAAGGAAAGTTTGACAACTATGGATAGGTAAATGACAACTTGCATAAGGTGGGACACATGAACTAGGCATATAAGACAAAAATGATTAATTTAATGTCTAAGGTAGGTAACTATGGGTTGATTATTCTAACAGAAAGCATGGGTAGGAGATATCGTGTTGCAGTTGATGGAGGAGTTCATCTCTTGGGCTATAGGTTTTCCAATGGTAGGAGAACGTTGGTATAAGGGAAAACATGTGAAGAATGATGATTGGAATGAGTTCTTGACTCCAACTAACTGGAAAATGGAATATAGGTCTAGTTTCCCTTCTTGTCTACTAAAGAAGAAATGGCGTTCTTTCCTCGAACTTATTATCAGGTATGTCACCTGTGAAGGTCAACTTTATCAAACTCAGTGCTATCATCTTCGGCTATTAATGATTTTCAAAGGGAATCCTATGAATATGTCGTATTAATTCTTAAGTATTTTGTAGAAGATGGATTGTGCTTATCATAGTAATGTGGGGGATAAGGAACAAATCTTGTTTCATCATGGAATTATTAAGATACATGTTTCCTACTGGCTGGGAGAATTGGGAGATTCTTGGGAATCATTTCTTTCCCATAATGAGTTTGGGGAAAATGATGAGTGGCCCCAACGGAGGTCTAAAACCAATAGAATACGTATCGATATAGAAGTAGGTGGGCCTGAGTTAGAATAATTTGACTCCCAAAATGATCTAAACAATGGGATATCTGAACCCGGTGGAACCCCAAGTAATAGTGGCCTTAAGGTCGAGTCTGAGTCTGAGACACCTGTTGATGATTCTCGGCCTTGAATGAGTAAACTGGTGATTATAGCACTCTATCCAAATGATGGCGTTCCATATTCATAGACAAACATCAGTCATAAACCGGCCAAAGATGAAGTTAGTAGGGTGCTGAGTAATTGGGAAATTTACTGAACCACTCGTAGCATGACGACCGCACTCTTTGCAAGTAGATATTTAAGTGTAGGGGATTCCCCTGTCATCGAATTGAGTGATTCTTCGGAGTCTTGGCCTAATGAAGCTCTAGTTGGTCCAACCGTTCTTAATCTGAAGTATGTATCTGCATCTGAAACTAGGCCTGGGGATGTCCAACAATTAAATCCTAGGCCTAATGTAGATCAAGAAATTGACCAGAAGCCATGTACAGAGGTGAGAGGTAATGGGGAGCCATAGGTAGGAGCAGTAGAACAACCTGATCAAATTCCCTATGCTCAGGTCATATCATCCTTGGAAACTGATTTGAAAGAGGCCCAGGTTATTAGGGCATTCGCTATGGAAGAAATTGTGAGCTTGAAAGCTGACTTGACTTCCTAGGTTAATAAATGGAATCTCTTGAGGGTAAAGAAGCTTAGATATAAAGCTCAGGCTAAAAACATTCTGTGAAAAAATAGAAAACTGATCAAACAAAACAAAATTGCCAATACGAGAGCTGTTAGATTCAAGGCCAAATTAGATGAAGCAAGACAAAATGTGTCATTTCGATTTTCTGTTGAATCATCCCTTAAAACTTGACATCTCTGTTTGTTGTATGAAGTTCAATTTTGTTTTATGATTTAAAATTTTGTCAGGCATACAAATGATTTAAAAAAATCGGCTTCTACAGGTTAGTAATGTCCTATAATATTCATATTTTGTCTTTTGTGCAAAGTGTTTTCATTTATTTTATAAGGACACTTGTAGAATTAAAATTCTGCAGGCATCCTATTTATTTTTATATGTTGATATTTTCACTTTGCTAACTGATTTTGTTTGAAAATTCCAGGTGTCATGGAGTACGCAAGCTAAAGTTTGATGCTGTGCTACAATTTTGGGATTCGATTAGCTAGAGCTTACTCATTGGAAGATGCCCTGAACATCCAACTATTCTCTATTTTGATGGTTCTACTTTTCTAATTTTGAGCATCATCAGTTGATGGATTGTCAGATATATTGATGCCTCATGCAGGGGAATAATGATACTGGATTTTATCCAGTAAGTTAGTTATTATATTTCACATTATTCCATCCCAGTTATCACTCAACGACACACCTAGAGTCGTGGCATTTCTTTTTCTCTATATTCAGATAGGAATCCACATAGTATCATAGAAATAGGGTGGTCAGTCGATTAGAAGTTAGTTTGTCTTCTATATAAACAAGTTCCAAACATTGATAAAGGGTTCGATTTCTGAGACATTTGGGAGAATTCATATTATACAGTATTATACTTTATTTTTTTACGTTGGTGTTCTTTGATCTTCTTCTGAGGATTACTATGTGTTGCAGGATATTAAAGACCCTAGATAAGTCTTTAAAAAATCTGTACTGTGTTACTGATTATTCTCTTTTGTTATCTTTACTTTCATATATACATATATATATATATCTTGCTATTATATGTGAAATATTTTTAATGCACTTTGAATGATTATGCTTGCTTGAAATATAAATGGTTTATTGTCATGTTGAGATGAATGAACTTCTTCATAATTTCAATTGTTCATAAATCTATTTTTGATAAATTTCTAACTTGCAGGTTGACCTTGTTTCATTTACAAGTTAGTATATGATTATGTTCATATTTTTCAGGATTGTATATCTATTTAATATCATTGATATTGGGTTTTAATTTCTGTTTCAATTATTGTACAATAGAGTGTCATCTTATTGTAGGATAATTGAGATTTAATTATGTTATTGGAGACTTTTCTACCAATCCAGAATTGTTGATCATCTTTATGATTTAAAACCTTTTTTCAAATTAATAACTCATGCTCTTGGCCGAGATAGGTAATTTGCATCTAGATTATCATAGAGCAGAATTAGGAGCTGATTAATTTTTTGCATTTTTCTTAAGGTAGTTTCTCTCATAATTAGTTGGTCATTTAGTTAGATTTCTTTGTTTTGATTAGAAGAGTGCTTTAAGCAAATTCCACACATACACACCTTTGAGAGACTCTCTATTTTGGAGAGCACATCATACAGGCAGCAGGGCCTTGATCCTATGAAGGACAGTTACTTTAAACACATACAATATTGCATTAAGTTGAGTATGTGGGTTGTCTTTTTGTAAGTTGGCCTAGGACAATTTTTCCGGCCAACACCGCTACGAGTACATGTCCTACTATGTGAATAGAGGTGTCAAGGTTGAACATAGTAGTCCATTGTCTGATTACCGGTCATTGATGCGAGATCACCCACCGATAATGAAAATCAGAATCAAGCTACTAGAGTGAAATATAACAAGTGTGAATAAATGTGTTGAGGTCGAACACTTGCAAGAATACATCGATCAGGGGACAATGATGTATTCCCAAAACTGTCAATGGCGAGAGAACCTACCACTAATGACTGTACATCTCAAGGAACTCAAATGAGTCTAGATTCCTACCTGAGAATAAATTATTTGTAGTCAATGGGATGAAATCCACTGGAAGGAGGGCATTAAGGCATCCCCATCATCCAACATGAGGTACTCAACAAAGCTGTATAATGTGGAAGGACTCAATCATAATGTATACGAACCAATAACATTACCAGGAATGGCCGACATGCAAAGTTAAGATAACTGAGGAATGGATGACTCAGGATTCAACTTCCTTTGAACAAGAGCATAAAGGCGAATGGTGATTGAATGTAGGGAGCATAGACTTAATATACAAAACCGGGACATCTCTGCGACGCATGAGGAATTGACAGAGGATCCATAGGGACTGGAAGCTTAAATAGTCGGTGGAGATAAACTCAGACATACGAGTACAACTCCTAAATTCAAACTACTAACCCAACCAACAGATGTTATATACAATGCTCTGTTCAAAGGCAACATGACTCGACTGCTGCCAAAGATAACATCTTTTCCTATCCAGATTATTGGTTTTTTTATTTTATTTTTTACTTTTTTCAGATATTTTGAAAAGCTCGAAAAAGAATAAAAGTGATTTATAGTTACAAATATAGATCGAGATGAGTGTCAAGGGGAAAACAAACTAGTTCTAAGAAGTGGAACATACCTATGTTAAATGCAAGGAAACATGTGTAGGATAACAACACTCGGGGGAAAGTTCCCTCTTGGTAAAAAATGGGGAATCAAACTACAAAAGATATATAAAATGGCTTTGCTCGGCTATACATGAGGCAAGCTCGGGCTATATGGCTGATAATCAAAGTCAGGGAAGCCAGCATAAGGCTAAAAAAGGCAAGCAAAACTCATGATAATGCAATTACAACTTGACATATACAAGGGAGTCCCGGAGAAATGGCCAGCATAAAGTTTAAGAGGAGTATGCAGCTCTTGCTCAAAGTCATGGCGGGACTAAAAGGGACTCCTAGACCTAAGAGAGGACTCACAACATGGGTACCAAATGAAAAAGGGAGCTAACAAGGACACCCTTGTATAGGGAATATCTACCATTCACATAGTACCATTTCTAACAATAGCATCAAGGTTCCGTGATACCATGGAATGGGTTTGTACCTAAGGTTAAGATGGAACGGTCATAAGGAAATGCATAAGTGCAATCAGATGTGATATCCTAACCTATATGCCAGTTCATAAATAATACCTATGAAAGGCACGAATGGGTCAAAACCTCAGAGAGAGTGTACAAGAAATGGACCTTACATGACAAATATATTAGTCCAAAACAACCCAAAATAGTCAACAAAGAATCCAAACTATAGGATATAGGGAGGAATGATCATGACAACTACACCCAAAGTAAAAAATGTGGTGAATGATGGGGCATAAAAAGGAAAGTAAGGTGTATACCCAACGTTCATGCATCTACTACCACCTCCGTGAAGGTGAACACAGGTGTTAAGGCCAGATGAAGAGAGTGATATGATCACTCTCAAATCCATAGATAAGGTAAGGGGATGTAGTGCCCCCAAGTCCAACACTAGGTTCGACACTAGGACCAAGGATAGGTGATAAGATACTAGGCATGCCGAAAATAAAAGGATCTGAACTCAAGAGAGCATAAATATACTCAAGTAACTACGATCCCAAAGTCCAAACAGCGCACAAAGAGCACACTCCTAAGAAAATATAAATCCAAAATATAAGCAAATCGAGGGAAGGATATGTGAGCTCCCGAATGCAACAGGTATGTCTCGCCTAGGAGAGGCTCGAAACTCCCATACACTACAAGTGGAGGTATGTAACCAATTATAGTGGCCCTCAACTTCAACACATATAGCGACTGTGTTGTTTGACCTCTACTTGGCCAAGACACCTACAGAATAACCTCTATAAGTAC
The DNA here is from genome assembly GCA_001517045.1 of Pseudotsuga menziesii. Taxonomy (NCBI): domain Eukaryota; kingdom Viridiplantae; phylum Streptophyta; class Pinopsida; order Pinales; family Pinaceae; genus Pseudotsuga; species Pseudotsuga menziesii. The sequence goes on along the minus strand of LPNX011152543.1, from coordinate 90,587 downwards.
CCCCTATGATACCTAGGTAAGGAAACTAAGGTCACCCATATATAACCAATGCTCAGGTGGACAGTCGTAGGAGGGATCAACTGTATGGGTAGGGTAGCAAAGCCTGTAACTCAGAAAGACCCCCTAGATATGAATACAATCCTAGAAATATCTCTAGTGCTCACAGAAAGTAACCAGGGGTCATCCCAGTCACAATCGAGTGCACTGCCTCGTGCTTAACTCCTGTGTAAGAGGAGCTCTTGAGAAACACTAATTATACCAAGGATTTCACTATCTCACTTGGATAGACACCTAATTGTTTTGTTTAGTGGTCTTGGAGAATTGACTCTCAATGAACTATTCCAAGACCCTAAATCCTAATCTTGTTGGTGAACCCTATAAAAGAAAAATGTGTAGTACATTTTATTAAGCGTTGATTTTAATTAGTTTTAATTACTCAAAAGGAAATGGTCATGCAACTAGTGATATGAAGACTCCATAGTGAAATAAAAAGTGCACACCTAATAAGCAATGCCAAGTGCAATCTTGTAGAATGAAAAACAAGGTATGCCACTACATGAGATGCATAAATATATATTCCTTCAAATGTAAATGCAATCATTCCTATATGAAAGCCTAAACACAACTCTCATCCAAGAAATCCAATGCAAGTACCTCCTCAAATCCATATCTAAGATGCAACTAAGAGTGCAACTATTTTTTATTTTTCAATATAAAAGAATGAAAAATGCAAATAAAATTCATCTAAAACTCTCAGTCTCTACAGCAAGTATAAAACACAAGCCCAACATGACATTGAGACAAAAAAGAGTAATGCACTAATGGCAAAACAAAAGGGATAAATGACTAAAACTATTTTCAAAGAATTATCAATGAAAAAGTGGTCTCTGGTCACAAAAGAGACAACATCAGAACCAAAGAAGACCCAACCACACTCACAACCCACCCAGCAACTTCCCACAACATCAAACTCACCAAAAGGGAGGATGTATGCAACTGTTTAAAGAACAGATGCATATGTATGCGACTTTTGGCCAAAAAGATGCATGTATATGTAGATTTTGGCCAAATACCTGCATGTATACACAACTTTTGGCCAAAAATCTGGGTATGTACGTGACTTTTGGCCAAAAACCTGCGTATATAGAGAAGGGAGTGGTAAAAAGAAGGCCAAGGGTCAAACCAGTAAAGGGGAGTGTCAATGGATGAACATACTATAAAATAAAACATAGAAAAGGGGAGAAATAAAGAGCAAGTCAATAATATCAAGCACATTGAGCCCCCAACCCCAAAGAAAACAAATAGGAACCTCCCCAGCATGGTCGCCAATTTTGTTACGGAGAAAACTTCCTATGGATTGGGGCATACCACAACAAACAGAGAAACCGCAAAAATCAATCCCTTCCCAATATGCAAGAGAAATAAAACATCTAACACTAAAGGATCTCAAAACATACCTTATTCCGGACGGCTGTAGTAGATCCCCATTGAGCTTTTTCCAATCCCGCTTGCGTTAGCAATTCACTTCTCAACAACACTAAACAAGGAAAGCATGCTATATGATATAGTGTTAGACCTACTCTAGCATATATGATCAATGATACATAAGTAATTAAACACATCCATAGATTCAATATTCATTGAAATGCACATCATTGGACAGGAAAAGATATTTCTATTAAATAAATCAGAGATTACACAAGTGACAACCTCTGTTGGCATGTCGGTGAATCGGAGAAACCGAGTCCTCCACCTGGGCCTCCACCACCTCAATGCTTCATCTCTCAATAGCAAGCTCACAAGAAAAGGAAAGCTTGAGAATAACACAAAGTGCTCCAAGGGACAAAGGTATGCAGACTCAAGTATAAGCAAGCTACGACAACAATGGACTATAGTTATCTTGCTCTTCAATTCCTCCCCTTTAATGTCTCCAAAGGGTTCCTTATATAGTGCTTCAATGGGGTAATGTAAGGTCAAATCCAAGCGATCTCAAGGAAGATTGAAATCCAGGAGACAAGTGACTCAGATCCACATCAAGGAAAACTCCAAAAATCTTTGGCTTTTTGCACACATCCCGATGTACGTGGGTTTAAGGGTCATATCTACGAGAAAGGGATTGAAAGTCGCATACAACAAATAATGAGTGTTTTTAGGGATGATCTTGGAAACATCAAAGGTACAAAAATAGTCCATGGGTTCCAAGGAGTCTACAGAGGGATAGGGAAGGCCATAAAAGTGTGATCAACCATGTGTGGTAAAATCATCTATAACAGGGATAATTGATATATCTAGGGAAACAAAGGTCCAAATGAAATTTCTCAAGATGTTCTAGAAATGGCATAGACTGTACTTTCTGTGATAAAATGTTTAGACCCTGAAGATGAAACAACGACACATGGCAGTCCGTACAACTTTGTTATGCTGAACAATCCTAAAACAAGTCACCTTGGGAAAATGCTCATAAGTCCCAATTGATGAAGCCAATGCTGATGAAACATGTGGTGTTGGAACAAGGATAGACGAGGCTACCTTGGTACACAATTTCAAACATAGAGGAGTAGAAACAATATTAGGAATTTCTATAGAAGAAATTGGTAAACTAGGGCTTCCTGTTCTGGGAGCTTCCCTCCACTGTTTTCAAAAAAGGAGTACATTGGACAGCTCGCCTTGAAGAGGCCTATCATTCTATCCAATCATATCCAAAAGATTCCAATTTTTGAAAATTATGGTTTCTCTAACAAACCCTAGATCAGCCAGCTCCATAACGAGGATGGACACCTGAAGTCGGTAAGATCTAACCTTTTGCTATTTATAGTTGATGTTCTCATTTCAAGATAACTAAACACACTATATTGATGACAAGCTTGGTGAGGCTGACAAGTTCTAAGCATGGAAGTATAAGATCTCACTAGTTCTTGAAGGAAATGGATTGGACACCTACATAAGTAGAGAGGTTCCAGTTCCAAAGGGAGATGAGGCTAAAATCATTACACAAGAAGAACTTGGTCAAGGCCAAGAACATCATTGCTAATTCAATAGAGTATCACCTTATACCACAAGTGTCTTTCCTAAAGACACCGAAAGAGATGTTTGATTCCTTGACCAAGCTATTTGAAGGAAAGAACATAAATCAAAAGATTAATTTGAGAAACCAGTTGAAGAATGTGAAGATCCAGAATGCAAAGACCATACAGTCATACTTTACGTGGGTCTCTCAAATCAAAGAACATCTTGAAGTGGTAGAAGAAGAAGTGGAGAATGTAGAAGTTGTGATAACCACCTCGAATGGCCTCCTAGGATCATGGGATTCATTCACTCGAGGAATGTGTTCCAGAAGGAAGTGATTAATTTCAGTATACTCTAGGAAGAGTACACACAATGTGAAGCTCGATTCATAATAAGAGAAAAGAATATGGGCGCAAATGAAGATCAAGATTTCATGATTCAAAGAAGATACCTCAAGCGATGAGGAATATGAAGAACTCAATTCTTGAAGAGCCTCTTATCAATCTTGAGCATTTGGATAAGAAATGAAGCTGTTGTGAATGAAGAAGATGATGAAGTTGAAAGAAGGAGTCTACCCACAAAACAAATAAAGATAAGTATTCAATTGTCATTTCACGATATTGTTTTGTTATGCATTTGTTTATATTTAGTTGATGTATTATCAATGATAGAATGTTTGCATTAATGACAGTATACTACTAATATGCATGTGATGGGTAATTAGCCAATGGTGCTATACAACTCTCCATTCCTACTTATGTAGAATGAAACCTATTTGCTGACATATTGGATTAGTGCACAATCTCAATGTTGTCTTGGTAGAGATGGAAAGAATCCAGAAAGCTTCCATGAGATATGGATGAATGTTGTAATAGTTGCATGATAATATATTTATGCATAAGAATTTTTCATTATGAATATACCTTATGAAATGTTTCTAACCATACAACTGGTGCATATTACTTGTAGGAAAGATCATGTACAATCACCTACAAGAAAAGAAGGTTGAGACTTTTTCTGAAGAACAAGTGACGACAGTTTGAGAAATAATCCAAGATGAAGAATAATATGATGAATGTAGGGACATCATTGATGAAGAAGTAACCAAGAAGAAAGGGAAGACCGGTTCAAGAAGAATGATGTCTAGGATGCAATATCGAGACCTGAGGGGAAGTTCATAGTTCCATCATATAGTGGATGGAAACATCATCGGATACAAGGCAAGATTCATAGCACAAGGATTCTCACAAAAATAAGGAATAGACTAAGAAGAGACTTTTGCAGCCATTGGAAGTTAAGACACATGACACGAAGGCTCATGTGTGAAAATGAAAGAAGGCCTTGTACAAGCTTAGAAGGAACCCATGGGATAACATATACATGAGGAGCTTGAATATCACCTTGAGTGATGAAGATATTAGCCTTTGCTACAAGGTTGAAGATGAAAGACTATAAAGGATGACAAGCTCACAGATGGCTTAGGAAGCTACTGTATGAGTTATTTGATATTCCATTGGATGCTACCTATGACATCCAGAGTTGTGTGAAGTTGTCTGAGAACCAGGTGTTCCATGATAGGTCGAAGAACATCGAGATCAAATATCACTATATTAGGGATATGGTGCAGAGAGCAGCAGTGAAGCTCCAATATGTTGCGACGGATGAGCATATAGCAGATGTGTTGACCAAACCACTAGCTAGGGTGAAGTTTGAGTACTTTAGAGACATGATTGGTGTTCTTTAGATAGAAGATACTTTGAGGAAGAAGTGATGGAACACAGTTGCAGGAGCCATTCCAAGCATGATAGGAGGATCCTTCCCATGGCTGTGGATGTAAGTGTTATGTGATGAGAATCGGGATGATGTTTTAGTTTCTACTATGGTGATGATCAGGATTATCATATGATTATCATATGCATCATGATGATTCTATGATGAGTATCAGGATGATACTCTATGGATAGATTGTATAGATAAGCATGTAAAATATCCTGAGAGATCCTATAGTCTATGCTAGGATGTTCTTTCGAGGTTTAGCTATAGGTATCATAGAAAATATCCTGGGAGATCCTATAGTTTGTGCTAGGATTCTCTTTCGAGGTTTTGCTATAGGTAGCATAGAAAATATACTGGGAGATCCTATAGTCTGTGCTAGGATGCTTTTTTGAGGTTTTGCTACTAGAGGCATGTAATCAGCCTTGGAGATCTGATAGATTGAGCTATGTACTCATAAAAGTCCTGGGATGCTCTTTAGAGTTCTTTTAGGTTGCAAGACACTCTTTTAAGGTTTTTCTTGACCACATAGAAAAGATCCTGGGAGATCCTATATTCTATGCTAGGATTCACTTTCAAGTTTTTGTTGTGGTAGTCACATAGAAAAGATCCTGGGAGATCCTATAGTCTTTACTAGAATTCTCTTTCGAGGTTTTGAGATGGTCACATGTAAAATATCCTTAGAGATACTATAGTTTGTTCTAGGATTCTCTTTCAAGGTTTTGTTGATGCACATAATTAGTCCCAAGGATTCAACAGTATGGCTAAAGATGATGAAGACATATTGTAGCCATTCTCTGGGAGAGTGGAGGAACCTGGTCAGTTGCCAGGAAATTGATTCACTCTGGGACTGAAGCTCAGCTTAGTGCTGAGAAGACATTCTCTGGGAGAATGGAGGCACCTAGTCAGTCACCAGGAATTTGTATCAGTGTGGGACTAACACTCATCCTAGAGCTAAGAGTAATTCGTTGAGAACAAAAGATGTAAGTGTTGGGTGGGCCATTCTTAAACGGTTCTTGGATGTGTTCCTCTCATGGTCATATATAAGTGTTGAAGAAGATGAATACCTACCTGGAGGCTAGGCATACAACCAGCATGAAAAAGGGATAGCTCTGTAGAAATTCCTAAGACGAGAAGAATGAAGAAATAGCACCATTTGATTGAGATAACAGAAGCATCGATGATGATCTAGTGATGCTCTAGATCAAGTGATGATCCAGACTTGATGATGATCCAGTGATGCTCAAGATCAAGTGATGATCTAGATTCGATGATGATCCAATGATGATCCATATCCAGTGATGATCTAGACTTGATGAAGATGACCTGAAGATGAAGATGACTCAAAGATGACTTGATGATGATATAGATGATACAGAGAAGAAGACTTGTCCTGATAAATTGTGTCAAGAGAATACGTTCCTATTTAAGAGGGGGTGTTGATGTATTTATAACTTTGGAATGTATTCACTTGTATATCTTATGTATTGTACCCCGATGTTTATTCTAGTAAGTATCTATAATGTAATTGATTCATGTCATGCCCCAATGTTCCAATCAAGATATTTAATAATGTAAACAAGTCATGTAAAACCATTGAGGTTAACCGTCCATTGTAAGTCGGGGAAATAGTCCCCACAATTGAGTCAATTTTAACCCTCCTTATTGATCATAAGGGGAAATTCCCCATGATTGTGGGGAACTAGGGTTATTAGACTCTCCTAGAGAATTTGAACATGGTAAGTAATTTTTAAGTGAGGCCGAATTGTTGTAATGGACATAAAGTGAACGGAAGAATATAAATAGAGGTGAGGCTCTCCTCATTTCTACACATCACACACACACTAACTCACCAGGGTGCATGAGTGAGAGAGGGGAATCTCTCTCAAGTGAGAGAGAGAGAACAACTATTGGAGGTCATCTTTTCCGTCTTTGGGTTTTACTGCTACCATTGGTTCTCATTCTATCTCTGAGGAAGTTGTTGGGTTTTCTCCTTTATGGTTTCCCCAAGGAAAATTCTTTGTCTCTTGTCTCTTCTATTTATTTTTTTGTATGTTATTCTCTTAGATAAGATCCTAATATCATATTGCTTAAATGATAAAATTCTAACAGTCATCAAAGGATAGAGTCAATACCACACCGGTATAAGGTGTCATTAATAATGAGGTAATACTTAGCGTGGTGACGAATGTGTCTGTGATCGTCATGGGATAGATTGAGATGAAATGTTTGGGTCTAGAGATATATAATCAAATATCCATACCATGTGTCATTTGTGCTTATCAGGAACAATAATTCATCTAGAAATGAATCATTGGGCTCAACTAACATGAGAGCACAGGGAATGTCACACATCAACACCGTGAAGACCATGGAATTCTTGGAAGTGGTATTGGAAAATTCAAGATCATATTCCTGTAGGATTACAATCGAATGGGAACAATTTACCCTAGTACCTAAAGGGTGAGAATATAGTAAATAGGGTTTTGATCTGCAAGCACAGTAGTGGTGTGAAGTAATATGTAGTGATAGAAACACTGCACAATGAAGATTGTAGCCAAAGATAGCTTCTCCACATATGATTAGTGTGTTTCAGATTCAAGGAGACTCTTACTCAAATAATAGATCACATGTTCTTATTCATTCATATCTTCCTGCACTAAAAATATTCCAATGGTAGTAGTGGAGGTGACAATATTAAGAATAAAATATTTTGAATAATTTCAGGGGTGCAACATAGCTAAGTGTGTTTCCCTTTTTCAAATGATCAAAATATCCTTGAGCCTGATCATCCCACAAAAAGGGAGTGTTCTTTTTCAAGAGATGCATATAGCCATGCATTTTCTCTACAAAATTGCATACAAAATCATGAAGAAATATTGCCTTCCCTTGCAAACTTTGGAGTTCAATAATGTCTCATGGAGGTGGTAAGGCCACGAGAACTGCAATTGTTAAGGGATATATTCAAATCCAACCCCTAGAAACAACGAAACTAAGTAAGCATCCAGTCTCAACACAAAAAAACACGTTTGTGGATTGAGCCAAATATGGTAATGATGGTATCGATGGAAAATGTGTCTAAGATGCCCCAAATTATCTTCCCACTGTTGTGAGAGAGCAAGTAGGTCATCCAGATACAGTTCCACTATTTGTTTTATATCATGAAAAGAATAAGAAATACCTCGTTTTAAGGTAGCTCTAACATTCTTCAAATCAAAAGCTATATTCCTATAAGAAAATGTTCCCCACGGGAAAATAAATGTGGTTTTGTGCCAGTTGATAGATAGGATCTCATTTTGATTATAGTAAAAAAAGCCATCCACAAAGGAAAAAAATGGCACTTCCATCATAGTTGTTGATGATCTGATTGGTGTGAGGGGTAGGAAAATTTCCTTATGGAAAATATTATTTTAGGTCCGAAAAATTTATACAAACCCTTACAGTGCCCTATTTCTTGTTCTCAGGGACAATATTAGACACCCACTCGGTTAAATGCATGGGGTAGAAAAAACCAGCTTTTAAAATCTTCTCAACTTCAACTTTAATGGCTGCATATTTTCTTCGGTGGATCAAGCAAAGTTTTTCCCTAATAGGCCTTGTCATTGCATATGTGTTGATCTCATGTATGAAAATAGATGGATAAATCCTAGACATTTCTTTATAATTCTACAAAAAAAACATTGTGAAATTCCTTAAAAAGAGCTTAGTATTCCTCAATTTTCATTGCCAAGAAGTTCTGGCCTATGTGGATATGCTCGACAACACCTTGCTTCATCGATATACCGAGGGGAATTGTTTTGGTGATGTTTCATAAATTCTCTTCATAATTAACACCTTCCATTAATGCATGTGTTTGTGGATGCTCGACTATATCGGAACTGATCAGAGAAACAAAAATTGACTCTACTAAATTGACATTAGGAAGAAATGATGATTTATGAGGAGATTCTTACCAGAAAGAATCATATAGACTCATGATCTCCATAATAGACTCATCAAATGGAAAATTGTGTGAGAGATAATCTAAATTCAGGAGACAGGAATCTGTCTAGTATGGCAGGCGATGGTAAGGATCTGATGCTACTGAACGATGATCATCTATGTAAGTATGTAAAATAGAGTAAATGGCATCATACAAGGCTTCGTTTGGACTCATAGAAGATGATTCTGAAATATCTTTTCCTTTATACATTCCCTTGGTTGTGGAGGATATCATGTTTACTATGGTCATTTATATACTAGGAGGGGTAGTCTCGGATGGAAAAACTCCCATGAGTATAGAATATTTCAACAATCCAAACCCTACAGACTGATAGGGAGGAGGTCACTTCCTGAGCATAGGAACATTATTCCTTGTGGAATGAGTAATATAAGGTGAGCAATAATCAAGATGATATATGGTCACAAGTTTTCCTTGATGTGGGAATTGGAGCATGTGAAAAACCGATGACACAATAGCCATCATAGAATAGAATCGATTCCTTCTTAGTGACAAATTGTAATCTAGAGGAGCATCAACCACTTCTACCTAGATAGAAATGGTTTTACCCCCCATCTTGATGGACAACGACGATATAAGGTCATGGGGTTGAAAACCTCACCTATCAAAATATATTAAGGTGGTTGGTGAGTTACTAAGGTCAGGAGAACCAATGGCTCTTTAGCAAGACATAGACAAAATCAAATTCTTGCATCATGTAGGATAGCTTTGGAGTAATTCCAACGTGGACATAGAATAGGGTGTTTGAGCCAAATATTCAACAACATTATAAAATTGAGCAGCTCGAGCACTAGGATTGAAAACGTTTTTAAGGATTGTACTCTTTGGAGGGTGCAAGATTGTGTCAAAACTAGGTTTTTCAGTAGTGAGAGGACCATTAGAAGGAGGTTGAGGAGAAGGGTTGACGAGAGGAGTCTTCTCAGAAGAAGAACCTTCATCATTCTTCTCAGGTGTTTTATCATATGTCTGACTTCTGGTAGTCAAAACAATTGTTTCAGCAGACATCATATGAATGTCTTCAGTATAGGATGAAGGACCATGAAAAGATGTATGGTCAATCAACTGTTGCTGGGATGGGAAGGGGTCAGTTAACACTACTGGTGTCAGTTTAATTTTTAAAAATTTATCAATATCTTCATGACAAGGACACTCCTTCCTGAAGTGATCATCTCCACGCAAAAGACAAGGATACTTATCCTTCATCTCAGGTTTGGCATCATTCTCTGGAGTAGATTTTTCGCTACTCTCCTGCTGGTTTCCAAGTTTCTTATTCTTACCTTTTCCTTTATTTTTATTTCCAGGTAATTATGAGGATTAAATTGCATTCAACTCGGTGGAAACCGCAGTAGTAGAAGAAGTTGTGGTTGAAGCACTATGTGGTTTATCGGGCTAAGGTTGGATTGTACCAACAACAAAATCCACAGGAGTCTCTGTAGGTGGCTTAGTAGGATCAGCGCCGGGACAAGGATCATTAGGAATTAAATCATATAAAGTTATGAAATGGGAATAAACTAAGTATAAATATTGGGCCTGACTAAAGGATGTTTATTTATACTTAGTTTATTCCCATTTGCCACATCTCGGGCAAGAGGAGGCAACAAGGAATTTGTGAACCAGTCAGCCAAGAGTTGATCTAGAATGGGAGCCTTGATTAACCTTCAGCACCTCCTCCACTCATGAATATGATCTAATATGTGAGTAGAGTTATTTTGTCAAAGAGAGGTCAATATTTTTGTACCAGTTTCATACCAAATAGGTAACTGGAAATGAGTAAGAAACATTGTTTCCAATGAATTGAAATCCACAAACGAGTTTTGTGGGAGTTTTCTATACCCTTTTTCGGTCATGTCAGTTAATGTTCTCTGGAAGAGTCTCAATTAGATAGAATCATCCATAAGAGAGTTAGATGAACACCAGAAATGGAAGGTCATCACATGGTTTTTGGGAACTTCTCCCTGCTTTCCATCAAACTTTGTAATGTCTAAGGAAAGTTTGGCCCGGATGGTAGGCCAAAATGGATCATGTTGAATGGGGTCATTTATTACGTTTGACAAGTCAGTAAAATCTGATGTAGCCAAGAATGAGAGTTGTTGGTTGGGTTTTGCATAGTTGTAATACTTATAAGGTAAGGATACCTCGATAGGAACAAAGGTCTGTTGATTTTTCTCATAAAACCCACCAAATTGTTGATATTTAGGATCATTTTGACCCATAAAAGGTGGTTACACCTAGTTAAGTCTAGCTTAAGGTCCATAAGTAGGTTAATCCTACTGATTGGTGACTCCTCTAGGATAAGGGACATATAAGGTATAAGTGTAGCATTCCCTGCTAAGGTATTTATTACCAACGTTAGGTTGTCGATGAGGGACCCAAGATGATGTAGGAGGGTGCGAAGCAAGTCCAATAGGACCAAGACGAGTATGACCACTAAGTTGAACAATTGGAGGAAGAGGAGTGGCAAGTATAGATACCGTAGGTGTAGGTGGAGGATTCGATAGAGCCACGCTAGAAGGAATATTCAATGGCATACCTAAAATATCACTAGGTAAAAGGTAGGGAAAGGGTCATATAGAGTTTAGGGTCAACTCCATAGCTGACACATTCATGGTAGCAGTGGTACCAAACCGAGAGATAGATTGAGCAAGGAAATTTTTAAAAAATGGAGCAATAGGTCCAAATATAGGAGCTATTATTTCATCAGGATAAAATTGATTAAGCCCATCTTTGGAAGGAGTTCATATGACAAAGGATGTTTTTCGAGAGGACAGTTGCTCCACTAGTGGTTGTCTAGATAGGTCTATCCTAGGAGCATTGGGAAGAGGATATTCAAATCCTTCCTCTTTAACTGGAATTCCTTCCAATTTAGGCATAGAAGTGCTAGCTGCCTATGAATTGTTCTCCATGTCTCTTTCTATGGGAGGGTGAGCCAGAGGATTCAAAGGAATTTAGGGTGATAAGCCTTGCAACTGACGAGACCTTCTCCATGGGAAATCAACTAGTTTTCAAAAATCAAACAAATCTCAGAAATAAAAAATCCTATCTAGTCGGGAAAATCAAATTCTACTCAAAATAAAGCAACAATATGAACTTGTGATAGGATTGGTAAAAATTCGGGATCCTCACAGGATTGTCAAACCACCACAACTCGTGATATACCATAGGGTGCAATAGTGAAACACAACGAGGAGGATTGGGAACCTAACCTTTTTTGAACACTCAAATAACTAGAAGGCATGCGCATAGTAATCTCCCTAAGTGTTGTTCTCGGTGTATTGCGGTGATAGGACGGTCAAAGTTCTATGCTCAGATGGTCTCAGGATCCCTAAAAGTGTCTCCCTATATACACAAGGTGTGTGGGAGATCCACTCCATATTAATGTTTTCTAATGCACAACCATTGGAAAGGGGACTTCTGATATACAATTGAGTACATGAAGTACCTTTATATGTACCTCAAGGGTACATGAAAGGTCGTTCTATATACGAACAGTACATGGAAGAACTGCACGATCTCTGGAATTCAGTGCAAGAAAATAATAACCTATCCTACACCTAAAGACATCGGAACACGTCTGTAACCTATAACGCTTTTCTAAAATTTTTAACCTAATTCTAATGCTTCATTTTATCTTTCATGATTACATCAATGCATGAGATGATTACATAAAAGTAAAACCATTCAAAATGCTTATGCAAATATTTTTCCTTCACTTTCTTGAAATGACCTACTTAAGGAAGAGATAGAGGTTCGGTTCCTACTTATCTAAAGTGACTAAATCCCAAGAAAACAAAGATAGAACTATATATTCAAACCTATTTCAAGCACATCTTCACTTCAAAAAAAATAATTTTGCAAATGAAAATGACAAGAACTCTTTCTAAAAGAAAGACTATGATGACTACTCAACACACCATATTTTACAAACTTTTTCAAAATGGAAATAAGGTGCACACAACACACTTTTTCTTTTTGTTTGAGAGTAAGAACACTTGGGAAAAAACTAGAATGTAAACACTTGAGTGTCTATAAGACCAATCAAGTCTTTACCAAATCATACCTAATCTTGACCTGGACCTTTCTCTCAATATTTCAAAAATAAAATGCAAACAACCTCAAATTAAACTATGAAGAAACTAAAAGCAAATCTATTTTCTTTCAAGTTGATCACACAATTTTCAGAGATTTATATCTACACTTTCTTTTCAAATTTATTCATCAACCAAACTGAGAACTACAAGAAGTTCATAAGCCAATTCAACTAGTTCTTGGAGGTCTACCCTAGCCAAGCTTAAATCAATTTCTAGATTTCAATTCAGAAATTAAACTACCAAAAACAAGCTAGAACAATCTCAGAAAACAAAAATATAAATTTCATGCTTGGAAATTACACTGAGATTAAAAACCCTACCTGGCACCACTACTTGAAGGTCTAGCACAGAGCGTTAGTGCTCCAACACTGATTTTTTACAACAGGAATAGAGCAGTGGTACCACTCTTTTTCCAATGGATTTTTGTGATGGGACCACTTGTTTCCTCTATAGAAAGTGTGGTGGACGCACTTAGTAAACTATTGAGGTGTGGTGGCACCTGAAAATTCCAAAACAAGACATAAGGAGAAAAAAATATATTAGTGTTCAATTTACTGGCATCAAATGATAATTAAAAGAAAGGAAATAAAGCATATGAGGCAGATCTATGAAATTCAATCTGATCAATCTCAAATCAAATCCAACTAAAGAACTAGTAGATTTGATCAATGAAGAAATTGAAGTTTGAAGAAAGGAAAGAACCAAAGATAACTAGAAGTCCTAATACTCTCCCCAATAGAGTCACCATATTTTTTATTGGGAATACTCACCTTCTATGGTCAGAAGTTGTTTCCCTAGCCTAAAATACTCTAAGATAGAAAAAATGGGTCACAACAATGAAAGCGCTTCCTCTAAGATTGATAAAGGCTTGGAATGGATTCTTTTACCTTCCATCAATGTAATGTGCCAGTTCTTTGGAATTGTATATCTCCACAAATTTACCTACATGAAACACACAACCAAAGCACATACAATAGCAAAGTAACAAATACAATCTCTAATCCTATGTTGATGACTAAGGGACTCAACAATGAAACAAGTCACTCAATACACAATACGATTCATGGGAAATGAACTTTCAATGCATTAAATAAAATAAGAGAAATAAATTACAACCAAGATCCTTAGTGTTGAGAAGCTATCTCTTCTCAACAAAAAACTTGCCTCCAAAGATTGAAACTTCTCCACCTAGTGCTCACTCTCCTCGGCTAAATTTGTTTAGATTTTTGTGTTTGTACCATCATATTCCTACCTTTACCCATGAAGGTGAGCCAATATATAGCCATGGGAGGATAGGGATGGTTGAGATTCTCATGGGTGAGGTGGAAGGGAGATCCTACAAAGATGGATCTCGAGCCCAAGTCGTCCAAGAGTCTAGGGAAGAGGTTTCCATGAATACAAGGTTTGAGAAGCTTCATGAAAATTTTAGAAGAACAACCCAATGCCTCAGTACCTTAGTTGAACTCCTTAGTCAATTTTATTGCATTTTCCATTAATACACTATGGTTTTGGACTTAGGGTGCTTAGTTGGACCAATAACCACTCAAATCGGTGCATTCACACCGACATGAGTACTCCAGATCAGTAAACTAGCCACATGTGTTCCATGATCATTTCCAGTGCGCTCCCATTCATTGAATGGACATCTTGGTTGACTAGGAGTTCTAGAGGTGGATTTTGTCCAATTTTGGGCTGATTTGGTGCATTTAATGCCACCTAGAGACTCTCAGTCACCCATGTTTCCACACCCATGCATTCCAACACATAATTATTGCCTCGTGTTACCTAAACCACATCCATCGAGCAATTTTTGGCCATTTGGGCTGCTTTGGAGTGTGATTGGCCCATCTATGGGGGGATTGATGCCAATTTGGCAATTTTCACTTATACAGTGACATTGGGATTCCAAATCCTCACGAAACACTTTTGATGTAATATAAAACTATTACTAACATGTATTTATGTTATACATTCAAAATATAACCTGTTTTTGTTCACATTGCATGTGTAAATTGCTTCTCATTTAATGGTTTTTTCTTGGTTTTGCACCAAATTCGATTTTTGATTTTCTCTAAGGTGCCTAGATATTCATGTGGGTTGAATTTATCACATGGTATCAAAGAGATAAGTGGATTTTATTGAGTTACATATCAATCCAAATCATTTTGACCTGCATTTTTAGAGAAATTCTAGATTAAAATTGAGTTCATTTTGCAATACATTCAGAAATTTCATCACCGTTAGTGTAGGAAGAAATGGAATATACCCACATATTGATAACAACTTTCAAATTATTTGATTGGAAGGAAGAGATTGTGATTCAATTGAGGGCCGAAGGTCTCTACAGAGTTACCATGGGTACCGAGGTGGAGCCAAAATTTGTTGTAGATAAAGCCAACTACTTCAACAGATTGGATGAAGCATATGGATTGTTATGCCTAAGTTTCTCAAGAGAGCTCTTGTTCCACATAGACAGTTTAACCACTCCCAATGAATTCTGGTTAAAACTAAAGACATTATTTGGGAAAATCAATGAACTAAGAGGACACCATCTTGGGAACGATCTCATCAGCCTGATCCTAATGCCCTTTGGCACTATCTACGACTTATTTACCAAGTTTAAGTCACTTTGGTTATAGTTGAAGCAATGTAGCATTGAGAAGAAATAGAACGAGTTGTTTTTTTCCATCCTTTGAAGTTGGGGCCAAAATTCTCAGTCTTTGTCATCACATTTCAATTTGGCAAGTTAACACTTTGAAACTGCCAAATGGCAAGTCTAGATAGCTTCATGGAGTCACTCGCTCGGGGGCAAGACAAGCTAGTCCAAATGGGAAACATCAAGGGTAAGGATCAAGCTTTGTCCATTGGAGTTTTGAATGCCTTAAAAGAAATCCCAAGGATAATAATTCAAAGTTGCCAGAGAAAAAGAAACGAGAAAAAACCCAAATCTAGTCATGGGGGTTCAAATCCTCCCAAGGAGAAGGAAAAGAGAGGAAAACAGAATACCAAATGAACCTATTTCCACAAGAAATGGAATCTAGAGAGCTCATGCATGAAAAAAACCATTAACTGGATGGTGTAGGTGCTAGAAAAGAACAACATTACATTCCTTGACAGCGCAATGAAGAAGGATGGCACCTCCAGTTCAGATGGCAAGGAGAAATGTCATGCTTTGGTAGTAGGTACCTCTAATTCCTCATTTTTAGCACTGATTTGGGGGCATAAAGACACATGGTATCCACAAGAGATATCCTCTCCTCCACGCATTCAAATGCTGGCCCAGTAGTTCGAATGGGGGATGATTTGTTAAATTTTTATCATTCAAGCTACCATTATGATCTTAGGATATTTAACTGGGAGAATAACATGCACAACAATAAAACACAAGCATAACACAAGAGACAAGAAACACAAAGAATTTTCCTTGGGGAAACCATAAAGGAGAAAACCCCGCAACTTCCTCAGAGATAGAATCAACACCAAAGGTAAAACCAGAAAATAGTAAGATCATCTCTTGACAGCAACACTCTCTCTCTCTCTCACTAAGAGAGCTTCTCCTCTCTCACTCATGTGCCCCAATGAGTGAGTGTGTGTATCCTAAATAAAGAGACTAACTCTCTATTTATATTCTTATGTTCACTTGGAACCCACTCCATCATGTCGGCCTCACTTAACAATTACTTACTAGAGCCGACATCTCTAGGAGTGTCTAATAACCCTAGTACCCCACAACTTGTGGGTACTTTTTCTCCTCCGACCAACAAGGAGGTTTATCCTTAACACAATGGTGGGGACTATTGCCCCGACTTACAATTACTCACCTAGGGTCGACTTCAATAGGATAGTCTAATAACCCAAGGGCCCCACAAATGTGGGGACTTTAACCCTTGACCAATAGGAGGGTTACCCACAATGACTTGACATGAATTTCTCATTATAAAAACTTCCCAGAATAAACATCGGGGTATGACATGACTCAACTACATTACAATACATCCCAGAATGAACATCGGGTTACAATAGATAAGAAATACAAGTGAATACATTCTGAAGTTACAATTACATCAACATGATTCATAAATCCATGTTAGAATAATCAACCCATAGTTACCTACCTTAGACATTAATTAATTCATTTTTGTCTTATTACCTAGTCTCCTATATTCCACTCTATGCTAGTTGCCTTCTACGTGTCATAGAATTCAACACTTGCTAAAAATGAGTCATGGAGAGCTTGGGAAACCTCCTGGAAAGCATATTTACGATGTCTTCTTTATTCCAGATCCTCCAAAGTGCATATCTTCTTTTTCTGTAAAGCTGCTTGTTTTATTGAGAATTAAGGAAAAAGGGAAAGCAAGACTAGGTGTAGTTGACTTGTTTTTTTCCCACATTATCCTCCATCCTTTTCTCCTAATAAAATCATATATGATTTTCCTTTCCATCCCTTATTGTCTTTCCTACTTGACTTTTCCAATTCGTGAGCATCCTAGTGGATTTGGAAACTGCTTTATGCACCTATGGGGGATTTGACTAGATTTAGTAAGCCTACTTTTTGACTATTTTCAATGGAATCCTTATGCATTCGAATCTATCATGTAATTATATATTGTAGCAGCCTATTACTTGACAACTTTGGCTATTGCACACTTATTCAATACATATTAGTGTTATGCTCCAATTTTAGTCTCCTTTGATGTTAATTTTTGCATGTTGATTAGCAATTTTGTGAGTGTAATTGTTCTATCACTTGGGTTCAATTTCCACATGGTATCAGAGCCTTTGTAGATCAATTTCTGTCCTTCCATATTTCTATTGTAGGTTTGACATCTTGACTGGGATCATATTCTACTGACTGAAGGGCATAGTTTCTGAGCTATGGACCAATCTCAAAAGATCATCTTGACTCCATTTAATTTATTTGAATGGAAAGTTGAGATGGAGATATTGTTGAGAGTGAAAGGTCTCTACAGGGTTACGATGGAAACTAAGGCAGATCCCAATGCAACTACAGAGAAAATAAAATGGCACAACAGGAGGGATGAGTCCTATGGTCTTTTGTGTCTGAGCATTTCAAGAGACCTCCTCTTCCTTCTTGATGGATTAACATAACCTAATGAAGTGTGGGAGAATATTGTAGAGCCTTTTGGTAATATAGATGAGATGAGAGGACATCAAATCAAGAATGAGCTGATCTCCTTGAGTCCCGGCAGCTTAGAATCCTTGCAACTATATTTTTCCAAGTTTAAAGCCCTTGTTTTGCAGCTAAAATAGTGTGGGATTGAAAAGAAGGAGGAGAAACTAGTTTTGGCGATACTCTCAAATATTGGCCTTGACTATTCAGCCTTTTTTTCGATCTTCCATGCTACCAAGTTGACAGCTCGATCTTGGAATATGCCTAAGCTTATAGAGTTCATGGAATCCCTCTCACAGGAACAAGATAAGTTGGTGATGATGGGCACCATCAAACCTTCCAAAGACCAAGCTCTAGTTGCTGGAGATTCAAGGGTGGATTCAAAAGGCAAAAGAAAAAATCTAAAAATCCACCTAAGAAAAAGAGAGACAAGAACAACTCTCAAGAGGATCCCCAAGGATCCAAGAAGAACTTCCAGAAGAAGAAGAACAAAGGAGAAATGAGCAAGTGCGCATACTGCAGTAAGGGTTATCATCCTGAAAGCTCTAGTATGAAGAAGCAAATTGATATGTTTACCCAAATCCTGGAAAAGAACAACATATCCCTTCTTGATTGCTCAAAGAAGATGGAAGGAGGATCAAATTCAGAGGACAGAGAGAGAGCACATGCTTTGGTTGCTGGCACATCGAGCTCACCTAGCTTCATCATAGACTCTAGAGCTTCTAGAAATATGGCTTCAACAAAAGAGGCATTCTTCTCTCTTGACATGTCGAAAGGTCCACCAATAGTTTTGGGAGATGACTCTCTCACTGACAGTTTGGGAAAAGGAAGGATTGATATTGACCATGGTAAGTTCAATAATGTGTTGTATGTCCCAGGTCTTTCCTCTAATCTCTTGTCAGTGTATCAGATGACTCACACAGGGTCTCTAGAGAAGGTCATCTTCTCCCCTGATGATGTTGAAATCATAGAGATTTCGAATGGTAAATTCATAGCAAAAGGTGTTGTTGATCACAATTCTAAGGTATACATGTTTTCCCATTTTCTACCCTACTCAAACCCCTCTTCTCTTCTGATTCAAGCTAATGAGGCAAACAAGATTTGGCATGAAATATTTGGCCATATTAACTACAAGTACCTTTCTGATTTAAGCGAAAAATATATGGTCAAATGTTTACCAAAGATCAAGTTTACCAAGGGAGTTTGTCAAGGTTGTATCCTAGGAAAACAACTAGAGCATAAATTTGAGAGAGCTAGTCATGAGAGAACCTATACACCTCTTGAGTTGATCCACAGTGACATTGCTGATCCATTTCCTCATATGTCCATGAGTCAAGCCAAATATGCACTGACATTCATAGATGACTTTTCCAGGTATTGTTGTTTTTACTTCCTAAAGCATAAGTATGAAGTTTTTGACCTCTTCAAAGTCTTTAAGGCCTTGGTTGAAAACCAGTCTGGGATGAGACTCAAGGTCCTCATATTTGACAATGGTGGTGAGTATTTCAAGTCTAATTTCATTCATTATTGTAAAGATGTAGGTATTCATATGTAGCATTCAATCGCTTACACATCATAGCAAAATTGTGTTGCTGAGAGAAAGAACAGGTCACTGAAGGAGATGGCAACCTGTATGATGGAGGCTAAGACTTTGACACCAAATTTTTGGGCCTAGGATATAAAATATGAATCCTACATCTAGAATAGGGTGCCTCATAATCAGCTTGATGGTATGACTCCTTTCGAAGCTTGGATTGGGCACAAGCCAGATGTGACCCATTTCAGGATTTTTTGGCTCAAAGGTTTGGGCTAGAATTCCAACTGAAAAGAGAAAGGATTTGCAGCCCCAAAGCCAAGAGTGCCTATTTGTTGGGTATTCTGAATATTAAAAAGGGTACAAGATGATCAAATTTAGCAGTAACAAATCTTTCATTGAAATAACTGTTCGGTTCCAAGAAGAGCCTTTAGTAGCAGTTGAAGTTGGAGAGTCTTCTTCACCACCAGATCCATTGATTGTAAGTGGAGAGATGAATGATCTTGATGATTCTGATATGTCTAATAATTATGATTTAACTGCATATCCTGATAGTCCTACAATATAAAAATGGGCAGCAAATACCATTCATGCAGCCGAGGAACTAGCTGGAAATCCTAGTGACACTAGGAGGACTAGATCTCAGTTTGAGAGTGCCCTGTGTATGAAAGATCCCTTATTTGCTGAGAAGTGATATCTGATGGTTCAATCAGATTCACATAAATATGAATATGTATCACATGATCCAATATGGAAAAAAACCATGAAAAAAGAATTCAGCTCGCTCCAAAAGAACAACACTTGGGAATTGGTTGATCTTCCCCCAGGGAGGAAGCTAGTTCAATGTAAGTGGGTTTTCAAAATGAAGTTTGCTGCTAATGGTTCACCTTTGAAATATAAGGAAATATTGATATCCAAGGGCTACTCACAAGTACATTGTATTGAATACAATGAAACCTTTTCACCAGTGGCAAAGATGGACTCCATAAGGCTAGCTTTGGCCATTGCAGCTTCGAAGCAGTGGGAGGTACATCACATGGATGTGAAGTGTGCTTTCCTAAATGGAGATCTCATTGAATGGATTTACATGTAGAAACCTCAATGGTTTGTATCTAATCCATATTTTGTGTGTAGGCTAAAGAAATCATTGTATGGGCTCAAGCAAGTCCCCACGGCTTGGTATGCCAAGATTGATGGCTTTCTGCTGTCGTTGAGTTTTCTTCGATGCAATTCTAATCCTAATGTTTATTTAAAACTGATTCATGGTTCTTTGATGATTATTTTCTTGTATGTGGATGACCTTCTGATTACAGCAAGTTCAAAGAAAGAGATTGCATCCTTGAAGGATGGAATGAACCATGCATTTTCTATGATTGATTTTGGATTGTTGAGGCAATTCTTGGGTCTCGAAATTGATCAATCCCAAAATGGAATCAAATTACATCATTCCAAGTATGCCTTAGATTTTTTGAACAAGTTCAACATGAAATATTGCAAGCCAAGCAAGACTCCCTTCCTTTCAGGAGTTAAGCTTGAAGAAGCAGGTTCTTCTCCTATGGTAAATAATACACTGTATAGGTAGTTGATTGGGTGTTTTCTTTACCTTACACACACTTGACCTGATATATCTTATGCAGTTAGTGTGGCTTCAAGATACATGGATCAGCCTCATGAGATCCATTGGAGAGAAGCCAAAAGCATCCTTAACTTTGTTCAAGGAACAAGAACTCATGGGATCTTCTACAAAGCTAAATATGATCTTGATTTGATTGGGTTTACTGACAGTGATTGGGTAGGTGACAACACAGAAATAAAGTAAACATCAAGGTATGTGTTCATTCTTACAGAAGGACCAATCAAGTGGCCAATAAAGAAGAAAAGTGCCATAGCACTCTCATCTACAGAAGCAGATTATAGAGGAGTTGTAAATGCAACAACTCAATGTTTATGGTTGCAGGGAATACTTGGAGAATGTGGCTTCGAATCATAGTTTTCAACCATTATCTATTGTGATAATCAGAGAACCATTCAAATATGCAATGATCTAGTTCATAGACAGAAAACCAAACACATTGAGATCCATATGCACTACATCAAACAGCTTGTGCATGATGGCACCATTCATCTACTCTTTTGTGAATCTTCAGAACAGTAGCAGACATCTTCACCAATTTTTTTTTTTGACAAGACATTCAAGAATCTCAAATCACTGTTGGGGATCATTGATCATGCTATGAAGCATGATTGATAACAATATTTTCAAATTTTGTTTTACTGTCAGTGTTTAAGGCAAGATTTTCCCACTGGGTTTTTGCCTCTTTTCTTGGTTGAATGGACAACTCGTATGTAAAGGATGACTAAGGCTTGTTGCTAGGCCCTATATTTTTTTGATATTTACTCATAAATTCAGGCTTAAGGGGGGGTGTTAGAATAATCAACCCATAGTTACCTACCTTAGACATTAATTAATTCATTTTTGTCTTATTACCTAGTCTCCTATATTCCACTCTATGCTAGTTTCCTTCTACATGTCATAGAAGTCAACACTTGCTAAAAATAAGTCATGGAGTGCTTGGTAAACTTCCTATAAACCATATTTATCATGTCTACTTTATTCCAGATCCTCCAAAGCACATATCTTCTTTTTCTGTAAAGCTTCCTGTTTTATTGAGAATTAAGGGAAAAGGGAAAGCAAGACTAGGTGTAGTTGACTTGTTTTTTTCCTGCATCATCCTCCATACTTTTCTCCTAATAAAAGCATCTATGAGTTGTATTTCCATCCCTTATTAGCTTTCCTACTTGACTTTTCCAATTCCTGAGTATCCTAGTGGATTTGGAAACTGCTTTATGCACCTATGGCGGATTTGACTAGATTTAGTAAGCCTACTTTTTGACTATTTTGAATGGAATCCTTATGCATTTGAATCTTTCATGTAATTATATATTGCAGCAGCCTATTAATTCACAAGGTTGGATATTGTACACTTATTTAATACATATTAGTGTTATGCCCCAATTTCGGTCTCCTTTGATGTTAATTTTTGCATGTTGATTAGCAATTTTGTGAGTGTAATTGTGTTATCACGTGGGTTCAATTTCCACAATCCAAACCAAGGAGATTGGTAGGATTGATTTAGAGCATGGTTTCTTTAGTGATGTGTTGTATCTACCATACCTTGCAGAAAATTTGCTGTCAAAATATCAAATGACCCATACAAGAGAGCTGAAGAGAGTGATCTTCACTCCAGACATGCTAGAGATTGCAGAAATATCATCAAACCAAGTCATTGCAATTGGGTATGTAGACCACCATGAGAGGATGAACAAGTTTTCGAATTTCCTCCCCAATTTCGATGACCAATATATTCTCTCACATGCCAGTGATATTTCCAAGCTATGGCATGAGAGGTTTGGTCACATGAACTACATGTACCTCCAAGAACTACAGAGAGATGAGATCGTGGAAGGAATTCCACAAATCAAATCATCAAATGGGACATGCATTGGATGTGTAGTTGGGAAGCATCCAAAGCGAAGCTATGCGAAGGGGATTACAAGGAGATCCACACAACCACTTAGGTTGGTAAATTGATATATGATAGGTCCTATTCCCACTCCATCATATAGTGGATCAAGGTATGTACTTACATTTATTGATGATTACTCAAGATGCTGCTGGGTGTACTTCCTCAAATTAAAGTATGAATTTTTTGAAGAATTGAAGATTTGGAAGGAATTGGTAGAAAATCAGAGTAGGAATAAGATTAAGATCCTTAGGACTGATAATGGGAAGGATTATGTGAACAAGAACCTACAGAACCTTTGTGAGGAGTGTCACATCCAAATACAATTCAACTCCCTTAACACCACAGCAAAATGGTGTGGTAGAGAGGAAGAATAGATCTCTCAAGGAGATGACCATTTTCATGATTGAAGCAAGGGTTCTAAGTCCCAAGATAGGGGTTGAGGCCATTGATTGTACTGCATACATAAAAAACAGATCCTTCCACAAATCAGTAAAAGGAAATACTCCCTATGAGGCATGGTTTAGACATAAACCAAATGTCTCAAATTTCAGGATTTTTGGACTAGAGCATGGGCTCAAATATATTCTAAAAAGAGGAAGGATTGCATCCACAAAGCAAGGAGTGCATCATCGTTGGGTATGTCGAGGATACAAAAGGTTAAAAACTCTTTGAAACTTCCACACTCAAGATATTTGTTGAAATAAGTGTGCAATTTGAAGACGAACCAATACCAGATTTTGAGCTTGCACCGAGGGAATGATCTTCTCCTCAACCATTCGATGATGTAAGTGATGATTCATGCTCTGATTTTTCTGATATGTCTGATGAAAATATGGATGAATATGATATTTCTATATATTATTCACCATCAAGGCCTAAGTGGGCTGAAAAAATCCTACAAGATGCAAGGGAATTGGTTGGAAATCCCCAAGAGCCTAGGAAATCTAGATCTCAAACTAGTAATGCTTCTTTGCAAGTGATAGTGCTCTTGATGAGCACTATTATATGATCATTGTATATGATCCACAGACATATCAGAAATATTGTAATGTACCAAGATGGAAAACAACAATGGAATAAGAGTTATGTTCTCTCTAAGAGAATGAGACATGGGAATTTGTTCCCCTTCCTCCCAAGACGAAGCTTATTCAATGCAAGTGGATCTTCTGAACCAAAATTGCTGCTGATGGTTTAGATGTTAAATAAAAAGAAATATTGGCTGCTAAGGGCTACTCTCAAGTATATGGTGTGGATTATACCAAGAACTTTTTCACCGGTTGTAAAGATGGACTCCATAAGATGTTGAAATATTGTAACTTCAAATAATATTCTATATGTATCTTTTTCTGGTTCTCGATGGTCCTATCAGGATATCCACTTGTATTACTTTGTATCCTGATGCTTCTAATCAAAATAACTAATAAGAGTCATGAGGTAGTCCCCTCTAGTTGTAAAGGTGGGTCATTAGCACCCCAGTGTGGTTACTTGAGCCTACATGTGTAACTCGAGCCTACATGATTAACTCGAGCCTACATGTCCGAATCAATAATCAAAGTGAATGGATGAATATAAATAGAGGTTTAGCACTCCTCATTTGGATCACACACTCTCACTTGTGTAGCGCATTAGTGGAGAGAGAGAAGTAGCTGGAAAAGGAGGAGGATCAGGCTTTGATCTCCTTGCT
Source organism: Pseudotsuga menziesii (assembly GCA_001517045.1). Lineage (NCBI taxonomy): Eukaryota > Viridiplantae > Streptophyta > Pinopsida > Pinales > Pinaceae > Pseudotsuga > Pseudotsuga menziesii. The sequence continues at coordinate 65,844 of LPNX011152543.1, read as the reverse complement.
GGTTTTATCTTTTATCTTTTTGGGGCATCTATATTGAGGAAGATTTTGCTGGGTTTTTCCATTTAGGGTTTTACCAGGATAAATCTTTGTGTTCTTTTTGTATGGCTGTGCTTGTCTATCTTTTAGTGATCCTATTTATATGCTTTTGTTATGAAAATGAAATGAAATAGTGATGTCTTAGCTAAGCATATGAAAATTTAACATGGTATCAGAGCCACCCTGAAAAGAATACATTGTATAGATATAGAAGCTAGGGATTCTTAATTTTTGGTTCTCTCTCCACAATAGATAAGAAAAAGAAGGCTAGGATGACTCTCCATTGAAGGGCGCATCTTTCTGTCAAAGCGAAATTTGATTCCGGGCATTTTCAGTTTTCGATGCGGGAAATTAGGGCTTCTTGCAGAAGAAGAATTTTTGAGTGAGCCCAGAATAGGATTTCTATCCTCATCCAAATATAATTTTAGAGACCTATATCAATATTTTTGGTTGGGTGAAACTCCAGGAAAGTCAAACCCTAGTTTGACCCCGAGCTAGAAAAACCCTAAATACTAAAACGGCTACGTTTTGGTACATTCACTATATCCTGATATTGGAGACGTTTCAGGAGCTAAAAATTGTAGAGGATGAAGCTAAAATCCTGATTTACACTTAATATAACATTCACCCTTAGATTCACTATATTCTAGGAGATATGATCCCTCCAAGTTAGGGTTCCAGCCTCTTCCAGAATACATCCCTAAACAGGACATCTGGGGAGAATTGTTATAGCTTGGGCTACAGAGGTCCAAATGGAATTCTTGAAGATGTTCCAGAAAAATAATGGAATTTAATTTCTATGGTCTGAATATTAGACTCATAGGATGAACCAGTGACACGTGGCATGTCATACAACCGCGCTATTCTGAACAGTCCTGTAACAGGTCACCTTGGGAAAATGACCATAAATCACAATTGGTGAAACAAATTATGATGAAACATGTGTTTTTGGATCAAGAATATGTGAGGTTACCTCAGTGTGAAATTATATACACAGGGGAGCATCAATTTCAGAGATATCACAGAAACAGTGACAGGCATTTCTGCAAAAAAAATTGGAAAACTAGGGCTTCCTATTCCAGGAGCTTCCCTCCACTGTTTTCAGAAAAAGGAGTACATTGGACAGTGCCATTTGAAGAGATATATATTTCTATCCAATCATATTTGAAATATTCCAAGTTTTGAAAATTAGGTTTTCTCTGACAAACCCTAGATCAGCCAGCTCCGGAAGTAGGACGGACACTTCAAATCGGTAAGATATAATCTTTTGCTATTTGAATTTGAGGTTCTCATTTCAAAGTGATCTATCACATCATCTTGATGATAGGCTTGGTGAAGTTGAAAACTTACAAGCATGGAATTATTTGATCTCTCTGAAGAAAATGAATTGGACACCTAGATGTGTAGAGAGGTTCCAATTCTAGAGGGAGATGAGGCTCAAATCCTTACACAAGAAGAACTTTATCAAGGCCAAGAAGATCATTGTTGATTCAATCACGGATCAATATATACAACACGTGTATTCCCTAAAGGCATTGAAGATGTTTGATTGCTTGATCAATCAAATCAGAAGATGGCTTTGAGAAAACAGTTGCAAAATGTGAAGATCCAGAATGCAGAACAATTTGAAGTGGTAAAAGAAGAAGTGAAGAATGCAGAAGTGGTGATAGCCACCTTGAATGGTCTCCCAGGATCATATAATTCATTCATTCATGCGAGGAATGTGTGCCACAAGGAAGTGATTACTTTCAGTTGACTCTGGGAAGAAGAAGAAGCTCGACTCATGAGAAGAGAAGAAGAAGATGGGAGCAATTGAAGATGAAGCTCTCACCATTCAAAGAAGATCCCTCAAGTAATGAGGAATGTGAAGAACTCATTATTGAAGAACCTCTTATCCATCTTATCATTTGGATAAGAAATGATGATGTCATGAATGAAGAAGATGATGAAGTAGAAGGATCAAGAAGGATTCTACCCATGAAACAAATAAAAGATAAGTATTCAATTGTCATTGCATGATATTGTTTTGTTATGCATTTGATTATATTTAGTTGATGTGTTATGCATGATAGACTGTTTGCATTAATGACAATATACTACTAATATGCATGTGATGGGTAAGTAGATATACATCTCTCCATTGTTACTTATCTAGAATGAAACCTCTTTGCTGACATATTGGATTAGTGCACAATCTCAATGATGTCATGGTAGAGATGGAAGGCATATAGAAAGTTTCCATGAGATATGGATGAATGTTTTATTGGCTAAAAAATTGCATGATTCATAAGAATTTGTCTTTATGCATATGTTTTATGAAATAGTTCTAACCATGAAACTGGTGCATTTGAATTGTAGGAAAAGTCATGTACAACCTCCTACAAGAAAACAAGGATGAGACTTGTTCCAAAGAACAAGTGATGACAATTCAAGATTCACTCCAATAAACATGAATCTGAAGCTCCTAGCTTCAGAGACACCATGACGAAAGAAAGATCTTCAGAGAGCGGTAGATCCACCTCCAAGGATGAAGACCACCATGGGTACAATAGATAACTCAAGATAAAGAAAAGAATGGTATGAAAGAACCTATGATCAAAGAGTAACAATTGATCATGAGGAATGATGTATTCGATATGGTTTCGAGACATAAAGGGAAGTACGTAGTATCTTCCATATGGATCGACAAGAACAAGTGTACAAAGCAAGGTTTGTGATTTGCCTCATAAAGAATAGACTATGACATGACATACTCTATTGACAAGTATATATCAAGCATAGAACCACTTGTATAGAATGAAGAGGGAATATGATACTCCACTTCAGGGGGAGTGACTATAGAAGATATCTAAGTTCGACATGGTATGACATGATGGACAGCTTCCTGATGGATCGAGACTTTACCAAGAGTAAAGTGGGTTCCAACCTTCAAGGTTGAATGCAGAAGACTAGGATATGTTGATGATCTGACAAGACAAACTCATGGAAGATGTTATGATGAAAGAATACTATAATGATGTTTGGGATATAGTACTCAAACTAGAAAAAAAGAATGTGGTATCTTCCAAATGAATTTGCAAGATAAATTATGTTGTTGATAGAAGTAAGGAAAGACTTGTGGCTAGAGGGAATTAATTATGAAGAGACGCTTACTCTAGGAAAGAAGGTACATGATGAAGTAAAGACAAGCCTTCCTTAATGGTATGATTGAGGAAGAGTTTTACATTGAACAGTCACAAGGATTTGAATTTGAAGACAGATGGAATCACGTATGCAAGTTGAAAAAGGCCCTCTATGGCCTGAAGCAAGCTCCCAGAGCTTGGTATGGAAGAATAGATAGTTTCCTATCGAACATGGGATTTACCAAGAGTAAAAGTTGATCCTAACCTTTACCTCAAGGTTGGAATAAATGAACCTATCATCTTGTTATTATATGTTGATGACTTATTCTTGACAGGGAATGGGAAACAGATTGTGGAAAGAAAGAAGAAAATAGCAGAAGAATTTGAGATGAAAGACCTTGGGTTAATACATTATTTCCTAGGTCTGGAAGTATGGCAAAGTTCAGGAGGAATCTTTCTCAACCAGGGAAATTATGTAGTAGATATTTTAAGAGATTCAATATGTTGGAATGCAAAGCCATGGCCACACCCATGGACTCCAACCTAAATTTGTTAGCTAATGACTCATCAGAGTTAGTAGATATGACTCACTACCGACAGATCATTGGGTCATTGATGTACTTAACAAATACCAGACCAGACATTTGTTTTGTTGTGAACACCTTAAGTCAATATCTTGTTCAACCAAGATGGGTTCACCTAGTAGCTGCAAAACATGTGATGAGATATCTGAAAGGGACTATAGACTTTGGTTTATACTATGATGGTAGCCATGAGTATAGATTGTATGGCTACACAGATGCAGATTGGGCTGGAAGTATCTCAGACAGGAAAAGCACATCAAGTAGATGCTTTTTTTGGGGTCTACTATGAGTTCATGGTTTAGCAAGAAACAGTCCAGTGTTTCTCTTAGCATGGCTGAAGCAGAATACATAGCAGATTGCTCTACTAAGTTGTGAAGTCATATGGATTCGGAAGCTGATATCAGTTCTCTTTGACCTGAAGATGGATACTACAATGATTCTATGTGATAACCAGAGTTGTGATGATACAGAACCCTGTGTTCCGTTGTACATTAGAGTAAATTTCAACTCAAAATGGGCCTCCTAAAATGAACTAATAAAATAATAGTTAAAATAATAAAATAATATTTATTAATTTTGGAGGAAGAAAAGAAAAAAACTACTTTTTTGTTTGTATTTTTGACATATCTCCCTATGTTTTTACTCAAATTTCGATCGGGAGAGCTCGTTGGATGCGGAATTAAATTCCGCATCCAACGAGTACCCACTTGGAATACTTTTGACGGACCCCACTACTCCAAAAACAAAAAATACCTGAAAAAATGGAATGATGACATCATCATTCTATTTTTTCAGGTATTTCTTGTTTTTGGGGTAGCGGGGTCCGTCAAAAGTATGCCGAGTGGGTAGTCGTTGGATGCAGAATTTAATTCCGCATCCAACGAGCTCTCCCGATCGAAATTTGAGTAAAAACACATGGAGATATGTCGAAAATATAAACAAAAAAAGTAGTTTTTTTTATGATACCTATCCCTAAATTTATATTAAAAAGGTGTTTAAGACCTATACGGTATTTCAAATTTAAAGAAATTTCATTGGCTAACACATGATGACATGGAATTTGAATAAAAGTTAAAAGGCCCATTTTGAGTTGAAATTTCCTCTAATGACACATAGAAATCCGGTATTTCTACATACGAGATAAGATGCAAATGATGATGTTTCAGTATTTACATATTGTAGATGCAGATGATGGTGATTCAATATTTCTATACTGAATATAGAGATGATGATGTTTCAGTATTCCCATACTGAAGATATAGATGATGATGCTTTCAGTATTCACATACTGGAGATACAGATGGTGATAGTTTAGTATTCACATATTAAGAATGTAGATGATGATGGTTTGGATGATGATGTATTGACGAAGCCTCTGTCTTGAGTAAATTTTGAACACTTTTGAGACAAGATTGGTGTTGTTCGCAAAGACCTTCGTTTAAAGGGGGAGTAGTGATGTTGCAGTGGGATTGTATCGTCCCTGGGCACTTACCCTAAAGTGATCTAGATACCTCGGTTCTCGAGAATGAAGAGGGATCGTATCATCCCAGGACATTTGTCTAGAATTGATCCGATGACCTCGGTCCTCGAGAATGAAGAGGGATTGTGTCATCCTGGGACATCTGTCCAGAATAGATTCAGTGACTTCAGTCCTCGAGAATGTAGTGGGATTGCATCATCCTTGAACTTCGGTTCAGAAAGGTATCTAGAGGCTCCGGTCCCCAAGAATGTGGAAGGATTACATCATCCTTGAACTTTGATTCAGAAAGGTATCCGGAGGCTTCAATCCCTGAGAATGTGGTAGGATTGCATCATCCTTGAACTTCAGTTCAGAAAGGTATCAAGAGGCTTCGGTCCCCGAGAATGTGGTAGGATTGCATCATCCTTGAACTTCAGTTCAAAAAGGTATCCGGAGGCTTTGGTCCCCAAGAATGTGGCAGGATTGCATCATCCTTGAACTTCGGTTCAGAAAGGTATCTAGAGGCTTTGGTCCCAGAGAATGTGGCAGGATTGCATCATCCTTGAACTTTAGTTCAGAAAGGTATCCAGAGACTTCGGTCCCCGAGAATGTGATAGGATTGCATCATCCTTGGACCTATTCCTAAAGTGATAGGGACTGATTATCCTGTAATCAATCCGGTGACTTCGGTTGTCGAGAATGTGGTAGGATTGTAGAATCCCTAGACTTAGGTCCAAAAGTGATCCAAAGACTTTCGTCTTTGTGCTGTGGATTGCAGGTTGTTGCTGATGATGATGATGTACTGATCGAAAGATCAGAGTATGATGATGATGATGTTGTTGTTTGAAATATCAAAGTATGATAATGATGTTGCTATTCAAAAGATCAGAGTATGATGATGATAATGTTGTTGTTTGAAAGATCAGAGTATGATGATGTTGTTTTTGTTCGAAAGATCAGAGTATGATGATGATATTACTGATCAAAAGGTCAAAGTGCTGAAGATGATGTTGCTAATCAAAAGGTAAAAATGCTGAAGCTGGTATTTCTGATTGAAAGGTCAAAGTGCTAAAGATGTTGCTGCTGATCGAAAGCTCAAAGATGTTGCTGATCGAAGCAGTCAAAGTTGTTGCTGATTGAAGCGGTCAAAATGTTGATGTTGCTAAAGACTGAAGATTGAAGATGAAGACTACATGATGTTGAAAAGATTCCAATGATTTATAGATGTGTTACCCTGATGATGTTGATGATGCTCTCTCTATCTCTCCTATTATTGTTGTTGATGATGTTGTTGTAGAATACCCTTCTCGTTAAGGGGGAGTGTTGAAATATTGTAACTTCGAAGAATATTCTATATGTATATTTTTGTTGTCCTCGATGGTCCTATCGAGATATCCACTTGTATTAATTTGTATCCCTATGCTTCTAATCGGAAGAACTAATAAGAGTCATGAGGTAGTCCCCTCTAATTGTAAAGGTTGTTCATTAGCACCCCAATGTGGTTACTTGAGCCTACATGTGTAACTCGAGCCTACATGATTAAATCGAGCCTACATGTTGGAATCAATAATTAAAGTGAACGGATGAATATAAATAGAGGTGTAGCGCTCCTCATTTGGAGGACACATTCCCACTTGTATAACGCATTAGTGAAGAGAGAGAAGTAGCTAGAGAAGGAGGAGGATCAGGCTTTGATCTCCTTGCTGGTTTTATCTTTTATCTTTTTGGAGCATCTATATTGAGGAATCTTTTGTTGGGTTTTTCCCTTTAGGGTTTTCCCAGGATAAATCTTTGTGTTCCTTTTGTATGGTTGTGCTTGTCTATCTTTTAGTGATCTTGTTTATATGCTTTTGTTATGAAAATGAAATTAAATACTGGTGTCTTAGCTAAGCATATGAAAAGTTAGCATAAGACTAGGTCTAACAATTGCAGCTAGTAAGGGTTGGCAAGTGCACCACATGGATGTCAAATGTGCATTCTTGCATGGTGAGATACAGGAGGAGATCTATATCCATCCATATGAATTTTTTCAATAGGATCCTTCAATAGACACTTAGGAGTTAGTTAATATCAACTTGTGTAATATATCCGTTAGGTAAAAGTGTGTTTCTTTAGTATGCATTAGTATGCATTTGTAAATATTCTAATCCGACGGTCACGATATGTTCTAGACATAGAGTGATCCGACGGTTCAACTTATCTTAGATCATACCTACCATTGATCTGTGGCTTAACACCCAATTGGTCTATGATCTCTATTTAAACAGCATAGAGGGTCCTTGGCTAGTTTATCGATTATGAGAATCTCATGTAACTTTCTTTCTTTTGCATAATAAATTGCTCAAAGTAGCTATTTAGCTGGGGCCATGGTCTGTTTCCCTCTCGAGGGTTTTAACCACGTGACAAACATTGGTGTATTGATCTATGATCTATTTTTGTGAAGCAGTTGTTCTTGGCGTTTGGTCCTTTAGGAGTACCCTGTGTACCCTAACATGGTATCAGAGCTTTTATGAAGAGTCGTTTTCGGTTTTGATCAAGATCTGGAACTGGTGTTGCCGAAACTTTGAAAGGGTTTCTGGTTCTAGATTTTCTATGCATTTGTGGCTTATGGAAGCTGTTCCATTGCATCTAAAGCTCCGTTTCCATTGGAAAATAGTTTTCGTTTCACCGAAAACCATTTCCGTTTGCTCCAGAAACACCCATTTCGGCAAATCTGAAGGTATAATGTTACAGTGACGGATTTGTTTTATTTTTTTTTATAAATATCTCATATTTTATTAGTTTATTATTAGATCTTTTATTTTTTAGTCTCGGACTATTGTTTTCCCTGACTGTGTATGCTCTTTCCTATGCACCTTGCGCGATCACGACGAATCAAAAACAATAAGGGGAATTTTTTTTTCTTGTCTTCTCGGCTACGTATGCTCTTTGTCGTGCACCTTATGAGATCATGGCAAATCAGAAACAATGAGAAAACTTGAAAACGTAGACTTTCCGGGTAAGCTAACCAATATCTAACCCCATTGTGTGGAATGTTTTTTTTGTTTTTCGTTTTTTTTTTGTGATTTTTGCAGGAAAAGAAAGCAAGCACGGAAAATGAGAGAGAAGAGTAAAAAAAAAAAAAAAAAAACCCTTCCTCTTTCCATAGTTTTATGTACCTTTTAAACTTAGCTCACTTGGTCCAAAGTTGCTTTACACCTTGATAAGTCTTGAGTTCAAATCTTATCAAGCGACTTTTTAGTGCATGCAATTTCTATTTTCAAGTTACTTTATTGTAAAAGTGCATCTCACATTAATAAAATAAAATAAAAGTGAGTCACTTAAGTCTTTTAATTTATTGCCACACTATTTAAAAGTTCATTATTGTAAAAGTGAACCTCACTTATTCTACAAAAGTGATTCACTTCAAAGTAAATTTATTGTAAAGTGATTGTCAAAGGTTGATCTTTGGAAGAGGGGGGTTCTTTTTTTTTAGTTGGTCAAGTTAATATCTGCCACGTCCCTATTGGGGACATCTTCAACATTTCCTTTGATCAAGCATAACTTCATCATCCGTAATCAGTTTTAAGTGCTGTTTTTTTAAAACCGCATATTTTTTCAAGCTCTTTACATCCAGACAGTTAGTTTCTGTTTTTTCAGCCATTATTTTACAGTATGGCAACCCCTTGTGATATTATACTTACAAGTTCTAACTATTTCTCATGGAAATCTCGTATGGAAGATGTTCTGCGAAGTAGGGGACTTTTCAGGATAACCTCAGGGAAAGAAATAGAACCCACTGATGATGATAAGAAAATTAAATGGGAAAATAGATGTGATGAAGCTCGTGGATTGACTGGGATGTCAATCTCTACTGATCTGCGATTCCACATATCTGGCATTGATGAACCTGATAAATCTTGGGAAAAGTTGGAATCTGTGTTTGGTAAACACAATGAAATTCGGGGTCATCAACTTGAGAATGAGTTGCTTTCCTTAAATCCAAATGATTTTTCATGCATTCAAGACTATTTATCTAAGTATAAAAATCTTAGACTATTATGTGCCGAATGCAAGATTAAGAAATAAGACAAACAATGTATTTATCATATTCTTTCAAAACTTGGACCTACATATTTTGTTTTTGTATCTACATTCTACTCCATGAAAGAATCATTGCCAGCAGCTAGCTATCAAAAGCCTAGCCTTGAATACTTTTGTGATTCCTTAATTAGAGAGAAAGATAAGCTCATTCATCTTGGAATAATTAACAATGCAGATACATCTGGGAAAACCTTATTGTCCCAACAGAAAGAAAATTCCAAGCCTCCCAAGAAATAGAATTCTCACAATAATAAGCCAAACAACAAGGGTCCCAAACCCTCTCAGTCAGCTCCTCCTTTAAAAAATGACAAAGGATCCAAGCAAAAAGGAAAGAAGACTGAGCGTCATTGCAATTTTTGTGGGAAAGATAATCATGATGAATCTAAATGTTTTAAGAAGATAGCAGCCTTAGAAGCAGCAATGAAGAAGCACCACATCAGTCTCGATTCATCTTCAGAATATAACTCTCATGGACATGCACTTTGTGCTTCTGGTTACTCTTATACTGTATCTTCTTCTTCTACGTCAAATGAATGGCTCATTGATTCTGGAGCATCTTATCATATGGATAAGGATCAAGCCATCTTTTCTACTATGCATGAATGTAACACCAAACAAATATTTGTTGGTGATGAAAAATCTCTAAGTGTTGTAGGATCTGGAATAGTTCCAGTAGAAAATGGTCATTTCAGTGATGTACTATGTGTTCCAAAAATTTCCTGCAATTTGTTATCAGTCTATCAAATTACTCATTCAGGTGAAGGTAAAACTGTGACATTTACACCTCACCAAGTTGTAATCAAGGATTTTAAAAATCCTCAAAATATCCTTGCTACTGGAACTGTTGATGATATTACCAGGTTGTACAAATTTAACAACTTTGGGTCATCACCTTTTCCTTCAGTTTTTGTTGCTCATAGTGATAACCTGAGCAAACTTTGGCATGAGCAATTTGGTCACTTAAATTATCGCTCATTGCAATAACTATGTAAAGACAATATGGTGACTAGTCTTCCACTGGTATCTTGCAAGGATGGTGTTTGTTCCGGTTGTGTACTCGGAAAACTTCATCGGGACAGTTTTGACAAACATGCCTCTTGACATGCCTCGGTTCCCTTGGAGCTTGTGCATAGTGACTTGTGTGGCCCTCTTCCGTCTGCTTCCTTTTCTGGTTTCAAATATTTCTTAACTTTCATTGATGACTACTCCAGACACACTTGGGTTTACTTCCTAAAACTTAAGAGCGAAGTATTTAACATGTTCTTGGCCTACAAGGCCCTTGTTGAAAAACAATCCAATCATCAAATTATTAAGTTAAGATCTGACAATGGAGGAGAATATGTTAACAACAAGTTCACTAATTTTTGTACTGAACAAGGAATCCAACAACAACACACTGTTCCACATACACCACAACAAAATGGTGTTGCTGAAAGGAAGAACCGCACTTTAAAAGAAATGGCTAATTGTATAATCCAATCTAAGGGACTAAGTCTTCAATATTGGGCTGAGGCCATAAATTGTGCAAATTACATAGTAAATCGCACACCCACTAAAGTTTTACAAGGTATAATACCGGAAGAAGCATGGAGTAAAATTAAACCATATGTAAGTCACTTTCGTTTGTTTGGTTGTGAAGCATGGGCTCACATTCCGGATGAAAAACGGAAAGCATTGCAGCCTAAAAGTGAAAAGTGCATATATGTTGGATATTCTGAAGATGTAAAAGGTTATAGACTTCTTCAACCACATTCTCATAATATAATCATTAGAAGAGATGTTAAATTTGATGAAAATCTCTTGGCCTGCGAGCCTAACTTAGTGGGTGTGCCATCTTTGGCCTGCGAGCCTGATTCGACGATTGTGTCTTCTTCTTCTTCTTCCAACTTCCTTGACAGGTTTCCAACTCTAGTTTCTGATGATGACAGTGAGGATGAAAATCCACCTCCACCTGCTCATGTTCCTCCAATTGCACCAACACCAATACTTCCTCGATGGGTCCATTCAACATGTGAAGCAGCTGGTGATCTTGCCGATGATCCTAGTGATCCACATCGAACACGTTCTCAGTTTCAGCGAGCCTCTTCCCTTTTGGCTCAAGTTTCTAAGAATCATGATCCAAAAACTTTTGCAAAAGCTTCAGGAAATCCAGATTGGGATGTAGCTATGGATGAAGAATATCGTTCCTTAATGGCTAGCGATACTTGGGATCTTGTTCCTCTTCCAAAAGGAAGAAAACTTGTCAGATGTAAATGGGTCTACAGAACTAAGTATGCCTCAGATGGTATTGTTGAAATACTTAAGGCAAGGTTAGTTGCCAAAGGTTTTTCCCAAGTTGAAGGGATTGACTACAATGAAACCTTTGCCCCTGTAGCAAAAATGAACTCCATCCGCCTTGTTCTTTCCCTTGCAGCCTTACATAACTAGGAAGTCCATCAAATGGATGTCAAGTCATCCTTCTTACATGGTGATTTACATGAGGAAATTTACATGGAACAACCTCTTGGATATGTTCAGAATAACTCTAGCCTTGTTTGTCTCCTTAAGAAATCCTTATATGGCTTTAAGCAAGCTCCTAGAGCTTGGTATGCCAAAATGGAAAGCTTTCTCCTTGACACTGGTTTTTCTAGATGCCATTCTGACCCCAATGTCTATACCAAGAAAGTAGGAAACCATCTCATCATACTTGTTCTTTATGTTGATGATCTTATCCTTACTAGTAGTGACCCTAACCTTATAACCCATGTGAAATTCAGTCTTAAGAAAAATTTTGAAATGTCAGACTTAGGACATTTGCATTATTTTCTTGGTCTCCAAGTCTTGCAAACCAAAAAAGGAATCTTTCTTTCCCAGTCTAAGTATGCTTGTGACCTTCTTCGTCGCTTCCACATGGAAGATTGTAAACCAGCCCCTTCTCCCTTCCAGTTTGGAGTCAAACTTTCTACCAATTGTACTTCCCTTGAAGTAGATGCCACCTTGTATCATCAGCTTGTTGGTGGTCTTTTATACTTGACTCATTCCTATCCTGACCTTTCCTTTGCCATTGGTCATGTTGCCCGTTACATGCAAACTCCTCATGAAAGTCACTGGAAAGCAGCAAAAAGAATACTTCGATATATTCGAGGTACAATTTAGTTTGGGATTCATTACAGTACAGGGGGGAAACCTTTGTTGGTTGGTTTCACTGATTCAGATTGGGTCGGTGATCCTGATGATCGGAAGTCTACTATAGGTTATGTTTTCAGTTTGGGATCTGGACCTGTCACTTGGGCTTGTAAGAAACAACAAGCTCTTGCTCTTTCTTCAGCAGAAGCAGAATATCGAGCCACAGTTAATGCCAGTCAGGAAGCTTTACGGCTTCGACAGATCCTTTTAGAGTTTGGATTCGAGCAGTAGCAGCCTACTCCACTTTTGTGCGACAATCAAAGTGCCATCAAGCTTGCCAAAGATCAAGTTCTACATCAGTGTAGCAAACACATTGAGCTGCACATGCACTTCATCAGAAATCTTGTTCATGATCGTGTTATTGAAGTGCTCTATTGTCCTACAGATGATCAAGTTACAGACATCTTCACCAAGTCTCTTACAGAAGCGAATTTTTCTAAACTTCGGTCTATGTTAGGAGTTCAGGAATGTGTCCTTAAGGGGGGATAGGCTCTAATGCCTCCTTCCTTCTCCTAATAGTGTCACTTTTGTAAATCCTTCAATCCTATCCCATGTTGTTTTTAAGGGGGGATGTTAGGATATTTAGACACTTAGGAGTTAGTTAAGATCAACTTGTGTAATATATCCGTTAGGTAAAAGTGTGTTTCTTTAGTATGCATTTGTAAATATTATAATCCGACGGTCATGATATGTTCTAAACATAGAGTGATCCGACGGTTCAACTTCTCTTAGATCATACCTACCATTGATCCGTGGCTTAACACCTGATTGGTCTATGATCTCTATTTAAAGAGCATAGAGTGTCCTTGGTTAGTTGATCGATTGTGATAAGCGCATGTAACTTTATTTCTTTTGCATAATAAATTGCTCCAAGTAGCTATTTGGCTGGGGCCATGGACTGTTTCCCTCTAGAGGGTTTTAACCACATGACAAACATTGGTGTATTGATCTGTGATCTGTTTGTGTGAAGCGGTTGTTCTTGGTGTTTGGTCCTTTGGGAGTACCCTATGTACCCTAACAAGGAGGAGATCTATATGCATCCATATGAATTTTTTCAATAGGATCCTCCACTTGTTTGTAGGGTGAATAAATCACTATATGGATTCAAGCAAACCCCAAGGGCTTGGTATGCTAAAATGGATGCTTTCTTTCTCTCTATTGGCTTCACTAGATGAAAATCAGATCCTAATGTATATTTGCAGCAACATGATGGTATTTTTTCAGGTTATTTTTCTTTATGTTGAGGACTTTCTAATTACAGGGATTTGCACCACTTCAATTGGTTCAATTAAGTCATCTTTACACAATGAATTTTCCATGACCGATCTAGGATTGCTAAGGAAATTTTTGGGTTTGGAAATTGAGCAAAGTGAAAGGGGCATCATGCTAAGTCAACCACTGTATGCTTCATACCAGCTAAGTAAGTTTAACATGGTTGAGTGCAAGGAATCCAATTCTTCCTTTATTTCTAGCATCAAATTGTTTGAATTTTGCAATTCTCCATTGGTAGATATTACACTCTACAAGAAAACTAGTGGGAAGCTTGCTCTATCTTACACATACAAGACCAGATCTATCTTATGTTGTAAGTACTATCGTAATACATATGCACCAGCCACTTGAGATCCATTGGAATATTGCAAAAATAATTATTCAGTATGTCTAGGTTACAAAGAATTTCGGGGTCCACTACTCATCTAGTTCTTCACTCCAACTAGATGGATTTTCTGATTCAGATTGCATTGCAGATCCCACTGACAAGAAGTCAACTTCAGGTTTTGTATTTATTATTTCTGAAGGCCAAATTTTGTGGTCAAGTAAGAAACATCACACCATTTCACTCTCATCAGCAGTGGCTGAGTACAGGGAAGAAGTCAATGTAGCTACACAATGTGTTTGGTTGCAGAAAATTCTTCGGAAATTTTGTGTCACAATTGATTCTCCCACCAACATTTGGGTGGAAAATAAAAGTTCCATAAAATATATCCTAATCTATTTTAGAGGAAAAAGGAAAATCACATTGATATCCATGTGCACTACATCCGGGGCTTAGTGCATGCAGGGTGATTTCATTGCAGTATTGCCCATCCACCGAGCAAACTACTGACATATTCACCAAGACTTTCACAGAGAATACCTTCACTTACCTAAGATATTTTCTTGGGGTGAGTGATCAATGGTGATTTTCTGCTATTTGTTGCAGGTTTCAGCCCCATCTCCATTCTTTTGGGAAGGTTTTGTCCCATGTGGTTTTCCTTCTTTTCCTCGGTTTATATGGACAAATAGAATTTATGAATTATGTAATTGAGGTGACTTGAGCCTTTGTTGCCAACGCCTCCTTCATTTTTTGTGTTGTAATAATTTTTTGGATTAAGGGATGGTTTTAGAATAGTAATCCAACCCCTTAGTACCTTATTTTAATTCCTTAGTCAATGTTATTGAATTTTGCATTAATACACTATGGTTTTTGACTTAAGGTGCTTACTTGGACCAATAACCAGTCAAATTGGTGCATTCACACCCATATGAGAAATCCAGATCAGTCAACCAGCCACATTTGCACCCTCATCATTTCTAGTGCAATCCCATTCATTGAATGTGGACAACTTGGTTGGCTAGGAGCACTAAAGGTGGATTTTTCCCAATTTTTGGTTGATTTGGTGCATTGAATACCGCCTAGAGACTTTCACTCACCCATATTTCCATACCCACACTTGAAAAGGTGTAATAATTTCCCCATGTAACCTCAACCACATCCACACAGCATTTCGTGGCCATTTGGGCTGATTTGGAGCATGATTGGCCCACCTAGGGGGGATTGATGCCAATTTGGAAATTTTCACTTGTACAGTAAAATTGGGAATCCAAAGCTTCATGAAACAATTCTAACGTAATATAAACCTATTACTAACATTTTTTTATGTTATACAGTCAAACTATAACTTGTTTCTGTTCACATTGCATGTGTAAATTGCTTCTTATTTAATGTTTTTTTTGCTGCTTTTGCAGTAAATTCGATTTGTTAGTTTTTATAAGGCTCCTAGATCTTTCTTTGCATTGAATTTATCATATAATATTATCTTTTTATCTTTTAAACTCACACACCTCTCTTTGTTAACTAAGACATAGCGTTACCCATATTACACCGCTCATTGTATTAAGGCATGTGGCGGTGGAACCACTTCTTGTTCATGGAAAACAAATATTATGCATTGGGGTAATGCACATTTTCCATAAGGAAAGTAGTGCAGTGGTGGAAAAAGGAATGAAATCACTGTTCTTGACCCAAATTAAACTTCATAACTTGGGGATTTTAGGCAAGTTTTGATGTTTGGTTGTCATAATATGATGATGACGAGAAATGTGTGTAACAGAAGCTCATGTAATCTGAAAACTTCTCTAAAGAATAGCTCAGCCACTTATGAAATAGTAAAGGATGTAGTAATAGAAAAGAAATGATCAAATTTAGTGAGTCTATTTACCACAAAAAATGAAATCCTTACCAAGAACTTTCGGTAAACCAATGATGAAATCCATGGAAATGCTTTCCCATTTTTGTTTTGGTATAGGAAAGGGATGCAAGAGACCAGCTATATGATTGTGCTCTACTTTGTTTTGTTTTCATGTTGGGAAATACACATATTTAATAAAATCACTCTTCAATCCCTTCCAATAGAATCTTTCTCTCAACATTCTATATGTTTTGAAGAAACCAAGGTAGCCTACTAATGGAGACTCATGAGCACTCTTCAAAAAAACATTCTTGAAGATTGAACCAAGGACCACATAGATTATGTATTTGTAGTAGATGACTAAATCCAACACCTTATACATATCATCATGGTTAGTCCCATCAAAAATTTCACAACAAACTTATCCTTGGTATATTCTACTTCTAATATATCTTTCCAATCTTCTGCAACATCCATTAGAAAGATAGAGGGTCTTCTAGATAAGGAATCTAATACCACATTAATCTTGACCTCAATTAGATATTTAATGTCAAAATAAAATTATTGAGCCTTACTCGCCCACTTTTGTTTCCTTTCATTTAGATCATTTTGAGTGAGGAAGTATCTTAGGATATTATGGTCAGTCTTAACCAAAAACTTGTTCCCCACCAAGTATTGTTTACCTTGATCAAAGCATGCATGATGGATAGCATTTATTTGTCATAAATAGAGTAAAAATTCTCATGTGGCTGAAGCTTCCTACTCTCTAAAGATATTGGGTGTTTCCCTTTCTTTAGGACTACTCCAATTCCATCCCTTATTGCATCACACTCCAAGCTAAATGGTTTAGAAAAATTAGGTAACGAAAGAATGGTACAACTAGTCATTAACTCTTTCATTATTCAGAAAGCATTTTCATCCTCTTCATGCCACTAGAAAGCATATTTCTTTGTCAATTTAGTGAGAGGTGAAGTGAGTTGGGATAACCCCTTAACAAATTTTGCATAGTAGGTACAAATCCAAATCAATCCCCTCAATTCAGTGATATTTTTGGGACATGGCCATTCAATAAGGGATTTTATTTTCTCCAAGTGCACCTTCATACCATCTTGACCAATGATGTGCCCAAGATACAAAATTTCTATCAAACCGAAATCATATTTTGAAAACTTAGGAAGCAAAGATTGATCATGGAGAATTTTCAATACAACTTCTACATTATGCAAGTGTTAATTCTATGTCTTACCGTAAATAAGAATATCATGAAAGAAAACTTGAAAAAAATTACAAAGTTGCTTGTGGAGTATATTTTTCATGAATGATTGAAATGTGTTAGGAGAATTTGTCAAGCCAAAAGGCATGGAAAGGAACTCAAAGTAGTATTTGTATGTCTTTTTCCCTCATTTGAATTTGATGATAAAAATATAGGTCAATCTTTGAGAAGAACTTTTCTTGATGGAGCTCATACCAAATTGTCCATGCATGGGATATCTATTCTTCACTGTATTCTTGTTCAATTCTCTAAAATGACTGCACATTCTTAAGTTTCCATCCTTTTTCTTCACCATAACAATTGAACAAGCATAATGGATTGAGCTAGGTCTTATGAGACCCAATTCCAAGAGTTATTTAATGGAATTCTCAATCATAATATCTAATCCTTTTGGGGTGTCTATAGGGATTCATTTTTATAGGTTGGTTCCCTATCTCTAATTCAATGACATGCTCCACCCGTCTGTCAGGTAGCCTACCTAAAGGAAAGTCTCCAGAAACATTCTCATACTTACTCAGCAAATGTTCTATCTCCTCTAGATGTTTTAAAACCTTTAAGTGAGGCCTGGAAGAGGTGATCAAACATTCAATGTCACCATGCCTCAAGGTAGACCTGATACTATGAGAGGAAACCACTTGGTCAGGGTAAGTGTGCATTCCTCTCAACAAGGTGGGGTTCCATTCTGAATTTTTAACTTCATTTAAGGGACTTGATAGTTCATTGTATGATACCCTATATAATATAACCATTAGACTCCAAAAAACACATTCACTACATATAAACTATTAATAACGGTCTAATTTCCTATAACAACTTGAATCTTTGGAACCCATTTGGCATAGTCCATAGAATTGTTACCTAGGATTATGACCATGAAGCCTTAAACATTTTTAGCATGTATATTTTTCCTCTGCACCAAGGCTACATCTATGAATTTATGAGTGGCTCCTCCATCAACTAGAAATGTAACCTTTTGGCCTTGTATAGTACTCTTTAATCTAAGGGTGTGAAATCGAGGCACACTTGAGAGTATTGAATTTTTTTTGTTTCTCAGGAGAGGGATACTCTTCTTCTCTTGTATCATACACCTCTTCTTGGCATGCAATTTTTACTTCTTTCTCCAACTCCTCTTCATCATCTTAAGAGAAGCCTTCAATATAGTGTGCCTTCCCCTTAGCACACCTATGTCCAAGAACCCAAGGCTACTTCCATGTGAGGCACAATTTCTTCCTC
Source organism: Pseudotsuga menziesii (assembly GCA_001517045.1). Taxonomy (NCBI): domain Eukaryota; kingdom Viridiplantae; phylum Streptophyta; class Pinopsida; order Pinales; family Pinaceae; genus Pseudotsuga; species Pseudotsuga menziesii. The sequence goes on along the minus strand of LPNX011152543.1, from coordinate 47,437 downwards.
TTGAGTTCTTATTTATTGGTCCCTCATTATTCTCCTTAACAAAAGAGTCGCTTTTATATGTTTTCCTCCATTCTTTCAATTTGGAAGGAAAATTAAGCTAAGAAAGGTACCTAGTCCTTGGAATCACATTCTATAGATCTCTGGTCAAGTTTATGGAATCCTTTAAAGTAGTTGGCTTATGGGATTTCACCAGCTCTTTCAAAGGTTCTACCAACACCTCAGTGTATAGTACAACCAATTGATCCATAGACATATAAAAAACCATCACTAAGAGATTTTGAAATTCCAACATATAGGATTCATGGGTCCCAGTTTACTTCAATTGTGCTAATTCTTTGAAACTAAGTTCAGGGTATTTCCTATTGAATCTCTCCACTACTACCCTAGAAAAATATTCATAGGATGGAATATGATCATGTACCAAGGTATTAATAGCATGGAAACACCAATTATTGGCTTCTCCCTCAATATGTAGAATGGCCATTTTTAATGCATCCTCTTCAACCATAGGATTGAACCGGAAATGTGCATCTAGTTTTTGTGTCCACTGACATTTGGGAAGATCCATCAAAGGAAGGGATTTATGTGAACCCCTTGTGTTGAAACAATATGCCCAATATTCTCTACTTCCTTCTTCCCACAAACACATTTAGACTATTTTGCACGGAGATGATGATCACATAAAAGTTGTAGTACAATATCTAGATGTTGGAAATGCTCATCCCATATTTTACTATAGAGGAGGATATCATCAAAGACGACTAAAATGAATTTTTGCAAGTAGGGCTGAAATATTTTAATCATCAATTCCTGGAATGTGGAAGGATCATTCATGATTCCAATGGCATGACCAAAAATTCATAGTGGCCATCATGTGTTTGGAAAGCGGTTTTCGAGATATCATCCTCACGAACCTGAATTTGGTTCCTAGAATGAAGATCCAACTTGGAAAAATAGTGAGCACCAGGAATCTTATCTAGAATCTCATCAACAACATTAATTTGAAACTTATCCTTGATTGTTATGTTATTAAGTGCTCTAAATTCAATGCAGGGGCACTGTGACCCATATTTGTTTCAGACAAGAAGAACTGGTGAAGAGAAGGAACTTGTACTAGGACGAATCATACCTTGCTTCAGTGAGTCCCAACCAAGAATCTCAATATTCGTCTTGTGGTTAAATGGGTAGCAATAGGACATTATGTTGGGAGGTACACTTCCTGGAAGTAGCAGAATACGATGGTCCTATGGTGTTGAAGGTGGAAATCCCACTAGCTAAGAAAAAAAACATGCATATCGATCTAAATTTTTTTTTAGATCTAAGGGAGTAGTTGAGACCACTAAAGGTTGCATCTGATGAAAATGGAGCTGAGAAATGAAACCATGTGAATTATTCTTAAGCATATGTTACATGCGATGTGAACTAATGATGCTGAGAGACCCTGGTTGTAAGCCCTTCAATGTGTGCTTTTTTCCCATTGATTGAAAATTACATCCAAAGTTTAGCAAAATCCCATAAAATAGGTCCAAGTGTGGGTAACCATTGATCTCCCAAAACCACATCACATCCACCTAAGGGAAAGGCAAACATTTCAGAGTGCAAGTTATAATCCCCAATAGAGATTCACACACTATGCAACTTTCCTTTTCAATGTAAGGTGCCCACAATGGAAATCATGACATCAAATATAGAGCAAACATAGACAAAACAATCATCATGTTTGGTGATTCTGGGGTCAATGAAGTTATGAGTGCTACCAGAATCAATTAATATTGTAAGAGGGATATTTTTGAATAAAACCTTGACCCGCATGGCTTATAGGGTGGTGACTACAGCTAATGCATGGAGAGAGATATCTTCCTGGTCATCTTGAGCAAGAGGGTCAATAGGAAGTTCCTAATTGTCACCTCTATCATCTACTGGTTCCCAAGCATCATTAGAAATATCCGGTGCAGGAGGATAATCCACATATAAGAGATAGAGATTTTTCTTAGCACATCGATGTCCTTGGGTGAATTTCTCATAACAATTATAACAAATCCATTTTTTCCTATGCTCCCACATATAGGCTTCACACAAATGCTTGATAGGAGTGGTTCTAGGAGCTGGTGCGATTGGAGGTATTCGGGGAACCATATTTATGAATGGAACAAAAATGGATTTGGAGCATTTTTGAGCCATGATCTTGTAATTGTCCAACTTAGCCAACCCTAGGGATTCCATTATTATGTTGGGACAAAAAAATTTAACCTAAGATCAGATTACATCCTTCAGACCACTAATAAAACAACTCCTGTATAATGCATCAGGAAATCATTATGTGTGATTGGATAGTTTCTCAAATTTGGTTTGATACTCCCTCATAGTGCGATTTTGTAAAACTTTGGTGGCTGCTCATGTGAAGTCATCAAAAGCACTAGGGCCAAATCATTGCAAAAAGAGTTGGAAAAAATCTATCTAGTTTGGCTTTGCATGACCCTTGATGTACCAACATAACCATTGAAGGGATTCATGTTGCAAATGGAAGGATGCAAGTGGGACTTTATTGACATCAAAAGTGTTATGCACACTAAAATATTGTTCTACCCTCTAAATCCATCTATTCGGATCATCACCATTGAAGCAAGGAAAATAAAGCTTCGACCCACGAAAGTTGCTAGAAGAAGAGAACCCAGTTTCTACAAAAGACTCATGTTGTCATCGGCTTGCTCATGGCTAAATGTTAAAGATGGAGGACGAGAAATGTTTTATCCAGATCTTCAAGTTTGGTCTTGAGGGATACAAGTTCTTCTTCAATTTTTTTATTTTCTCCTTCGTTGGTGACAACCATAAGAAAGGGTTTTTTTGGGGGGGAGGGGGGGGATGGGAAAAAAAAATGGAAAGGGTTTTAGTAAAGGAAAAATTTGAGTTGGAAAAAAATTGTGGGTAATTGGGGTTTGACTAGGTTTTTGACACGTTCCGAGGGACAGGGAAGGAAAAAATGTGAATTTTAGAAGCAGGTGAAAGAATGGGAAAATTTGTTAGAGAGGGACAAGGAAGAAGAAATGGGAATTGAACATGGCAGAAAAATTTGAAGGCGATTGGGTGAGAATCGAAAAAGTTATGGCCAACCATAAAAATATCCAAAATTGGAATTTCGAGCTTCAGGAAGTGGAATTTGGGATAGGGTCCTCAAGGAAGGAAATATGAAGAATGGAATTACGGGTGTTACAGTCAATTTTCAAGGGAAATGGAGCTAAAAGAAATAAGATATGGCCAAAAATCATATTTTTTTTGGTTCAGTGGAAATGATCTGTGGTGGCTTTGGAAATCTATGCTTTATCAAATGGTAATAGATATGGACCCATGTATGTTCGAATTCACAAAGTTTCATTGGATTCAATCAACCACCCATATTGTATAACTACTTGTGTATTGGTGAAGTAACCCTCACTCCACGGATCAGGTAAAACTGATAATCGCTTTGCCACAAATGACAACTCTTGGTTTACCTCACGGGTGGAAAATAGTCAATCAGGTAGGGGTCGTTTCCCTTTTCACTTGGAAGGTCCTCTCAATGGCCATCTACTTCAAGATTCATGTGGTACTCCTCACAATGAGTTATAGGGATATTCCCAAGTACTTCCCACAGTTAAGAGGATAGGGTTTATTCCCTGACCCGAATGAATAATACCGATGTAAAGAACAAACAGTACTACAATAATCACAATGGCAGGAAGCACTACAAAAGAAAATAAATTGGCAAAAAATCCACCCAACGAGCCCAAGAAAGTGCTCTGATACCATATGTGAGGAACCTGCTGCAATAAATAATGAAATTGCACGATATAATGGAAATAACGTAACATAGAAGGGATTTTATTAATCAGGGGCCACTTCGAGGGGGAAACCTTATTTGGACTTGAAAACCATCACTTTGAAAGTGATCAGGCCTTGAAGAACATCACATTGAATGGACAAGATTAGTAAGAACTTCTTCAAATGATAGAATATTATTAAAGTCAACAAATGTTGAAGATTGAAAGAAAACATAGGACTTTCGTTCTACATAATTTTACATATTTAATGTTTTTCATATGATGGATATGAAATCCATAGTTTCTAGTTTACAGAAATTGCATTCTAAATCAGATACAGATGATGCTACTTTCAATAAGTATGTGGTTTGTCTCTTAAAGTACCTAGCAACCCTATTGTATTTTTATGCTTTTGAATAAGCATATTTTGAGTACCTTTGAGGTACATTAGAATAGGTTCTTTACTGTGTTTTAACACATAGTAGACCTATTATAAATATTAGAATTAGCTATGTGTATTGCAGGTAGTACTACATTTAAGATGAGTGTATTGCAATTAGTATTATAGAAGCAATGTGTACGTTAAAGAGTACTACATTATAAAAAGGTGCTTTGTAGATAGTACCACCTACTGAGGAGTAGTACTACTAGGGTGAAAGAATTGGGACTAGAATCATTAAGTGTTAATAGCCAAGTTTATGAAAAAACCCTATCTATTATGATAAAACACATTGAGATGAAGTTTTACTTCATCAAAGTCATTGTCAAGTAAAATACAATTTCAATACATTGCTACTAATGAGCAGACTGTAATTTTTTTGTAATGATTTTATTGAAGTTTCACCCCTTTGTGGCTTCTACTATGAATCTATTGTGGTGGAATGTTGTTTCCAAGGATCAAGTCACCATTTCTCTCTTAAATTTACTATGACTATGGAATATTGTTCCTCTTCCATTCCACACATATGCAATAATATTGATGCCATCTCATTTCTTGTTTGAAATAAATATTCCCTTCCATAGAATGATTTCCAATTTTAGCACTTCTTCTCTAAATTAAATTAAATAGACACCTAATCTAATAAATAGAAAAATTGAATAATTAAACCATCGAATTTGAGTAAGATTGAATTCCTATTTTATGTGAATATTCATGTTTATTTTAATGTTAACCTTTTTATTTCAAAAAAATATGGAAGAGAATCACCCATTCATAGTGACATATAGGGTTTTGATGTAGGTAGTTGATGTCCTTGTTTTGGTGGCACCACTGCTTTCTACAAGATGACCTTCTTCTCTTGCATATTGCATGCCTTTGCATGGATTAAAGCATGTTTTTCATCCATAATGGTTGCTAATTTAGTTCCTTCCCCTTAGTTTGTGCCATTCCCTCACACATCAACTTCTGGTTCAGAGGATTTGGTCATCAATCAATAATTGTATTTTCAAGATATGTTGCAAAAGGGAAATAACACACCTTATTATGGATTCTAGAAGCTCCCTTCTTATATATTCTAATAGATCCCAACGTTGAAGATAAATCCATTTTTGATCACTCTCATCTTTTGGTGTGGATATTTAATGGCTTGTGGGCATGGCTTGTTGATTTTCATAAATGGGTTATCAGCTCTTTCTTGCTACTAATGAAGGAAGAGAATTTTAATAACCTTTGTGAAACTTTTTATTTTGTTATTGAATTTGAACTTCAAGAAGACATGGATTTGGTGGATTCAGATTGGGTCCTTGGATTTTGGGAACCTATGGTTTATGGATGAAGGTATGGACTCCCACCTTTGATCCTCTAATGGATTCATTTGCCTTAGATCATGTATGGGTCATGGTTTTGAATATGCCATTTAATTTCTTGAGAAAAACCTCGCTTAAATCCATTAGGAATGCTCTTGGAAAGTTCCACTTTTGCATCCTTGAAACTTTGAATCAATATTATACTACCATTGCAAGGATTTGCTTGGAAATGGATTTTCATAAAGGATTTCTGAGTAAAATAAACCTTAATTGAAGAAATTTTGCATAGCCCCAAAATCTTGACTATGAAGAAGTTATTTCTAGATGAAGAGCATGTTTCTAAATAGGGAATCAAATAACCTGTTTCCCAAAAAATAATCACAAATCCACATGGTGGGAGGTTGCACTGAGATCGAATTAATTTATCTACGTAAAATAAACCCCAAATTAACATTATGCTAAAGCATACTCAGTATCCGTCCAAGAAGAAATTAGTACGACTCATCCGACTAAGAATTCTATGAAGAACCAAGAACAACACAAGTTTCATTCATTCAGCAATAAG